>VZTO01013584.1:55529-70308 GCA_013400615.1 Syrrhaptes paradoxus | reverse complement strand
GGGGACGGAGGGGGGTTGGGGGGGCGGCTACGGGAGGGGGCGTGGCACAGGGACCCCATCCAGGCAGAGCCCCATAAAGCCCCCCGGGGCTGGGCACCCCCAAATGTGGGGGCTCTGCACCCCCATATACAGACCCCCCCTCTTTTTTGGGGGGCTGCCCCCCTTTCATTGCCCCTGAGCACCCCCAGGCATCACTGCTGACCGCCCCCCATTTATTGGGGCTCTCCCCCCCAGCTCTAGGGTCTCTTCTATTTTGGGGGTGCCCCCCCCACTGGGCTCTTCATTAACGGGGTTGGGACCGGCGACACCCCTTGATTGATGAGCTGGGGGGGGGGCAGCTAGTTAAGGGGGGGAACTAATTAAAGGCGGGGCACCCCAGCTGCACCCCTGAACTCTTCCTTAAACCGAGACTAACGAGCTAGACATGAGAGTTGGACCCCCCCCCCAGAAAAAAATCGCCCCCTCCCCAAGTTTCCCCCCCAGTGATGGGGGGGGTAGTTTGGGGGGAAGGTCCCCCAAGATTGGGGGGGCTCCTGCATCTGGCCCCAGAGCAATCAGGACTTGTTAATTAGCTGCTTCTAATTAAGGGATTAAGGGCTGGGGGGGGGGGCATTAACCCCTCTGTGACCGGGGGGGACAGCTGTCGCTTTGTCACCGGCTGGGTGTCCCCAAGGGTGGCACTGCTGCTGGTGTCCCCCCAGAGGGGCTCCCCATTGCCACTGTGTCCCCAAAGAGTTGTCCCCAATGCCAGCCCTACAAAATGTCCCCAAAGGGATGTCCCTGCCACTGTGTCCCCAAAGGGACGTCCCCACTGCTGCCACACCCCCAAAGTGACAAACTCGCTGCTGGTGTCCCCAAATCCAGACACCCCTGGGGACACCCCCTCTGCCACCCCACCAGCGTGTCCCCAAGGCTGGGCACCCATGTCCCCAACCCCTGGGGGGGGCCACCAGCGCTGTCCCCCCTGTCCCCAAGCCTGCTGTACGGTGGGCGGGAGCTAATCAGGCCCCAGTTAGGGGGGGCTCATTGTTAGCGAGGGAGGTATGCAAATGAGGTTAATTAGGGATTGAAAAATTCATCCTTCCTCCAGAGCAGCTGATTGCGATGCAGCCCCGCGTCCCCATTAGGGACATTTGACCGCTGGCTAATGACACGGGGACGAGGGGGGGTGGGAGACCCCCCAAAGCTGGTAAATGGCTCCGAGAGTCATTCCTGCACAGAGCTGCGTCTGTGCTCAGCTTCTGCGTGAAGGGTCGTGACGGGTGATGAGCTGTGGCTGTTCTCAGTGAGGGATCATCGGTGTGATGAGCTGCGGCTGTTCTCAGTGAGGGATCATCGGTGTGATGAGCTGCGGCTGTTCTCAGCCAGGATCACCCATGCAACGAGCTGTGTCCGTCCTCAGCTCCCTGATGACACACAGATGTTGGGACGAGCTGCTCAGCCCAGCCATGGGGAACCCCCCCTCTGCTCCCCACCACACGAGCCATCCTCCCCACCCCCTAATCACAATCAGCAATTAACCCAAAGCCCAGCCGACAGCCCCATGATTGCTGCAATTTACTGACCCCTTCGTCATTAACCTCCAAACACGCCTGGAAACAGGAATAACAACTTCTCAACGGCCAGAAAAGATGCTCGATGGAATATTGAGGAGGATGCGGGATGCTGCGCCTCGAAAAATAAAAAATATAAATTTATTATCAGCCAGAAAAGATGCTCGAGGTGGTACCCAGGAGGATGTGGGATGCTGCACCCCAATAAATAAATAAAATAAATTTATTAACAGCCAGAAAAGATGCTCGAGGTGGTACCCAGGAGGTTGCAGGATGCTGCACCCCCCCAAAATATGAACTTATTGTCAGCCAGAAAAGGTGCTTGATGGAATATCGAGGAGGATGCGGGATGCTGTGCCTCGAAAAAGAAGTGAAAACTTATTAACGGCTGGAAAAGATGTTCGATGCAATCCTGAGTGGGATGCGGGATGCTGTGCACCCCCCAAAAAATATCAACTTCTTAACGGCCCGAAAAGATGCTCGAGTGGTACCCAGGAGGATGCAGGATGCAGGACCACGCCCTGGTACCCAGCAGCCGCATCCTCCGGGGCCGCAGCTGCCCCGTCCCCATCCCCATCGCCCCGCCACCGAGGGGCTCATCCCATCCCGCCCCTTCCTTTGTTCCCTTTTCCCATCCAATCTCCCGACCCCAGATGGGTTAATCCATAATTCCGACAAGCAAATAATTGCTGCCTTTTGTCCCGCCGGCCCCCGGCCCTCTGATCCCCTATTAACCGCTCCGCAAACGAACCTGCCGCCCAATTAAGCCCAGCTTTGCTCCAGCCCTTCCCAATGACATCCTGGGCTCCGACCGCCGCTTCGCACATGAGCCACGACCTGTTCAACCCCCAGTTTCTTTCCTCCGGGGCCGAGCATCCCTCGCTTCTCGCCGGGACCCAGCTGCTTGAATTTTTTTTTTTAATATTTTTTTTTATTTTTTCCCCCCAAACCCTGGAGGGAAGCCGGGCTGATAAATGATGTCGCGAAACTGGAGATTAAAGAGGTAGAAATGGGATGTTAATAGACCCCAAGAGTCAATTTTTTTTTTTTCCAGTGACACATGGGTTCCGCTGGCCCTGGTAATGAGGCGGGTGGGGAGAGCTGGAGCCAGGCGGGGGGGGACGGACAGACTGACACCCAGCCTGCGGGGTGGCGTCCCCAAGGAGGGGACGTGGGGCATCCCCGCAGCGGCTCAAGCTGCTCAGCGAAAGCATCTGGGCATCAGCCGCTGACGCATGCCAGCGCGGTCCCTGAAAGCATTTCATCATCCCAGTATCATCCCCTAAACATCCCAGTATGCTCCCCAGAACCCTCCCAGTGTCCTTCCCTACAGCATCCCAGTATCATCCCCTAAAGCGTCCCAGTATGCTCCCCAGAACCATCCCAGCATCCTTCCTTAAAACACCCTAGTATCATCCCAGTATCATCCCCTAAGTATCCCAGTATCACCCTCTAAACCATCCCAGTAACATCCCCTAAACATCCCAGTATGCTCCCCCAAAACATCCCACCATCCTTCCTTAAAACATCCCAGTATCATCCCCTAAACGTCCCAGTATGGTCCCCAGAACCATCCCATCATCCTTCCTTAAAACATCCCGGCATCATCCCAGTATCACCCTCTAAACATCCCAGTATGCTCCCCAAAACCATCCCAGCACCCTTCCTCAAAGCACCCCAGCACCCTAAAGCACCCCAGCACCCTAAAGCATCCCAGTATCACCCCTAAACCCCCCAGTGCTCCCCCCCCCGCAGCGTGACATTGGTGTGGGGGGGTCCCAGCCCCTCATTCACCCCCTTGTGCCTCGGTTTCCCCACTCGACGCTTTCGCAGAAAAATAAAAAGAAATTAAAAGACACAAAAGTAGTGGAATAATGAGGATAAAAATATGGAACCCCCCCCAGCCAAAAAAAAATAAATCTAGGGGGGTTGATTTGGGTAAATCCAAGGCAAACAGCCGCTAATCGCCGAATAAAAGGCTAATTAAACGGGAATAACCGCGCTAACGAGGCCGCGCTCGTTGTTTGCCCAGTTGATTAANCTAAACATCCCAGTATGCTCCCCAAAACCATCCCAGCACCCTTCCTCAAAGCACCCCAGCACCCTAAAGCACCCCAGCACCCTAAAGCATCCCAGTATCACCCCTAAACCCCCCAGTGCTCCCCCCCCCGCAGCGTGACATTGGTGTGGGGGGGTCCCAGCCCCTCATTCACCCCCTTGTGCCTCGGTTTCCCCACTCGACGCTTTCGCAGAAAAATAAAAAGAAATTAAAAGACACAAAAGTAGTGGAATAATGAGGATAAAAATATGGAACCCCCCCCAGCCAAAAAAAAATAAATCTAGGGGGGTTGATTTGGGTAAATCCAAGGCAAACAGCCGCTAATCGCCGAATAAAAGGCTAATTAAACGGGAATAACCGCGCTAACGAGGCCGCGCTCGTTGTTTGCCCAGTTGATTAACTGGGATAAAGCTGGGGGGGGGGGAATTAATTACCCATCGGGATGAAGCGGTTTCTTTGTCTCCTTCCCCCCCCTCCCATCCTAAATTGTGTCGGAAGATTTCTTGGCGCCAGGAGCCCATCACCGTGGCCTCAGGCCTGGTAGCGGGACTTTCAGATGTTTTAATCCCCCCCCCAAATTCCCAAATTTCCTGGAAAAATTTCTCACTCTCCAAAAACAAAAAGATCCATGAAATGAGGCAAAAAAAAATATTTCTGGGAATAAATATCCTTTTCCATCCTTTATTCTGGAGTCGGAAATATCCCATTCCTGCCAGGAAAAGCCCCCAAAAATATTTTGGGATGGGGAAATCTTACAGTGTTTAATATCCCAGCATCACCTTCCGGTGAATTATTCAAATAATAATTGGAGAAACCTTTTATTTTCTGGATAATTTAAATTTTTTCTCCCTTTTTTTTTTTTAATGATCCTTCGGGGAAATTCCCCCAGGGCCGCCGTGTCCCCAGCAGGAGGAGCGGAAAAGCTTTGTCATCCCATTAAATTCATTTTTATTTATTTCCCCCCCCCAATGAATAATTCATCGCCCCCCGAGACGCCCGGAGAGGAGCTTTGGCAGCGCCAGGATCTGGCAGATTTCCTGGGATCGACCGTTTTTGGGGGGATATTTTTTGGGGGATCTGACAGTTTTGGGGGGGATCCGGATAGCTCAGAAGGATGCTAAGGGCCCCCAGATGTGTGCAGAGATCCAGGTGTGCTCCCCTAAAACATCTCCAGGTGTGTGGGGGCTCCTGAGTTCTCCAGATGTGTGCCCAGATGTGCACTCACTTTATTCCAGGTGTGCAGGGTCACTATCTACTTGGCTGACCAGATGTGCCTCCAGATGTGGTCCCCGCTGTGACATGAGTCATCCAGATGTTTGCACTGACTGTCCCCAGACCACCCTCCCATCCAGATGTGGACATCCCAGATGCCCCTGGTGCCCCAGATGTGCATGAAACCCACCCCCCAGCTGTGCCCCAACACTTCTCCAGATGTGCACCCCTCCCTTTGGGGGCCACATCCCCCCTTGGGGGGGCCACACTCCCCCATCCAGATGTGAGCACCCCCACACCCATCGCACCCCAGGTGTTACCCCCCCTCTCCCCTTCTTCCCCCCCATCCCAAAAGGGGAGGGTAGGGACACCCCCATCTCCCCCCCAGCACCGCCCCGGCCGCACCCCCCACCCCTGCCCGAGCCGGGGGCGGTGCCGGGGGCTGAGCCGGGCTGAGCCGAGCCGAGGAAAGCCGGGCTCAGCCGAGCCGTGCCGGGCCGTGCAGAGCCGAGCCGCCCTGGGTCGGACCGTGCTGAGCCGAACCGGGTTTTGCGGAGCCGAGCTCAGCCGTGCCGAGGCGTGCCGGGGCGGGGCGTGCAGAGCCGAACCAAGCCGAGCCGAACTGAGCTGAGCTCAGCCGAGCCAAGCCGAGTGGCTCTCAGCCGAACTGAGCCGGGTCGGGTCGTGCAGAGCCGAGCTCAGCCGTGCCAAGCCGTGCTGGGTCGGACCGTGCTGAGCCGAGCCCAGCCGAGCCGAACCACGCCGTGCTGCGCCGAGTTGGACCGAGCCGAGCCGAGCCGAGCCGAGCCGGGATGCTGCGGTACCTGCTGAAGGCGCTGCTGCAGATGAACCTTTTCGCCGACTCGCTGGGGGCCGAGGGCTCCAACTCCTCCGTCCCGCTGCCCCCCGGCGCCAACGGCACCGGCCCCGCGCTCCCGGCCCCCGGCAACGGTACGTGACCCGCGGCCCCTTGTCACTGTGTCCCCGCGTCCCCGTGTCCCCATGTCCCAGTGTCCCTATGTCCTGGTGTCCCGATGCCTCGATGTCCCACTGTCCCCCCGGTGTCCTGTTCTCCCGGTGTCCCGCTGTTCCCCTGTCCCGCTGTCCCCATGTCCTGCTGTCCCCCTGTCCCGCTGTCCCCGTGTCCCGCTGTCCCCATGTCCCACTGTCCCCGTGTCCCGCTGTCCCCCTGTCCCGCTGTCGCTGTGTCCCGCTGTCCCTGTGTCCCGCTGTCGCTGTGTCCCGCTGCCCCTGTGTCCTGCTGTCTCGCTGCCCCGGTGTCCCGATGTCCCATTATCCCAGGGACCTGGTGTCCCGGTGTTCCACTGTCCCGGTCTCCTAGTGTCCCCATGTCCCACTGTCCCACTCTCCCACTGTCCACCTGTCCCACTGTCCCCCTGTCTTGCTGTCCCAGTGTCCTGGTGTCCCGGTGTCCCCATGTCCCACTGTCCCACTGTCCCAGTATCCTGATTTCCTGATGTCCCCTTGTCCCGATGTCCCACTGCCCCGGTGTCCCTGTGTCCTGCTGTCCCGGTGTCCCAGTGTCCCCCAGCACCGAGCTGAGACCCCACCAGGACTGGCCCTGGGTCCCCAAAGGAGCCCCGTGTCCCCAGATCAGCCCCATGTCCCCAAACCAGCTGCATGTTCCCAAACTGTCCCTGTGTCCCCAAACCAGTCCTGGGTCCCTGATCCAGGAGGGACCCTAGTGTCCCCAAACCATCCCCATGTCCCCAAACTGTCCCTATATCCCCAAACCAGTCCCAGTGTCCCCAAACCAAGCCTGCGTCCCTGTGCCAGGAGGGACCCTAGTGTCCCCAAACAATCTCTATGTCTCCAAACCAGCTCCATGTCCCCAAACTGCCCCTGTGTCCCCAAACCAGCCCTGTGTCCCCAAGCTGGGCTGCGTGGCATGTCCCCAAACTCCTGCGGGACCCCCCACTCCCCCCACACCCAGCACAGGAGGGGGTCTGGCATGACCCCCTGCGTGTCCCAATTAGCCACCGGGCCAGCTGCGTCCCCTCGGTCCCCGCTGTCACCCCCTGGGGGTACCCGGTCCCCCGCAGCATCCCCATGGCAGCTGCATCCCGTCACCATGGCAACGCAGCCCACCCACCTGGGGAGCCCCGAATTGCTGCCCACCCCTCCTCCCCCCAATACATGGGAGCTGGGGGGAGCTGGTTTGGGAACACTGGGGCTGGTTTGGGGACACGGGGCTGGTATGGGGACATGGGACTCGTTTGGAGACACGGTGGTCAGTTTGGGGGCACAGGGTTTGTTTGGGGACACTGGCATGGTTTGGGGACACTGGCATGGTTTGGGGACACTGGGGTTGGTCTGGGGACATGCGGCCCTCCTGGCTCAGGGTTTGGGGACACAGGGACAGTCTGGGACAGCGGGGTCCCTCCTGTTTCAGGGACACAGGGCTGGTTTGGGGACATGGGGTCAGTTTTGGCAGCAGTGACATGCTGTGGCTGTGGCACTGGGGACACGGGTGATTAATTACCCCAGCAGTAATGAGCCCTCATTAAGTCCCAGGCTCTAATGAGGGGGTTTTCCTGGCACAGCCCCGTGGACCCAAATCAGGGTTTTTTTTAAACTTAAAATCAAGAGTTTTCTGCAGCCTGGAGAAAATCATCACTTGCAGCTGATGGGAAAAAAATAAGATATTTTTTGGGGGGGAATTTAGCCCCAAACCCATTTAGCCCCAACTTCTTTTTCCCCACGGGTGCCCAGTTGGAAACTGGGCAGCAAACGGGTGTTACTGGGAGTAGAGTGGCTTTGTCCCCTTGTCCCCAGCTCTGTGGGTCTGAGGTTTGCCCGGTGCTGCTGCCACGCCCCTGTCACTGGGCTGAGACCCGGCCACACTTCATCACACCTCCTGGGGGGGGGGTAAACTGGGCTGAGACCCGCCCACACTTCATCACACCTCCTGGGGGGGATAAACTGGGCTGAGACCCGGCCACACTTCATCACACCTCCTGCTCACTGGTCAAAGCCCAGGGAAAGCCCCGCGGAGTCCGACAGAGGATGCTCAGCCCCCCCAAACCCTCCTCCCTGTTTGGGGGACGGTGCCAACCACCCCCCAATTTTTTCCCCGCAGTGTCCCACCCCCCGCTGGAGGACGTGGCCCCCCGCATCCTGCAGCACCCCTCTGACCTCCTGGTGTCCAAGGGGGAACCCGCCACCCTGAGCTGCAAAGCCGACGGGCGCCCACCGCCCGCCGTGGAGTGGTACAAAGACGGGGAGCGCGTGGAGACCGACCGCGAGGACCCCCGCTCCCACCGCACCCTCCTGCCGGGGGGGTCCCTTTTTTTCCTCCGCATCCTCCACGGGCGGCGGGGGAAACCCGACGAGGGGGTGTACGTCTGCGTGGCCAGGAACTATCTGGGGGAGGCCACCAGCAGGAACGCTTCCTTGGAGGTGGCTGGTGAGTTTTTTTGGGGGGGATAGTTGGGAGGTAATGGGGTTGCAGGGGAATTTTTTGGGAGGTGGTGATTTTTTGGGGAGGGGGCTGGTGTCATCAGTCCAGCAGATGTGGGGGGGGGTAGTGCAAAAATTCTGGGTTTGGGGATGCTAAGTGGAAAAAAGTGGAAAAAAAAGAAAATCTGTTCCAAAAAATAAAAGAAAAAAATTGAAAAGTTGAAAAAATGAAAAAATTTGAAAAGAAATTAAAGTTAGGTGAAAAGAAATGAAAAGAAATTACAACAATGGAAAAAAATTGGGTGAAAATAACTGAAAATAATTGAAAATAATTGGAAAGAAATTAAAATAATTGGAAAGAACAGAAAATTAGTGAAAAGAAATTAAAATATTGGAAGATAAATAAAAATAAATGAAAATAAAGTGAAAAGAAATACAAATAATTGAAAAGAAATTGAAATAAGTGAAAAAATCTTAAATAACAGAAAATAAGTGAAAATAAGTGAAAAAAAAAAAAAGAAAATAAATTCAAATCAAGGAAAATCCCATCTGGGATTATCTGGGGGGGCAAGGTGAGATCTGGGTGTGGGGGGCTCCCAGCCCAAGGGGTTCAGGGCTGATGTGGTGCCCCCCCATCCCCAGTGCTGCGGGAGGATTTCCGGCAGCCCCCCGGGGACGTGGTGGTGGTGGCGGGCGAACCGGCCGTCCTGGAGTGCGTCCCCCCCCGCGGTCACCCCGAACCCAGCGTCTCCTGGAAAAAAAACGGCGCCCGCCTGAGCGACAAGGACGAGCGGCTGACGGTGAGCCGTGTTTTGGGTGTCTAACCCCCCCCCAATTTTTTTTAAAGAATTTTAATTTTTTTAAAAAATTATTTAAATTTTTTTTTAAATTTAAAAATATATTTTTAAAAAAATGTTAAAAATTGAGCTGGGCTGTCCCCCCCCCAGATCCGCGGTGGGAAGCTGATGGTGGCCAGCACCCGCAAGAGTGACGCCGGTGTCTACGTCTGCGTGGCCACCAACGTGGCCGGGGAGCGGGACAGCGAGCCGGCCGAGCTGGTGGTCTTCGGTGCGCGGGGGGGGGTCATTTTTCGGGGCGGGGGAGGGGGTGGGTGGCATCCCAGCGGGACTGATAGTGACCACCCAGAGCGGCCGGCGTTCGGGAGGAGGCCCCGGGATCAGGCGGTGCTGGCGGAGGGGACGGCGGAGTTCCACTGCGAGGTGCTGGGGGACCCGCGGCCGGCGGCGCGGTGGAGAAAGGAGGAGGGGGAGCTGCCCGAGGGGAGGTAAGCGGGGGTGAGGGGCTGGGGGGGTGGCAGCGGTGGTGCTGGGTGTCATCACCTGGGGTGCTTGGAGCATCTCGCGGCATCGTTGCATCCCCAACACAACCCCACCACATCCCGTATCCCATCCCACATCCCATCCTGTATCCCAATCCCAATCCCATCCGATCCTACCCCCATCTCATCCCATATCCCATCCCATCCCAATCTCAATCCCAGTCTCGTCCCACATCCCATCCCATCCCGTGTCATCCCATGTCCCCGCGGGTCCCCCCCAGGTTTGAGGTGCTCCCCAACAACACCCTGCGCGTCACCCGCCTGCGCCCCGAGGACGGTGGCACCTACACCTGCGTCGCCAACAACAGCGTGGGCAGGTCCGAGGCGTCGGCCACCCTCACTGTCCACGGTAAGGGGGGGGTGTCCCCGGGAGCACCCCTGGCTGCTGGCACAGCGCCCGGACAATCGCTTTCTGTCCCTGTTCTGCGGCAGTGCCACCCCAGCTCGTCACCGGGCCCCGCGACCAGACTGTCACCCCTGGGCAGAGCGTCACCTTCCAGTGCCAGAGCCAGGGCAACCCGCCGCCCGCCGTGTTCTGGCAGAAGGAGGGGAGCCAGGTGTGTCCCTGTCCTCGGCACTGTCCCTGTCCCCATCCCTGTCCTCATCCTTGTCTCCATCGCCATCCCAGTCACCATCCCATCCCCACCCTCATCCCCATCCCCATCTCCATCCTCATCCCACACCCATCTCATCCCATCCCCATCTCCATCCTCACCTCATCTTCAGCTTCACCCCCATCCCCATCTCCATCCTCATCATCCTCATCCCAATCCCAATCCCAATCCCAGCCCACCCCACTCACCCTCTCCCCCCAGACGCTGCTGTTCCCGGGCCAGCCCCCGCACCCCACCTCCCGCATCACCGTCAGCCCCTCGGGCACCATCACCATCGCCAACGTCCAACGCGCCGACGCCGGCCGGTACCTCTGCCAGGCTGTCAGCGTGGCCGGCAGTGTCCTGGCCACCGCGCGATTGACCGTAGACTACGGTAAGACATCCTGCGCCGGCAGAGAACGGGCGCATTCGGCACACGGGTGGCACCCATCACACCACCCATCCCACCACCCAAAAATTCCCATTTTTTTCCCCCATTTTCACCGTAGCGCCGGCTGAGCACCCACAGGGTTGGGGTCCCGCCAACCACACGGTGCTGCCGGTGGGGGCCACGGCGCAGTTGCCATGCCAGGAGGGGGACGGTGACACCCAGCCAGGTGGGACCGTGCGGTGGCTGAAGGATGGGAGCGCCCTGGTGGGTGACCGGTCCCGTGTCACCCTGCTGGAGAACGGCACCCTGGAGATCACGGGACTCCGGGTGAGCCAGGGCGGGGCGAAGGGCACCCAACCCTGGGGCACCCAACCCTGGGACACCCAACCCTGGGACACCCATGGGTGGCACTGGAAGGATGGGAGGGGACCTTGGGGTGGGGAGAGAGTGGGGGCTCAAAGTGGGGTGGGTGTGATGGGTGGTGGGTGTCCAAGGCGGTGGGTGCTCAGGGTGGTGGGTGCTCAGGGTGATGGGGCAGGAGCTCTTCCCCTCCCTCGCAGGTGACAGACTCTGGTCACTACGAGTGCGTGGCCACCAGCCCGGCGAGCGAGACACACTGGAGTGGCTTCCTCAAGGTGCACGGTGGGTCACGGGGATGTCACCGCTCTGGGGACATGGTGGCACCGGGGACAAAGCCACTCCAGATCTCCATGCGTCTCCTCACAGGTGACACATCTGACCTTTCTCCACTGTCCCCTGAGCCTGCCGTCCTCCCCAGGCCACCCTCCACCCCTGTGGTCACCAATGTCACCCAAACCAGTGTTACCCTGAGCTGGAAAGGGAACAAGGACAGCAGTGCCACCGGTGTCACCTCCTACATCGTGGAGGCTTTCAGGTATCACACGAGTGTCCCCTCCGCTGCAGGGGTGACGCGGTGGCCCGCTGCCAACCCCACCACCCCTGTCCCCCAACAGCCAGGCGGTGGGTGGCCCGTGGCGGACGGTGGCAGCCAACGTGGAGGGTGACAGCCACACAGTGAGCGGCCTCGTCCCCGACACCATCTACATCTTCTTGGTGCGGGCGGTCAATGACCACGGGCTCAGCGACCCCAGCGGCGTCTCGGAGCCCGTGCGCACCCAAGGTGAGACCTGGCGGTGACACCGGCCAAAGTGTCTGTGAACCCACCACCCTTGGGTGTCCCCTCAGTTGGTGACACCAATGGAGTTGCCCAAGGACCCCCCACCCTTGGGTGCGTCCCCAGTCGGTGACACCAATGGCAGTGCCATGGACCCACCACCCTCCATCATGTTTCCAGCCGCCACCAGCCCCACGCAGCCGGGGCCAGACCTTGACCAGGTTCAGCGGGAACTGGCCCAAGTGACCGTCCACCTCCAGGAGCCCGTGGTGGTGCCGCCGGGCGCCGTCCGCCTCTCCTGGACCGTGAGTTCTGCGCCACGTCCCCCGTACAAGGCTCCCGGTGCCGAGCACACCCCGAGATCCCACCCTCCCGTTGGGTCCCAGGTGGAGCGCCCAGCACCCTCCATCCAGGGCTACCGGGTGCTGTACCGGCGGCACGGTGGGCGCTGGGAGGAGGCGCGGGTGACACCAGGGGACCGGGGGACCGTGCTCACCGAGCTGCGCCGTGGCCAGGACTACGAGGTCAAGGTCCGGCCGTATTTCCGTCACCTCCGTGGCCCCGACAGCGCCGTGCGCACCCTGCGCACCCCCGAGGCGGGTGAGTGAGGGGCTGTGGGGGGCTGTGGGGGACCCCCTGGATGTGACACCTCATGGGTGTCCCCATGGCAGCCCCCAGCGCCCCACCGCGAGCCGTCAGCGTGGCCGGTAACGGCACCAGCGTCCGCATCTCGTGGCAGCCGCCGCCACCGGCCGAGCAGAATGGCATCATCCGCGATTACCGGGTAAGGACATGTGACAGCAGGGACACGGCGGGTCCCCTCTGTCCCCTGTGACACCGTGTCATGGTGTCCCCATGAGTGTCCCCATTGTGTCACCCCACCAAGATCTGGTGCTTGGGCAACGAGAGCCGCTTCCACATCAACCAGAGCGTGGAGGGGACAGTGCTGGCCACGGTGCTGCGGGGACTGGTCCCCGGTGTCCCCTACCACGCCGAAGTCGCCGCGGCCACCAGCGCCGGCGTGGGCGCCCGCAGCACCCCCATCCCCATCCGCGTCGGTGAGTCCCTCATCGCCGTGGGCTGGGGGCCGGCGGGGTCACCCCGGGGCTGGGGACGGCTCCATGACACCCCGCCGGTGTGTCCCCTTTCCCCGCGCGGCTCACAGCCCCCGCGGCGGAGCGGGACAGGGGGCCGGCGGGCGGGAGGACCGTGGCCGAGCGTTTGGCCGAGGTGGCCAAGCAGCCAGCCTTCATCGCCGGCGTGGGCGGCGCTTGCTGGGTCATCCTCGCCGCCTTCGCCGCCTGGCTCTACGGCCGCCGCCGCAGGAAGAAAGAGCTCAGCCACTTCGCCGGTACGATGGGGCACTACCCCTGGGACCCCCCCCCAAGCCCACCCAGCACCCATCACCCCCCCGGCCACCCACCGCCCCTCTCGTTGCAGCGTCCTTCGCCTATACACCCACCGGTAAGCCTATAGGCGCCGCGGGGACCCGCCGCGGCCCCTCGCCGCCCTCACCCCCGCCTCTTTCCGCAGTCGCCTTCCCGGCTCCAGCACGCGGCAGCCCCAGGTAACCCCTCGGCATGCCCCCCACCCACCCAAGACCCCCACCGGCGGCACCCCTTCACCCCGTCTCCTTGCAGGGCGGCTGCGGGCGGCGGTTACCCGTGGCTGGTGGACACGTGGCGCGGCAGCGGTGGCACCACCGGGTGCTTGGGGACCACCGAGAGATACTACAACGGTGAGGGGTCGTGGGTGGGTTGGATTGGGGGGGTCACGGTCAACGCTGACGGCGCCACTCGGCTTCTGCAGACGCCGGCATCACCCGGTACATCGCCCAGATGGAGCAACTCGGGGCGCGGGGCGGCGAGGGGCCGGTGTACAGCACCATCGAGGCAGGTGCCGAGGAGCTCCACACCTTCCCCCGGCCCTTCTCCCAGCACGGGACTCCCTACGTGGGGGGGGGTCCCCAGCCCACGGATGCCCTGGCCCCCCAGGCGCCCCACGGCCGGGCTGAGCACGGTAGGGCGGTGGGATGGGTGGGGGGACACGTGGCGTGGAGCCACCCCTCCTTGGCATCCTTCATTGGCGCAGGGGCCAAAGGGAAGAAGCTGGGGCAAGCGGTGAAGCCACCGGTGGTGAGCTGGACGGAGCTGCTGCCACCGCCGCCCTCGGCCAGCGAGCTCAGCCGCTGCGCCCAGGAGGAGGAGGAGGAAGAGGAGGATGAAGAGGAAGAGCCAGCCGGAGGGTGAGTGCTGGGGGATCAGGGGCTGCTGGGTCACGCTGGGACCCGGTGTCCACCCTGTGGTCACCACCCTGCAGGCTGGGGCCGGAGGAGTGGTACCCCAGTGAGGATGTCCCCTGTGCCACCGTCCCATCCTCACCCGCCGCCTCCTCTGGCTGCCGGTCCACCGCCACGCTGACACCGTCACCGCGCCCCGCCGAGGACATCCCCCGCCTCCGCGACTTCGAGAGCCCCCGCCTGCCCCGGTAGGAGATGGGCCTCGCTTGGTCCCGATGTGCCATCAGGGTCTGGGTGTCCCATTGGGGTCTGGGTGTCCCATCACGATCCAGCTGTGTTGTCATGATCTGACCTGGTCTGCTCTGCCATGAGCCAGTGGTGCTGTCGCAATCCAGATGTGCCATTGCTATCCTGGCGTGCCACTGCGGCGCAGCTGTGGCATCAGGGGCGAGCTATACCCTTGCAATCCAGCTGTGTGCTGGTGATCCAGCTGTGCTGCGACCCAGATGTGTTGCAAACCAGCTGTGCAGTTGCAACCCAGTTGTGTGGTCGTAATCCAGATGTGCAGAGATCCAGCTTCGTGGTTGCAATCCAGCTGTGCCATCAACACAGATGTGCTGCAATCCAGCTGAGCAATTATTATCCAGCTGTGCTCCAGCCGTGCCATCGCAACCCTGCCGTGCAGCTGTGCTCCAGCTGTGACCCCACCATCCAGCTGTGGTGCTCCAGCCCCCCCACGCCATTGCCATCCAGCTGTGCCACAACGCAGCTTCCCCCCGCTCCAGCCCAGCACCCCGGTGGCCACTGACCCCCCACCCCACTCCCCCACCCCAGCCTC
>VZTO01013584.1:0-39854 GCA_013400615.1 Syrrhaptes paradoxus | reverse complement strand
GGGGGGGGTCGGGGGGGCTGCAGGTTGCCTTGGGGGGGTACAGTGGTGTGGGGGGGGCATTGGGGTGCACGGGGGGCAGGGTGGGGAGCTGTGGGTGCAGGTTGGGGTGCCTGGGAGGGTCCCACTCACCTCCTCTCCCCCTTCCCCAGGTCCCAGATGCTGCCCCCCTCCAAGGAGCAACCCTGGGGGGGGCCTGGGAAGCCCCTGGGGGGGTGTCGGGTGAGACCCCCCCAACAGAGCCGGCGGGTGCTGGCGCAGAGGAACCAGAGCGTGGTCCCCGTGGGCGCCTGGGTGGAGAGTGGCCCCGGGCAGCCGGAGGAGAGCCTGGCCTTCGTGAGTGCTTCCAGGGGGGATTTGGGAATATTCGAGCATCCTTTCGTGGGAGTTGCTGCATTTTTTTTTCCTGATTTTTTTTTTTTTTCTTTCTGTGGGTGTTGTGGAGCATTAAAGGAAGAGGTCTGCACGCTAGCTAAATTCAATCCAAGCTCGTAATAATTTAATAAAAACTGTTATTGCAGAAATTTTGAAATGAAATGTCGTGAATTTTGCTCTGAGTGCTGCTCGCCTGGCTCCTAGAGATCTGGGAGGATGGAATCGGAGCAAAAAACTCACGTTAAATCTGCTTTCTTCTCGCAGGCTTCGGCTCTTCGGGTGGAGGAAGAGCTGAAGGAGCAGGAACGGGAGAAAGCGGAGAGCCTGCGACGGTTTCAGGGAGAGGTGAAGCAGAGGGTGAACCAGCAGGTCAGGATGCGACGGAAACAGCAGCTGCAGAAATCCTACGAAGCGGTGAGTGAAGGATTTTGCAGGAGAAATTCCTTGTAAATAGTGTAAATCGGGGGGAAAAAAAATCCGCTAGACCTTAAGGCAGGGTGTAAGAATAAAATAATATAAAAAAAGAACAAGAGGAAAGGGGAAAAAAATTTTAAGAAAGAAAAAGGGAAAAAAGTTAAAAAAAAAAAAGAAAAATAAGAAGAAAAAACCTGAGGAAAGTCATGGTCCCGTGGCTGCAAACAATGTCCCCTCAAGCGAGGACATTGTGACACCTCTAAGGCCCTTTAAGCCCTTTGCCTCCCCGTGGAAAGGTTGCCAGTGGAAAAGAGTTCCGTTTTAGATGATCCCGTGAATATATTTAATTTTAGGATGATCCCATAGATATATTTAATTTTAGGCAACCCTCTGAATAGATTTAATTTTTGGGCAACCCTCTGAATAATTCTAAGTGAGCCTCTAAATTTATTTAATTTTTAAGCGATCCGCTGACATGTCACCGGTTGTGGCCACCAGGCGATATCCTTCTAGATTATTATTTTGCCTTTTTTCACCTCTGGGCTCTGTGTCCCGGCAGGCAGAGCGGGAGAGCGTCGCGGCCATGCAGTACTCGGACTTGGCGCTGCATTGGACGCCCAGAAAAAACACTTGTGTGTTCCGCAGCCACCCTGCACCCGCCATCTACGTCCCGGCACAACGGCACGGGCTGCAAAACGAGCCCTTCCAGCAGCAAGCTGACAAGGTGAGCTGTTCCCCTCCTGAATTTTTCATCCCTCCTTTGTCACGTTGGATGGTTGGGCCCTCGTGGAGGTTGGCCAGGACCTCAAGGATCATCCAGTCCAACTGTCAACCCAACCCCTGTCCCACAGCCCCACATGGGCACGGTTCCTGATCCCCTCCAGGGACGGTGACTCCCCCATGTCCCTGGGCAGCCTGTTCCAATGCCTGATCACTCTTTCAGTGAAGAAATTTTTTTCTAATCTCCAGCCTGAACCTCCCCTGGCACAACTTGAGGCCGTTTCCTCTTGTCCCATCTCTTGTTACTTGGGGAAATGGGCCAGCACCCCCTCACTGCCCCCTCCTTCCACACAGCTGCAGAGCAGTGGGGTCTCCCCCAGCCTCCTCTTCTCCAGACTGAACTCCCCCAGCTCCCTCGGCTGCCCCTCGTCAGCCCTGTGCTCCAGACCCTTCCCCAGCTCCGTTGCCCTTCTCTGGACCTGCTCCAGCCCCTCAATGTCCTTCTGGTGCTGAGGGGCCCAAACCCAGGATTTGAGCTGCAGCCTCCCCAGGGGCACAATCCTGGCCTGGTCCTGCTGGCCACACTGTGGCTGATGCAGGCCAGGATGCTGTTGGCCTGCTTGGAAAATAATACAGTGAAAAGAAATTAAAACAAGGTAAAGTAAAGCAGCGAAATAATAACTGAACTACTTTACTACACAGAGTTAGCAATAGTAATTAAGAAAGATCCATCACCAGTTACCCTAATCATACGTTACCACCGTCCAGATCCGCAGTTGCTGGGGAGCCCGGTTGCAGCCAGGATTTGGAGAACCCTTCCTGGCAATTGGGAAGTCTCTGTACAATGCATCTGCTGTATAGATGATGCTTCCAAATTTCCCTGCAAATGTTCCCTGCTTTTATACAGTTGAATAAACAACTTTATATCTTAAGCTGAAAAAAAACCTCATCTGGTGTGGTTTTCTCTTAACTTCTGTCTCATGCCTGGCCAGAGCAGGAGAGGGAAGATAACCAGAACAAGAGAGTTTGGTAATCTTGATTATGTGTTTCTCAACAAAGTCTGTTGCGACTTTGTCACATTCTTTTACTTGGAGGCCTATCTCTTTTCGACAAATGAGGCTACTGTTAGACAATTAGTATCTTTCTGCTGATGAACCTTACACAGCAAACGTTACAGCAAAGCTCTACAAGTGTTACAACAAAGCTTTGTACATCGCTGTACATTTTCATTTTGATTTATTATCGTTGTGCTCGTCTGTAGCTCTTATCAAAGCCTCAGAATGCATTGTGGATGTTTTGGAGGATGCTGGGGTTGTATTTTCCCCACTGCTCATACAAAAAGTGACTTTTCCTTGCGGATACATTTAATTTTATTTGTAGATAAAGTGAATTTTCCCTCCACACGCAGGGATTTGGTGCTACGCAGCCATGTCGTGTTGGAGTGGTGTCACTAGGTGGTGCCACCTCCTTGCAGCTTGTCTCCTGCAGACCAAGGATGGCAAATTTTGGGGGTTTGCCATGATTTTTTATTTTTTTTTAATAGTTATTCTTCTGCTGTGCGTGGCATTTTCTAAAGCACGTGTGTCATACCTTAAAGCTATTTGTGCAGCTAATTTTGGGTTGAGTTGTGCCCCTTCGAGATCTCCTCTAATTTGCTGTAACCTTCACGGAAAGCAGTCAGTGAGCTCTTGTTTTATTTCATCTTTATTTTCCTTCTTCCAACAGCTCAGCAAAACCATGAAGCAAGTCCGGCGCAGGCTGGCATCCTGCAAAACGCTGCCCCAAGGAGCAGGTCCTCCTGACAGCGACTGGAGGGTAAGAAGAATCAAATGCAAATTGTTAAAGGTTTGGCTCTAATTATGAACTCCAGCGCTTAGTTCGATGAGTTTTTCCAGCAAAAATTAAAAAAAAAAAAAAAGGCTTTTGTGACCCACCTGAAGGATTTTGGTGACCTGAGGGCTCTTGCTGCGTTTCAGAGAAGGCAGCAGGAAAAAAAATGATGAAAACATCTCTGTTTGCAGAAACAAGAATTAAAAAAAATTTGTTTGTTTTTTTAAAGGCTGAGATTGCGATCAGGGTATTTGGGAGGAATGTGATGATCAGCCCTTCCCTTAGGTGCCTTTATTTCCTCACCAGCTCTTTCCCTTCCATCAGTCTCTTGTTTCGCGTGGGTGGCAAAAATCTGGAGGGTTTTCCTCTCCCGGGGTGAAGAATTTTTGGCTCCCATCCTCTTTCCTCGAAGCAGCGCATCAGCACCCGTGTAAGGAGGTCGGTCCCATGTCTCACCTTTTCAGTTTCTTCCTGCTCTTGTCCCTCCAGTTCTCTGGCAGCTTTTTGTCACGATTATTATCTGGCTTTCTGTGCCAAGACCTTTCTCCCACTGACACACTTTGTCCATCTGGAGAACACCAGCCGCAACCTGACCTGGTTTGTTTTTTTTTTTTGTCTTGCGTCCTCCGGAGACGATTTCCTGCCCGGCTAGCAATTCTTCATTCCCATCTCTTGCTGGGGTTCATCAAAGGTGACGTCGAGGTAGAAAATACCTTTTCTATAAGAGCTCATCCTTCCTCCTCTGAATTTCTGCTCCAGGAAGTTCACATTGCGAACAAGACGTACACAAAACCAATATAATTACAGGTTTGAAAAACTCGTTATCTATTTTGGACACCAACCCTCCCTTCTGTTGGTCCTAGATGCATTCGGACCGAGCCGGAGTGATTCATTCCTCGGCTATTCGCAGTGCTAAAGCCTGGCCTGAATAATCCAGAGCGGAAAATAGCGAGTGGGAGTGTGGTGAGGAGCGAGAACCACGGCTGGGAGGGATCCCACACCTCGCTCAGTGATAATTAATCTCCTCTCTCTTCAAACCTCTGGCCAGGAGGATTTAACACCTTCCCTCGGCAGTTTTTTCCGGGAAGAATATATTGATTTATTGCATTAGTTGGTTTTATTACTCTGAGATAGTAGAGGAAAAAAAAAATCTCTGAGCTGAAGCTTAAATTTTGCCGTGTTCACAAGGCAGTGCAGCAGCTTGTTCCCTTTTTTTTGGATGCAAAAGACTGCTGTGGACTTAACTCCCCCTTTTTGCATTTGCCCGTGTTGAATTCCTTCGTCCAGCTGATCTCTTTGGTTCCAATCGAAGCGTTTCGAGCCTGTTCTCAAAGAATTTTTCCACTTGTGGTTCGGTGACGCCTGCAAATGCCATTGAAGTGCTTCTTTCTTCCATCACCCGGGGTGATAATGAAATTATCCGACTCTGGGAACTCCTGAGAGTGTTTTTAATCACCTCCCAGTTGATTCTGACAAATACTTCTTCACGCAGGTGTTGAATTAGACCAGATCAAAAGCTCGAATTGCAACGTCTTCAGCTGCGCTTTGCCCGAGGCCTCGTTTTTCTATTGTCAGAGTGATTCAAACCAGCCAGACGCGACTTGCTCTTGACAAATTTATGCTGCTTGCAGCTTATCTTGTTTTCAGGCTGTTTGCAAGGTGGTTTCCTCTTGTTTTTTTTTTTTCCAAAAGTCAGCCAGTTCAACTCTTGAGGCTCCCATCTTCTCTTTCATATTTTTTTCCCCTGATTTATTGAAAGATCCATGCTCCTCCTGCCCTTTTCTGGTCATCTGGACCTGGATTTTTTTTAATCTCCTTTTTTTCCTTCCCTTTTTCTTTTTTCAATCCCTTTTTTTCTTCCCTTCTTTCTTAATCCCCTTTTTTTTTCCCTTCTTCCCTCTAAAGTTGCATTCCCTTCAATTGCTAATCCCACGATCATTGCTCTTCCTCTTTCCCAGAGGTTTTTCAGGTCAAAAAGCATTCCAAGAGCTTCTTCCCGCTTTCCCAAGCAGATACTCAGACGGTAATCGTGTGGAAAAAACCCGTCCAGCGTTTCAGACGATCCTGTTCCCTGAGGTGACACCACCCAAATTCTTTTCCCCAACTGATCATCCCCTAAAGTTGGTTAATTTTTTTTTTTCCCAGCAGTTTAATTTTTTTTCTATTTTCAGGGCTTCAGAGCATCTTTTCAAAGCAGCGCTCTTCTTCTCTCTTCCCTTGTCCTCACAGAAAAAAAATCTTCCGTGTTATATTGAGAGAATAATTCCTCTACCTGTGGAATAATTTCACGTTCAAACTAACTTTGGGCTCTGTCCAGGATCCTGCGGATCTGTCCTCTCCCTCTCTCGTCAGTCCCACTCTTCCCTTCCCAGCTGAAGGGACGCAGCAAGGCAGGAAAAAAATTAAAAAAAAAAAAATCCTGGCTCCAAGCATGGTTCTGGCACTTGGATTTTTTTTGTTTGTAGGAAACAATCTGCCGCCTCTCAAAATATTGTGAATTGCTGCCGGGGAGCCTGCCCGCTTCCCAGCTGAGAGCATCCGCTGTGTCACTCCAGAGATCCCACTGCCCCTCAGATCCTTGTAGTTGCAAAAAAGAGAGGCTTTTCCTTGGCTTTCCCTCACCCCTGACACCTCTGTCCCTCTCTTTCTGCCCTTGCTGAGGACCTAGTCACAAGTTACCTGCAAAATTCTGATTTCTTTTTTTTTTTTTTTCTTTTTGGCTCTCATGCCCTGCGGCACTGCTCGAATAGGGTGTGGTGATGATCTCAACTATTTAAAAAAACCAAACAAACAAAAGAAAACCGCCCTTGGGTACCTCTGCTTTGAACCTGTGCTGGAGGATGTTGAGTTTCCAAAACTGTCACATTTAATTCCGGATTTACACCTGTCTCCTCCCTTCTCTTTCAGAACCCGGAGTTTTGCAAGACACCGGCGGAAGANTGCCATTTCCTAAGGGTTTTTCTTTGTGCCTGAGAAATTCTGATTTTTTTTTTTTTTGTCTCTCGTGCCCTGCGGTGATGCTTGAACATGTCGCACTGACACTTGTCAGATCTCAACAAGTGCTCTCAGGTTATGCTACTTCGCACCTGCGCCGGAGGATGTTGAATATCCCCTTGGCACTGAAGCAACCACATTTAAATCCTGAATTTACAGGATTTACGGAATACCCGTCTCCTCCCTTCTCTTCCAGAACCTGGAGTCTTGTGAGACGCCTGAGGAAGATGAGGGTGAGGAGCTGCTGCTGGCGGGAAATCATGATCTTCCCTCTGAGCTGCAAAACCCAGGGATGGCCCCACGTTGGGCTGAGCAAGACGGTGGCTTCTACGTCAAAATCGAATTTCCAAAAGTAAGGCTTGGGCAGCAACAGGGTCAATTATTTTTTGGAGGTTTAGAATGTCGGGATTTGGGGTTATTTTGGAGAAGCTGTGGTTGGAGTAGAGCCATTGCGCCCTCAGGCCGTGTTAACTCTGAAGCCTACTGTCCTCAAATCTGTTTTGCGAGCACCATTAAGGCAAAGGGAGATTGGCGGCTTCTGCGTCACCGCTTTTTTCTTCCAGTTGAGGCTTTAGAAAGTTTTTTTTTTTTGTGTCTGTCTCGTGACCAGTGGAAATCTGAAACTTGGAGGCTGCGATCGCATCGTCCGTCCGCTTAACCCAACTCCAGACCGCAGCCACAAGAGCTGCCTTGGCGCTGGTTGCTCTGCAAGTGATGCATCAAAAGTAGCTGGAAAGCTTCTAGAAATGAAAGGGGAAAAAAAGAGGGGGGGGGAAAAAGGGTAAAAAAAAAAAAAAAAAAAAAGAGGGGGGGGGGAAAGGGTAAAAAAAAAAAAAAGAGGAGAAAAAAAAGGAAAGGGGGAAAGCTTTTCATCTGGTAGCGCCAATTCCTTTTATTATTTTTACTATTCTTTCTATGATTGTTATTTGTCCTTTTTAAATTTTTCTTGGACTTCATGACGTCCGGAATGAAATTTTAGGGTGGGGAGGTGTGAAATAATCTTTAAACCAAAGGAAAAACCTCTTCTGTGGATTTTTTTTTGACGATGCTTTGCTGCTCAGCCTCTTGTATAGAGACATCGCTCTCATCTCACGTGAGAAATATTTTGCTGAGGGACCACAAGACATCTGACAGTGAGGATGCTGACACTCGTACGTTCTTTTCCAGCTCCACGACGGATCAGTGAAGGATTCGAGCTTCCCCAAACCTCCCCGGTGCCCGCATGCCTGTCCCCACGCTCCCTCCGGGCTCTGGGCTGGCGTGGACCAGGAGGAGACCAAGAAGCAGGTTTGTCGGCCACAGTATCGTTGGTTCATCTCCATTTTTTTCTTTTTCAAGTCCATCGTGACTGTAAATGAAAGAGTTTCCTGCTCCTCCGACAAAATCCGGGATGGGAATAACACTGGAGGGTTGGAGGAGAAACGGGCTGTGTTCGTGCTGCCAAAAATGCTTAAAAAAAAAAAAGGGGGGGGGGGGATAAGGAGGGGAAAAGGGGGGAAAAAAAAGAAAAAAAAAAACCCAAACCCCATTTTTATTGTTTTTTGGGGTTTAAGCTGGGGATAGAAATGTTTCAGCCGTTTCAGCACCTCCCAGGCGTTGGGATGGGACAGTCGATCTCAAGCACAGATTGTGCTTTGATTGTAATTTTTTAATTTTAATTTTCATTTTGACTTTTTTTTTATTTTGCCTTTTTATATTTTGCCATTTTTATTTTGTCTTTTAAAAAATTTTGTATTCTGCCTTTTTTTAAATTTTGCCCTTTTTTAATTTTGCCTTTTATTTTTTATTTTGCCTTTATTTTCATTATAATTACTTGATTTAGTGCCGAGGGCTTCCCAGCCTGTGCCCAGCCCGCTAATCAAAGTGATGCAAAAAAAAAAAAAATTCTCTTGGATTCCTAAAATTTCTTTTCCTGACGTGAAGTGGAACACTTCCCTCTTTTTTCCTCGGCTCTCACAGCATCAAATTTGGAAGAATTTTGCAAAAAATCGCATTTTTTGGTCTATTTTTTCCCCCGAGCCGCTCTGAAACCCGGCGGCGGTTTCTTCCCGGCAGCTGGGGCCCGTGGGGCTGTTCCTTCCCTCTCTGCGTCCCTCTGCCCCGTGGTTTTTATCTCCTTGGCTCTGATCCACCGACAGATAACTGCTTTTGCTGCGCCCTGCGCTTCCTCGTGGGGTTTTTCCACCCGGCCTCACGCTCTCCTCCTCCTTTATTTCCACTGGGTGAGATGGAAAAAATTATTGTCCTGGAAAAATCCAAGTTTTCAAATTTTTCTGACGTCGTGGAGCTCAAATTGGTTCCGTACAGCCCTATTCCCATGCGGAATATGGAGCTTTAGGGTTGGGAAGTTGAACCGGGAGGTGCCGCATCGCCGGGGTGAAGCCAAAACCCAACACTAAGCCTTAGATCCATGCAGGATTTTTTTCCCTGGATTTATCCCAGCGAGGAATTCCCCACCTCTGAGCACGTAGCGGGTCCATCTTGGTGTTGATTTTTTTTTTTTTTTTGAGATACAGGCTCAGAGGGCACCAGTCTCTGTGTGGATCAAAATTTTTGGATTTATCACTTGAAATGGGTTGAACTGGGAACTGGCTCTTTTCCACCCAGAAATTGAGGTATTTTTTAGGAAATCAAGCGAGGGACAGTGCTACAAAGCTCTCGGATCCTCTGCGATGTCTCTGTCTTTCCTCTCCAAGCCAACCGCCTCCTCCAGTTCCTCCTGGGGCAACTGGGAGGCGTTGAAGGATCCCAGTGAGGTTCTGTCCTGCTAGACCCGAGCTCTAAAAATTAATTATCTCTCGTTATTCATCTCAAAGGTTTTTTTCCTTATCTTCCGCAGCGTCAGAAGGAATATCTGCGATTCCGGCGCCTCTTCATGACCATGGAACGTGAGCGAGTGAAGGAGCAGCAGCGGCAGAAGGAGACGGAGAAGAGAATCGCCCGGTGAGTATGTGCTGGCGTGAGCCGCTCCGTCACATCCTTCCTTGGAAAAATCTCAGGTGGGAACGATATTTTGGAAAACGCTTTGAGAAGAACTGCTAGGTCAAAATTTAAAAAAAAAAAATCCACATGATGGGTAGAATTCATCCTCCTTGGCCCCAAGGATGGGATGAAAAAAGCTGCTTGAATTTTTTTCAGAAGTAGGGAATAATTTGAAAGCAGCCCTGGAAAGCCTGACTTCTGTCCTGGTTTATTTTTATTTTTTTCGCTCTGATTGCTTAATCCCAGGGTGGGATTTATTCAACCAACCCACTAAGAGAGACCCATGGGTTGTGTTGAGTCCTTCAAAGCGTTTCGATGGGTTGTTTTCAGCTCAGGGAGGAGTTGGGAGCTGAAAAATCAGGAGCTGCGGCTCTTGGAAACCCATCCCGAGACTATTTTATGTTTAGAAACTTTGGGGTGAGGTCACGTTGTTGTTAAAGCGATGTTATCTCGGAGTTTTTAGCATCGGACCCTTCACCTTCTCGGCTATAAATGGTGTAATAAAAATATTTCCCAGCATTTGTGCCGGAGTTGAAAAAACTCCGGAATCTGGGTAAAAGTTTTGAGACTTGCTTCAGCGGTTTAATTTTCTCTCTTGTCGGGCGTTTGGTTTAGAAGCAGCTCGACAAATTCACCCCAAAATAGGCACGATTCGGCCTCGCTCTAAAATAAATCCACATCACTCCGACCATCTTGCTCACCAGTGCCGGCTTTCCGGAAGCAGGACCGGCACCGAGGGCAGGATTTTCCTGGAAACGTTCCTCAAGCGCTATTCCTGACGTTAAATCAGGATTTTCGGCAATTTTTCCTACCCTGCAAGACACCAGGGATTTCCTACTCGTTTATTTTATATTTTTCATATTTTTCTATTTTTATATCAATACATTTTTATTTAATATTTCTATATCTTTATATATTTGGTTTTGAAATACAAAAATATAGAAATCAATTTTTTATTTTTATATTCTTATTTTTAATTTTTATATTAATATTTTTTATTTTTTAGTTTATCGTTCATGTTTTGGTTTGGTTTTTTTTTTGCTGCTGGAGGCGCATCAAAGCCTTTCAATTGGCCTTGGCCTTGGTTTCGATAGCGAAAACATTTATGGTGCTGTCGTTAAAGCTCGATTACCGCTTCATTTCAACTACATTTGAGAATTTATAACTACATTTGAGAATTTATAACTCCATTTAAAGCTTTGCCTTCAGTATTTTCCTACTCCATGGCACGATTTAACCCACCCAGACGCAGAAACGGCAAAAATGTCCATATTGATGCCGCTTTCTCCCCAACCTTGATTTTTTGAAATTTTTTAAATTTTAAGATTTTTTTAATTTAAAAAAAATTAATTTTAAAAAAATATTTATTTTTTAAAAATTATTCTCCCCCTCCCCCCACAATGCCTTTTGTCCCATAGTACATTACAGGAATAAAACCCAGCGGTTGCGTCGGGTTCAAGTCTTTGTGCTTTGTCATTGTCGATAATCAAGGGAACAATTTGCCTTTCACGTGATTTATACAGCCTTGACAGAGGAAAGATTGGTTTAAAATATCTCTTAAAGGTCTTTTTTGGGGGGGGATCTTTGGAGCGTCTTTGCTCTGCCCAGAGTTTTTCACCTGCTCCCTGTCGCGGGAGCTGCGAGGATGGCTCATGGTGGAATCATCGAATCGTTCCGGTTGGCCAAGACCTTGAGGATCATCCAATCCAACCGCCAACCCAACCCCTGTCCCACAGCCCCACATGGGCACGGTTCCTGACCCCCTCCAGGGACGGTGACTCCCCCACGTCCCTGGGCAGCCTGTTCCAATGGGCTCCAGACCCTTCCCCAGCTCCGTTGCCCTTCTCTGGACCCGCTCCAGCCCCTCAACATCCTTCTGGTGCTGAGGGGACCAAACCTGACCCCAGGATTAGAGCTGCGGCCTCCCCAGGGTCACAATCCTGCCCCAGTCCTGCTGGCCACACTATTTCTGATGCAGGCCAGGATGCCATTGGCCTTCTTGGCCACCTGGGCACACTGCTGGCTCCTGTTCAGCCGGCTGTCGCCCAGCACCCCCAGGTCCCTGTCTACTGGGCAGCTTTCCAGCCCCTCTGCCCCGAGCCGGGAGCGTTGCAGGGGGTTGTTGTGACCAAAGCAGCACCTGGCTTGATTGAACCTCAGACAATTGGCTCCAAGGTGCTGCAAAATTGGAAAAAATGGAAAAAATAGATCAGAAAAATAGATTGGAAAAAATTGGAAAAAATAATTGGAGAAAATTGATTGTAAAAAATTGGGAAAAAATTGGTAAAAATCGGAAGTGGGCAGCTCTCGGTGCTTTCCAGCGGATATAAAAGACGTCAAGCGCCGCTCTTGCTGTCGGATGGAGAGGGGAGCATCACTTTGGGGAATTTCAGAGCCGGAGCGTGTGGGAAGGCGATGTGGGAGCCGGGCTGGAAGGAAAAAGCCACGATGGGGAAAAAATGAGCAAGAAGGAGGAGATGAAGGGAGGAGAGGATTCCTGGGCTGGTATTTCCATCTTGGGGGAAATAAAGAATTTCTGACCATTTAAAGAACTTTTGAGCATATTTAAACAATTTTTGACTATATGTAAAGACGTCAGAAGGTTGCTGATGCAATTCATAGAATTATTTTCACCTTCTGGACGTAGTTTGGGCAAAAACCACCAAGATCCACGTGTCCCAATGGAATAATCCGGGGTTGGGGTGGGGAGTCTCTGTCTCTCATCGTTCGTGTTCTTCCCGCAGGATTAAGAGCGCAAAGGAGAAGCAGCGGCGGGCGGAGGAGCGGAGGATGCAGGAGGCAGCCGAGCGGCACGAAGCATCATCTCCGGGAGAGCGAACCCGCGAAACCCTCGCCCGGCTGGATCTGGAGGAGAGGAGAAGGAAAAAAAATCAGGAAAACCAACAGAGAAATAAGGAGCACGCGAGGTACGGCTGCATCCCCTCTCCTTGTGCCAAACTGGGAGTTACTGGGCAAAAAAGGGGATTTTTTTTTTTTTTTTTTATTCCAGTTGTTGGGCCAAAGCGGGGAATTATTTTCTCCCTTGCAGGTACATCGAAGCTCTAAGAGCCCAAATGAGGGAGAAAATCCGACTCAAAAACATCGATTTGCCTCCACTGTGCTCCTGCGGCTCCGATTTCTGGGATTCCCACCCCGACACTTGTGCCAATAATTGCGTTTTCTACAAAAATCACCGAGGTAGGAAGCGTCTATATCCGGATTTCTGATGATACAGCAAGAAATCAAAGCTAAAAAATCTTGGGCTTTAATTTCTAAAAATCTTGGGCTTATATTTATTTTAATTTTGGCTTTTATTATTTATTTCTAAAAATCTTGGGCTTTCCATGATTCTGTGGATGATCTTCTGGGGGGGGAAAAAAATAGAGAAATGGGGACTTGTTAGAAAAATCTTTGGCTTTCCTGCCTTGCGTCGCGCCTCGTAGTCAGGGAGCATCCCAGCACGTGGGAAACCACAGGCATGGCCGTTTATCTTCGGAAAAAAACATTACTTTCTCTAAAAAACCCAACGCCAAGCAAAACTCTTGTCACTTAATGGTGTTTTGGTTTTTTTTTTTTTCTTTTCTTCTCCTTTTGTTGCCCAGCCTACAGCCAGGCTCTGCGATCCCTCCTCTCCTCCTGCGACCCCGCGGGCGGGAGCCCCTCGGCGCGGCCGCGGCTCCGGGGTTTGGCCGCTCTCTGCGCTCGCTCGGGGACGCGGCTGTGACGATGGCAGCCGTGTCCCCCCTTTTCCTTAATTTTAGCAACTTTGGGAAGCCGAGAGCGGGGCTGGGCCCCCTCCTGCCATCCCTCGGCCGCAAGGGCGCCTCGTTCCCACCTTCACGCCGCGTTTCTCACGGTCGGCCGGACCAGGAGCGCGGAGTGATGGCGGGTGCGAAGGATCCGATTCCTCTGCGGGGCTGGTTAATTGGCAGGAATTTAAATTTTGGCATTTGGCTGCAGAATAAATTGGTTTCAGGAATTGTTTGGTGCTCAGGGTGGATATCTCCTGCTTTCCAACCCCTTTGTTTCTCTGTTTCCCGCTGGGCACAGTCCAGTGCCGGGTGGTTATTGCTCCTTCGCTTTTTTTCCACCCGGCTCTGTCCCCATCTTGCCTCTTAAAAGAATTTTTTGAGAAACTTTTGAGAAAAAAATTTTTTAAAAGAACTTTTCCCTCTGGGTCCTGGGAAATCCTGGGGGAAAAAAATAAATCCCCAAATCCTGGGGAGGGGGGGGGAATCCCCAAATTCTGGAAAAAAAATCCTGGGGAAAAAAAACCCCAAACAATCCCCAAATCCCTCTTTACCTGGAAAAATAGGAGCTGGTGGCATAACCCGTTCCTGGGCGGAGGTCGCAGCGTTCCTACTCGCTCGCCCGTTGCCTCTCCAATATTAACGGCGGCAGGAAGGATGGGCGGCCGAGCGTGCCGGAGAATTATTTTATTTCCCTGTTCCCATCCTTCCCTGTCAGAGCCAAGGGATGCTCCCGGTTCCCGTGGGAGAATCATTCACCCCCGTTGTTCATTAACCCCGTGTGCGTCAGGGGAAGCCGGCACCACGCAGGTTTTTGGGAAATTTTTCAGGGCAGGGCTGCGGGGGGCAGGTGAGGGCGAGCGGGGCCTTGGCAGGTCCCCAGGTTCCCCCCTTGCCCAAAGGTTGGTTTGGGGTTTAAATTTAAAAAAAAAAAAAAAAAGCTTTGAGGTTTTCTTCTCTTTTTTCTTTTTCTCTTATTTTTCCTTTTTTCTGCTTTTCTGCTTTTTGCTTTTTTTTGTTTTTTTCTTTTTTCTTATTTTTTTCCTTTGTTTTTTTCTTTCTTTTTTCTTCTTTGTCTTTTTTCTTTTTTTTTTTGTTTGTTTTTCTTCATGCAGGGGGCAGATGAGGGCGAGCGGGTCCTTGGCAGGTCCCCAAGTTCTCACTCAGGGTCTGGGACCCCCTGTTGTCCTCTCGCCCAAAGGCTGGTTTGGGGTTTAAATAAATAAAAACCAAAAAAATTTAAAAATTATTTCTGCTCCTCGAGCTCCTGACCTGCCCCTCCCTTGGCTCCATCCTGGGTGGATAAGGGGAATCCTGGGGGGGATTTTTCCAGGAGGGAGATTTGGGGAAAAGGAGAGCGGGACTCCCCAAATCCCTGCAAATAAACCCAAAAGTGTGGCCGGGCTGGTTTAGCCAAAAATTGGCACCAAACCCCTTTTGGAATTGATGGAAAAGGGAGCAGGAAAGTTAAATCCAACATTTTCCACTGGAAAAAAGGGGGAAATCCCAGGGAGTGGGCACAGGTGGGTCCCCCCCAGGGCTTCTGCCCCCTTTCTGCCCCCCAGCTTTGCTTTTTCTCCCCTTCCAGCCCCATTTTCAGTTGAGNGGGTCCGGGGCGGGTCCCGGGGGCGGGGCGGCCCCGCGGGGCGGTGAAAAGGAGCCGCCGGGGGCGGGGGGGGACCCGCGGCTCCGCCATGAGAGCGGCGCTGGCACCGGGCGTGCGGCTGCTGCGCTCCCTGCCGCGGGACAGCCGGTGAGCGGGGCCCCGGGGCGGGGGGCTGGCCCTGGGATGGGGGTCACTGGCCCTGGGATGGGGGTCACTGGCCCGGGGACTGGGACGGGATGGGGACTGGCCCTGGACCAGGTGCCACTTGCCCAGGGACTTGCCCTGGACCAAGTGTCGCTTGCCCGGGGACTGGCACTGGGAGGGGGACCGGCACCAGGATGGGGACTAGCTCTGGACTGGGGGCCACTTGCCCAGGGACTGGCCCTGGACCAGGTGTTGCTGGCCTGGGGGTCAGGGAGCATATGGGGGACTGGCCTTAGACTGGGGGTCACTTGCCCGGGGACCAGGCTGGGGACCGGTCCTGAACCACGGGACCGGCAGTGGGATGGGGACCTGTCCTGGAGCGGGGTCACTTGCCCAGGGACTGGCCCTGGACCTGTTGTCACTTGCCTGGGGACTGTCCATGGGCAGGGGTGACGCTGGGAGACCCCAAAGGGGGCAGCAGCACCCGTCCCGCCTGGAGCCGTCCCCACGTGTCCTGGTCCCTCACCCCCAGAACTCGCCAGGACGCGGCCGCACCATGATCCCGCTGGTTCCCCTCCTGCCCCGGTGACGAGCTCGCTGCAGCTTTAATTTCATTTATTTTTTGGAAGTTTGTTCCCAAGCAACCTCTGCGCTTCTCCATCAGCCATCGTTTTACCCTGGGGTTAAAAAAAAATACAAATTGCGGGTTTTAGGGTTTTTTTGGAGTGGGAACCAGCAATTTGGAGCCGGCAGCCGGAGCAGGGACAGATTTGCCGGGTGTCTGCAATCGCTGCGCTTTTTGGGAGGAAGTGAAACTCCGACGGGCTAAAATGACAAAAAAAAGCTTTTTTTTATTTTCTTGGAGCAACCCCGTGACACTTCTCTTGGCTGCAGCCGCCCCCGCCAGCTCCCGTCCTCGGCGCTGCCGTAAAACCTGCCCCAAGGGCAGGATGCAGCCCCTCGGGGATCCTCATCCCGCTCCCGAGGGTGCTGGATCCCGCTCAGCATTCTCCAGGCTTTTCCCCCCCTTTTCCCCCCCATTTTCCCCCTTTTCTCCCCCTTTTCCCGCTCTTTCCGCCCGCGGTTTCCCGGGACAGCGGCTGGCAGGACGGGACCCTGGCGCTTTTTGAGCCATGTCCCGCACGCATCCAACGGTGCCGGCTCTCATCCCTCTTCCCTGATGTTTTTCCCCAAAAATCATGAATTTTGGGGAGAAAGAAGGATAAAAATATTGAATTTTGGGAGGCAGAGGGCTAAAAAATATGAATTTTGTGGAGAAAGAAGGATAAAAAGCATGAATTTTAGGAGATGGATGGCTAAAAATAATTTTAGGGAGACAGGACACTAAAAGTCAGGAATTTTGGGGAGGCAGAAGTCTAGAAAGTGTGAATTTTGGGGGATTCAAGGCTAAAAAGATAAATTTTGGGGAGATGGAAGGCTAAAAAGCTGAGTTTTGGTGAACGCCAAGGCTGGAGCTGCCCGCAGCGTCCCCGCCGGGCTGGGCTTTGCCAGCGGGGACGGCGACGAGCCCCCCATGGCTGTCCCCACCCTTGTCCCCCCCCTACCCCCCGGGTCCCTCTGTCCCACAGCTACCGGGGGCTGACGCTGGTGCTGACCTTCCTCTGCTACACCAGCTACCACCTCTCCCGAAAACCCATCAGCATCGTCAAGGTGAGCCCCCACCTCGCCCTGAGGGGACGTGGGGACCTCGGGGGTCCCAATCGTCCTGGTTTCACCCCTTTTCTCCCCCGCAGAGCCAGCTGCACCCCAACTGCTCGGCGCTGGGCCCCAACCCTAGCAACGACTCCAACAACAGCGCGTGGTGCAGCTGGGCGCCCTTCGGTAAGGCTGAGACCCCAAAATCACCCCAAACCCACCCTCGGGGCAGCCCCGACGGGCTCCCCCTCTCCGTGCCCTGCGCCGGGTCATGGCCGGAGGTTTTGGCTCGTTAAGGCACCCGGAGGTAATTAAGAAGCGGCCAAAGGGCAGCGGCGGGAGGTGAGACCGGGGCCAGGGTGGGACCCAGCTCCCGGCGCTCGGCCGCGCGCCAGAAACACGCTCGAGGATTGCGGGGACGGAGGTCGAGGTCAAGGACGATGCAGCACCTGCGGGGAGGGACAGCGAGGTGGCAGCCCGGCTGGTGTGTCCCCAATATGTTGGGTTTTTTTTCTCCCAGATGGGGACAACTACAAGGAGCTTTTTGGGGCACTGGATAATGCCTTCCTGGTGGCCTACGCCATCGGGATGTTTATCAGGTACGCGGGCACTCACATCCCTTTTTTTTTTTTTATTTTCCGCACACCAGCCCACCAGGAAACTGGTTTCCGTTGGGTTGGGGTCGTGCTGATGGGAACGCGGCCGGGAGCCACTCGGGATGCGGTGGGATGACACCGGTGACGGCTCCTGTCTGCGCTCTGCCCTCTCTCTGCAGTGGGATTTTCGGGGAGCGCCTCTCCCTGCGCTACTACCTGTCGGGCGGGATGGTGCTGAGCGGGCTCTTCACCGCGCTCTTCGGCCTCGGCTACTTCTGGAACATCCACGTCCTCTGGTATTTCATCATCGTGCAGGTACGGCCGCCTTGGAGGACGCCCACCCTCTGGATTTTTACCGCCGCAGCCTCATCCCCCTTTTTCGGTGGCTTTCGGGGGGACGGCGGTGGCCCAGTTTCCCCATGGGACACCGCCGGGTGTTTTCCATTCCCCGCAAAACCCGGTCGCGTGTGGCGTGGGCGTTGAAACCGCCGGGCGCACCCGTCGTGCTGGTTTGGCAACACCGGCCGCTCCCGATTTATCCACGGGAACAACGCGAACGGCTCCGGGATTATTCCAGCGGGGGGGAAAAATAAAATAACCCAACAAATTATTTTCTCGACAATTCTGGGATGGGGGTGGCTACCCAAAGTGGCGCAGGGTTGCCCTCCATGGCCCAAATCGGCGCTGGCCAGGTGCCGACGCTTCCGCTTCTCATTTTCCAGGTTTTCAACGGGCTGGCGCAGACGACCGGCTGGCCCGCCGTCGTGGCGTGCGTCGGGAACTGGTTCGGGAAGGGGAAGTACGTGGTTCTCCGGCGCATCCCACCCTGCTCCTGGTCCCTGTTGTCCCCGGCGATGCCAACCCCGGCTCTGTCCCCTCCAGGAGAGGTTTGATCATGGGCATCTGGAACTCGCACACCTCTGTCGGCAACATCTTGGGGTCGCTCATCGCCGGCGTCTGGGTTTCCTCCGCCTGGGGTCTGTCCTTCGTCGTGCCTGGCATCATCATCGCCGCCGTGGGCGTCATCTGCTTCTTCTTCCTCGTGGAGTGTGAGTGGCGTGATCCAGTCTCTTGACATAACGCCAAGATCAGTTGGGACCATTATTTTCCTTACCTGCCTCCGAGCGTTTTCAGCAACCCCAAATTCTTATTTTAACCTCGTGGCACGCTCGGCATCCTTTGGGATCATCCCGGCAGGCTCAGCGCCCGTGCCGCTCGCTCCTCTGAGCCTGTGCTCCTGGGAAACGTTTGGGAATCCCTTTGGGAAGCCCTTTGGGAATCCCTTTGGGATTTTCCTGGGGATTTTCAGAGACACAGCCCAGCCCCAGGGGATGCAAGGTGCCGGAGGGAGAGCAGGCGGAGCAGGGCTGGTCCAGGCTCTCACCGGATCTTCTTTTTTCTTTTTTTTTCCCTGGCAGATCCCGAGGATGTCGGCTGCAGCCCGCCTCTGCATCACGTGAGTCGAATCGATTCCCAGCAGGCTCACCCTGGGCTGGGGGGGGTTGCCCATTTCACAGCAAACGCTGGGTGTCGGGTCAGAACGTTGGGAATTAGAGCGACGTTCCCTATCGCAGAGGATGCTTGTTGCTGTTCCCATGTGTGGGTCATGTCCCAGCAGCAAATCCAAAATTTCAGCTTCTTCCACACCAAGAACCACATTTCCCACCTTCCTCTTGATTTTAGGCGGCCTCCAATGAGGACATTGGAGGGGTGACGTCCACCGAGAAGGATCCCGAAGCGGTGACCTCTACCGAGGGAGTGCTGGGCGTCTCGGGGCAGAGCAGCGCCGATGGCTCCAACGGCCCCTGGGAACCCGCCGAGGAGCCCGAAGCCATCAGCTTCCTCGGGGCGCTCCGGATACCCGTGAGTGGCGGGATGTCCTTGCGTCGTGGCGGGGTGGAGGGAAAGAGCCAAGTCAGAGCGGCTGGACTCATTGATGGGGTGTCCAGCGGGGGGAAAAACACTATCTGGGGGGGAAACCACTATCTGGGGGAGGTTTGGGAGAAGGAAGCCCGTGCGAGGTCTCCTCTCCCCCAGGGCGTGGTGGAGTTCTCCCTGTGCCTGCTCTTCGCCAAGCTGGTGAGCTACACCTTCCTCTACTGGTTGCCCCTCTACATCGTGAACGTCGGTGAGGTTTTACTGGGGGGGACGGCGAGGCGGGGTCGAGCCTGGAGCATCTCCTCACCTCCCCTCCTCCTCCTCACAGCTCATTTCAGCGCCAAAGAAGCCGGCGACCTGTCGACGCTCTTCGACGTTGGCGGCATTTTAGGTGCGTCAGGTGGAAGGAGGGGGTGGATCGGGGACGATTTGGGGACAGTTGTGGCCTTGATGGAAAGTCCCCTCCGCGGGTGACGCCGTGTCTTTCCCCGGAGGTTTTTCCAGCATTCATAGCACTCGGCAGCGACTGAGCGCTCCTCATTTTTATTTTTCCATCCAGTTGGCCATCGCAACACCTTTCCTTGGGTCCCGCTTGCCCACGCTCTTGTTTTTTTAGAGAAATAATAAATCTTGCGAGCGTGGAGGAAACCAGAGCCACTCGCAGGGGGAGGGAAACTTTCTCCCGAAAGCAGCAGGGATAACTCAAAACTCTTCCCTCGGACTTTTTTGTATTTAACCTTGGGGGCATCTCACCCAGAAGTTTTGGGATGAAGGAGCATCATGGTGGCGCAGCGTCCCATCGGGTTTCGGGCGGAGCCGGGGCAAAGCTCTGCCGCGGGCGTGATGTGACCGACGCTTGTGCCTCCTTCCCGCAGGGGGGATCTTCGCCGGCCTCATCTCCGACTCTTCCGGCGGCAGAGCCACCACGTGCTGCGCGATGCTGGTCGTCGCTGCTCCCATGGTGCGTTGTCATGCAGTGGTGGGGATGGAAAAAAAAAACAACAAACCCCAGTCACAAGGTTTTTCCTCTCCATCGGCTCCTTTGAGTCACGGCCGCCTTCCTCCTCCCGAGCGCCCGGGATGAGCCGGTCACACGTTCGGCTGAGATAAGAGCTGGAATGGATCCACGTGCCCCGGTATTCCCGGGGTGGATGTGGAGATCTGGGGACTGGGAGGGGATTGTAGAGCCCTTGACAGCTAGAAAAAAAAAGAAGTTTAGGGTTTATTTGGCTCCATCCGACGGCACTTGGCCGGGATGTCCTTCTCAAGCACCTGCACGGAGCTCGTTTGGCTTTGCTGCCGCGAAAGCACGTGGTTAATTAGCTGTAATCCAAACCTGGCTGGCTCCGAGCCGCGAGCCTCTCCCCTCCGAAGAAACTGGCGCACGCTGAAAAGCGGAGAGGCCGCGTCGCGTCCCCTGATAGCGCCGGCGGGGAGGCACGCGAGCCGTAAATCACCGCGACACCTCCGTTTGCCAGCTGCCCGGTTATTGCGTCTGGCGGGGAGACGGTGGGACGCGGCGCCAAGGGCGTGCTCGGCTCCCCATCCCGTCCCGCTCCCGCAAAGTTTGGAACCGGTGATAATTCAGGTCCCCACCTTCTCCATCCTGTCCCGAAACTCTTGGGAAAGCAGCTGGAATGATCTGGCTGATCCCGTGTCTTTTTTCCAGCTGTTCCTGTATAACCACATCGGCCAGAACGGCATCGGCGTGTCGATAGGTGAGGGGTTCCGTCGGCGGCACTGAACGGGTGGCGGGAGATGCCGCGGGCTCACCCGCTTCTGTTTCTCCTCCTAAGCCGGGCTCAGGGTCTGGGATTTGGGCGGGGATGAGTGTTTGCTGGGTGGGATCTCCGGGGGAAAATGGAGACGAGCAGGCAGCGGGTGTGCCGGACGGGGATGGGACGATGGACCCGACATCCTGCACTTAAAAGCTTTAATCTCTACCCGGGGCCGTCCCGTTCCTCGTAGCAATGCTGATCGTGTGCGGTGCTCTGGTCAACGGGCCCTACGCCCTCATCACAACGGCGGTGTCGGCAGATTTGGTAAGAGGTGCACCTCCGAGCCCGCGTCCCGGCTGCTTTTGTGCACCCAGAGGCTGCTTGACTTTCCTGGAAGGACGTTTTCTGGGATTTTTGCATTTTTGCTTTATTTTCTGACACCTCTGAAGCCCAGCAGAGAAGGGCAGGGCTGTCACGCCTCATACTTCTCTTAAACACAACTTTTTTTCCTTTTGCTTTTTCCACTTTGCCGCATGACTCTGCTTCATCCTTGCTGCACCTCCCTCGAGACACCCAGTGGAAAAATCTGCTTCCTCCTCACGTTTTGCTCCATCATCCCTCCAGGGCACCCACGAATCTCTCAAAGGCAACGCCAAAGCCCTTTCGACCGTCACGGCCATCATCGACGGCACCGGATCCATAGGTCTGAAAGCTCGGGGGGTGCCAGGCCCCGATTTCCCCAGTGCTGGGGGCTCTGACCCCCGCCGGGTGTTTCCTAACGCGCCTCGTGCCCCTCGCAGGTGCCGCGCTGGGGCCGCTGCTCGCGGGGCTCATCTCGCCCACGGGTTGGAATAACGTCTTCTACATGTTGATAGCGGCCGACGTCTTGGCTTGCCTGGTAGGTGCCGCCCCGGCAGGCGTGATTTTGTTGCTTTGGATATTCAGCAGCTTCGTTTCCACCGCCCGCTCGCCGGCGGAGGGCAGGGATGGTCGTCAGGAGGCAGCCGGGAGAGTCGCGAAGCCCCGCAGCCACTCCAGATCTTTGCCTCTGTCTTGTTTTTTCCCAGTGACCTCCACACAGTTTTAATTCATGTGATGTTCCCTAGAAAAAGCGTTAAAACTTATCTCCCGGCGATGGCCGCAGAGGCACCGGCCCCGCGGCAACCCGTCACCTTTCTTCTTGCAGCTCCTCTCTCGCGTGGTGGCCAAAGAGATCCGCGGGTGGTGCGGCTGCATGGCCAGGAAGAGAGGGTACGTACGTACGGCCCCGCGGTGCCAACGCGCGGCGTCACTGCCGCTCCGGAAGGATGTTTGTTATCCCTTGGTGTCACTGCTGCGTCGCCACGCCGGCAGAATGTCGGGTTTCGCGAGGCCGGCTGCCCGGAGCCTCGCTCCTGGGACATTTCCACCTCAAGGCAGGGCAGGATTTTAGCCTCGGAAAAATCTCTCGGGGCTGAAAGCGCCGTCGTTGTGTCTTTGTAGCTCTAGTGTGCAGCTCACAGAGTCGGTGCCGGCGTGGAAGTAGCCGGGTGTGAGTATCGCGGTTTGAGCCCCGAGGATTAAATTCAAGCGTCACCCTGATTCGCCCCCGATTTGGGGTTTTGCTCAGCTTAGAAAAATCCCGCTCCGCTGATGATTTAGGGGCTGAGATGAAGATTTGGGAATCAAAGGATCCAATCGCAGGGGCTGGGGCTGGGAGCACAGGCAGGCGGGCGAGCGTCCCCGTCTCCGGCTGGTGTACGGGGCGTTAGCCCAGAGCAGCGAGACGGTGATCAACGCGCTTGAGAGCCGCCCGCTCTGTCGGCTGGCTGGCCCACACCTGCTAACGAGCTTGATTACACGGGATCGGGGCTCGCTAATCCAATCCGCGGCCAGATCACTGCGGCGAGGGTGAATCGGTGCCGGCCCGTCCCCGTTGCCGCCCCATTGCACCGAGGGGAAGGGGCCGCAGCCGATCCCGGCGGGGGTGCCAGGATGTCCCCTGAGCGTCCGCTCCTCTGTGTCTTGTGTTTGCAGGTGAAGGACCGAGGGTCTGGGGCTCGCCCGGCGGTAAGCGCAGCCCAGGTGGAGGGCTGTCGGGCTCCGATTGCTTGTGCCGGCGCTGGGTAGGGTGCAGACGGTCCTCCCCGGGCCGGCACCGTCCCCGGTTGTGCCAGAACCCGGCTGGGGAAGCAGGGGCTTGGTTTCTGGCAATGCCGCAGCACTTGGGAGGGCTTTGGGTGCGGTGTCTGCGGAGCAGCTTGCAGGGCGGAGATGCAGACCCTCGGGGGGTGTTTGGGGACATTTCAGGCAGAACGGTGGCTGGACCCCCTCCTGGCGCCTGGCTTCTCCAGGTTTCCCAGCGGAGCCGCACGGCGCCCGCGGCGCTCAGCCCCTCGCCCCTCTCCCCGCAGGTTTCAGGAACTCTGACGTCCCCGTGCCCCCAGCCAGCCGCCCCCAGCCCAGGACCCCCGGAGCGCGCCGGGAGCGTGTTCATCGCGGCAGAGCCGAGGCATCGCCCCCCGGGATTGCTGCGGAGGGAGCGGCAGCGAGAGCCCTGGCGGGCTGGTTTTCTTGGCCGATTCTTCACCGTCATCAGTTTTGTTAATAAAAACGTGCAAAACCCGCGTTGTCGCGCTGTGCCCTCTCCTGGTGGCACCCAGCCGGCTCTGCGGGAACTCGGGGCCAGCGATCGCCCCTTTCTTCTTGCTTTTATCTCTTGTTTGCGAGCCTGCTCCGTCCCGGCGCTCAGTATTTCGGGATATCAGATCGGGAGGATGGCATCACATCCCTCAAGGCACTGCCTCACCGACAACGCGTTGCTCATTGTCCATAGAGAACGTCGCCGGGCTGAACGTCGCTGGTCCTCATCCTGCTGCAAAAAAACCCCAAAATCCAAAAAGCCCCTAAACAGGATTTTTCCTGATTATTGCAATTCCTAATTTGTAGAGTTTGACCCCAAACGAGGGATCAACCAGCCCCCGCCCCCTGGCAACAGCCGTCGCGCACCGTGGCCGCTCAGGGTCTGGGTCTTCGTTAGACGCCTCCTAATGAGGAGGAACGGTGACAAGCGCCCGGCGGCTCCCGGGAGGTTAAACCGGCGCCAGGCGGGCTCCCCCGGGGACAGGGGGTCAGCTGTGCGCTCGGGGGGTCCCCGGCCGGGATGTGCGAGGAGACGGGGCGCACGGGCTGTCGGGGGGAGAGCAGTGGGGCTGCCGGGGGCTGCGTTGAGCCCGGTGTAAATCTGAACTCGATCGACTTCACCTCCCCGGGGTTTAACCTGAGGAGAAAACATCTGGGCCTGATGTGATTTTATTAAGTGCTGATTTCATCAGCAAAGGGAAAAAAAAAAAAAAAAGAAAACCTTCTGGCCAGTTGGATCAGCTCCCTGCAACCCCTGAAAAAGGCGATGGAGCGGTGCGGGAGGGACGAGCGACGGGCAGCTGTGCACCCGAGGTGGCAACGGCCGCCGGTCCCCTCCATGCTGACCCCGGGAGCCAGCGGAGACGCTCGATGGGGCTTCGAAACCCCGCCGGCTGCCTGCAGATCCCTGGGGGAGAAAGCAGGAGAAACGCTGGGGCTGGGGGAGAAAATCAAAACGCCCAACCGCCCCTTTTCCCAGGGAAACGACCCCGATGGAGTTCCAGACGATGTTTTCAAGCAAAAAAATCCCACAAGCCCTGACACGCGCAGGGGTTCATTGCAGAAGAAAGTTGGTTTTGATTTTTTTTTCCCCCTTTCTTCCTCTTTTTTTGCCCCCCACCTCCTTCCTGTTCTTTCAGCTGCTCAGAGTGTTTTTTTTTTTTTCCGGGACAAATTTAGGCTCAGGCTCCGTCTCGCTCGTGTTTGGAAAGTCTGAGCAGCCTTGGCTGCGTGGCTGGCAGCGAGGAGAAGGGGCAGGCGGCCCACGGCAGCTTTAAACTTAAAAAAAAATAAGGAGCCAAATGCCAAAGAAAACCCCAGATCTTGCTGAGATTTCTGAGACTGAGGGGTGGCGGGAAGGCTGAGGCGGATCCTGGGGTTTTCTCCAGCCAGAGGACGGTTTAAATCCAGCCAAGCTCCGCCGGGAGAAGCCCGCAGGACTCTCCCCGTCTCGTTCCTCCTCCGCAGGGGAAGGGGCCGCTCATTGCCCCCCGCCACAACCCCCCGTCGGCCTGTGCGAGCCCGGAGAGCATGAACACGCGTCCACCATCGTTACTGAAACGAGCTCGTTAGGAGCCCCTCTGGTGAACACGGAGCCTCCTTCCCAGCGCACTGCCCGGATAAACCCGGATTTCTGTAGCCCAGGGCTTCTCCCGGCAGGGTGCAGGAGCATCCCTGTCCCAGTGCCAGCGCTCCACCCTCCCGCGGGCATTTCCCCGTCTCCGAATTCCGCAGCACGTGTCCCCGCGCGTTTCCTCCATCGGTCCCCAACCCCAGCGTTTGGCTGGGAGGCGGCGGGGAAGGGGCCGCGCGTGTTGTGGACACGGGGCTGCCGTGACGGTGGAGAGGCGGCTGGGGCACGGCCAGGAGTCGCCAACGCGAGGGGCAGGCGGCGGAGGCTGAAGGGCTTTTTAATTAGCAGCCAAAGGCGAACGCGGGGATTCGGCAGCGGGGAAGCTGAAGTCAGCAAAGTCGAGGTGGAAATCAGAGGCCGGCTTTTACCAGGGAGGGTAATTAAACGCCGGCGGAGCGCAGCGCGAGGCGTGAGGAATTGCTGTCATTCGGGGATCTTAAATCAAGGAAAGGAATTTCTCCCGCAGACATTTGCTCTCCCTGCATCCCTGCTCCGGCGCCGCTCAGGCCTCGGACGGGAGGGAGCAGCCGTCCTCGCTCGCGAGCCTGTGACGAGCATCCCTGTTGTTCCTAAGGAGCCACGCAGGGAATTTAGGGGGAAAAAGGCCGTTTTCCCACCTGGACTCAAAGCAGCTTGGCTGGCCCCCCTCCCAGCGTGCGGTATCTTGTGCAAACATCCCTCTGGCACGCCAGGTTTCTCTCGCTGGGATCCGAGCGGGGTTTTCGCCGGGTTCCTTGGGACACGGAGCACCCGGCTCCCTGCGAGGGGAACGCCGGGATCATTTACTCGCAGTTTTGGGTGAAAGATGGGCCAGAGCAGAGCTCCTTGGCTCCTAACACCTTCGCCAGGCCCACCCTCCTGTTGCAAATCAATTGCGAGGAAAAAAAAAAAACCAAACAGGGTGCTAGGCAGAGGTGGGTGTGCTCTGGGGCTGAGGGTTTGGGTGGGGGATGGCAGCAAAAAAAAAAAAAAAATCAGCATTTGGGGCTGGTTGGAAAGCAGCTCCGGCCTCATACCAATTCCTTGACGCGGTCTTTTCCTTTCCCAAAAATAAACAGGAACCGTCTGGAAAGCCCCTGAGCGGGAGGAGCGGAGTTGCCCAGAATAAATAAACACCGAGGGAGAGCTCAGGGCTGCCGCACTCACCCAGCCCGTCGCTCCCCGCTGCCAAGGGGCGGCGAAGGAGCCACCGCGTCCCTCCTGCTTTCCGCCCTCCCCAGAACCCCCCTGGCACGATGAGCCGACCTTAGTCCCAGATGGATTACGGGGACAGAAAAAGCAAATTTCTGGGGTTTATCTATGGCACGAAAGCGGAGGAAGCTTCCCCTTTCTGCTTCTAGGGGTGTTGTTTTGGCGCCCCAGCTGCTTTTGCCGCGGCTTCCCCGTTTTTCGGACTCGAAGCCCAGTGCCGTCTCCAGCCCGCTGCTCTGGCACGAGCTCGGGGGATGAAGGCACAGCAGGCGCAGAGCTGGAGCGAGCTGCAAGACGAGCTTTGCGCTCGTCAGTGTTATGAAGATGATGAATTAAATATGAGTTTTGTTTCAGGGCGGAACTTCAAAAATCACCAAGAGACACAACGCGCTCGTGTTGCATAAATGCTCGACGTGTTCCTCAACACCCTCGTTCCAGTCCCTGGGATTCAGGCTGCAGGAGAGGAAGGGATTGAGCGTTTACACGGCTCGGAAAGCCCACGCACCTCTCCTCGGCCTTTTTTTTTGTTTTTGAAATGTACTTACACATTTTCAGCTGACCGAGTTAGGGCTCCTGGGTGCTGGGGCATTTTCTGCAGGGGAAAGCGTCGTCTCCGAGCTCGCGAGCTCTTTTCTCATTAATCTTTCATGTCCTGAGAGCGGTGTTTGGTGACTGACAGCTGGCAGGACAGGGTTGGTTCTTTTATTTGCTGCTCACCATCTTCAGACACAAATGAAAAAAAAAATCTGTAAAATGGGGGCGGGAAAAAATAAATCTATATGAAAGCTATGGGTTTCTTGCCCTCGGGCTTTTGGCAATATTGACCCCGAGGCTGCGGCACCGTCTCGCGCTCGGCTCCAACTCCACAGCAATACCTGCTGCCTGCTCAGCCGTGAAAAGCCGAGCGGATTCATCCCTCTGGGGCCAGGAAACACGGGCATAAAAAGTGGTTTTTAACCCCCAAAAGGAAAGGACTTGGGGTCCACTACTGGCTTCAGGAGGAGAAATCGTGAGCCTTTGGCTCCCCACCCCAAGGTGACTGAGAATTTGGGGGCCCATTTCAGCACAGTCCTTGAAAAGCAAGAGGGTTTTTTCCTGGGCTAGCAGGATTTTTTAGCACAGGGAGGCGAGACCCAGCCTTCCTCTGCATCCTTGTGGCGGGGAAGATTTTAATTTGCCCTTTTTGGCATTATTTTGGAAGTTTTTCCCTCCCCACTCCAAAGGCTTGGGTTTCCAGTCAAAAAAACCTGTCCCAAACAATTCACAACCACACGCTGAGTTTCTAAAACACCACGTCGGCCACAGGAAAAGGCGGTTTTCAGAGAGGCTGTCACTAAAGGGTGGCAAAAGGTGACGCTCCTGGAGAAGAAAGACAGAGTCAGGGGTTTCTCAGAGAGTTTTTATTAAACAAAAGTGAAAAAGGAATGATAACAAACCATCTCTTGTGGATAACGATAACAAACCAGCCCAGCTCAGTTCAATTCATTGAATCAAGTGTCATATAAAGTGCAGAGATTTCACCTCTCCTGTGAAAGAGGAAAGAAGCGGTTAAAGCACCTTTACAGTCCGCACAGTCCCTGGAGAGGAAGGTGCTCCTGCTCAGTCCAGACTCTGCTTTTAAAGACCAAAGACACAGCACTGGAGGCAAGCGAGATACTTTGCTTCACTGGCTTCTTCTGAGCTCGGAAAAATCACCACGTTCACCTCCAGAGCGGTCTCCTGGTCTCCCTTCCAGGTTTATCACCATGAAAACGGGATTTCCTCTTCGCTGGGACTGCTGCCGCTAGCTGCCCCGCAGCGGTTTGGCGTACACCGGCTCCATGAGGTGGTAAACCAGAAGCAGGAACAGGCACCCAAGTAAGACGAGGCTCATCACAGCCAGAAGGACGAAGCGGGCGATAATCAAGGTGTCCACGATCTGCAGAGAATGGAAAAAAAAAACCCAGGTTAGTCTTGATCTGCTCCAGGCGCCTGGAGGGAACAAGCCACGGCCTGGAAAAGAATACTGTCAGAGAAGGAAGGAAAAACCCTTGGGGTTTCCCCAGATTTCTCCCCTCACTTTTCATTCCTGACCTGGGTGCTTTCTGTGGGAAGTGGGGTGTGCAACAAATGCTCGAAAGAAGAAATCCTTTCCTGTGAAAAAAGCCACTCGTAAGAAAGCTAATGTGGAGGAAAAGAGCAGCACAGCACCGAGCATGGGGAAGAAATAAGAGTCAAAACCTGAGGCAGCTCTCCCCGGCCACAAACTCGCCAGCGCTGAAAGAAACTGCGCACAACTCTTCCCTTTTAGAAGGGAAATGGAGGGGGGGGGGGGGAAAAAAGATTAAAAAAATAAGATACAGCAGCAAGGCAAGACACAAGGAGAAGCCAACCGCAAGAAGGTTGGTTACAAAATCATCCTCTTGGCTCCTGAGACACGCTCAGCCCCGGCTCGGTTTTATGAGACGCATTAGCACACGCTCAGCCTTGGCGTTGCTGCAGAAAAGAGTCTCTTGTGAGCGACGCGTTGGCTCCTTCTGCGCGTTTCACTTTTTTAATTAGCCAATTAGCAGAGTTTCGGTGCAGAAAGCCCAGGTCATGTATTATGGATAGTCAGGGCAGGTCCAGTCCAATTGAAGATCCAAAAAAAAAAAAAAGCTTTCCAATTCTGTCGGCCTCCCGGGCACAAACACGTGCTCAACTGCCCTTCATCTCGCTTCCAACCTTTACACGAGCAGGTCCCACGCAAGGCAGAGGAAAGAAAAAGAACTTACAAGGATCTTTAGTAGGGATTTACATAGATCAAAGTCTAGAAGAGCAATAATTAATGTGCATTAATAATAGAACAGAGGAAACGGCTCCTAAAACGCCACAAAACTTTGTGTATTCAAAGCCCGAAGAGCTCTGGGAAAGCTCAAGATGGCAGCTCAGGCAGTGGTCGCGCAGGCAGCTTGACATGACCCGAAATCGGGGGAGATCCTTGTAACTGGCAACACAGACAAGGGGCTGTCTGAAAACACAGATGGCTCCATGCCTGAGCGTGGTAATAACCACGCTGTGAAAGGGGATGGCAGAGCGGGAGCAGAAGCTGCTGGAGCTCAGGGCTGAGCTCGGAGGGATAAAAGCATGAGTGCGACTCCTGCACAGAGCTGCTTGGGCCTGGGAGAATGGGAGCTAAACCCCATGGGTCATGTATAACAGCACGTAAACAAAGGATTTTGTTACAGAAATAAACAGATCCCTGCTCTAGGAGCAACGCAGCCTGCACTGACAGGAGCCTGTGCAGGAGAAGGAACTACAAGAAACCAAAAAGGCAGCACAGGGCCATCCCCAGGGCCTCAGGGCTGCTGCTGGGGCCGGCCCTGAGGTAAAGGGCCATCTCCAAGGCCTCAGGACACCCACAGAGGCCAGTCCTGAGGTAACGGCCCATCCCCAGGGGCTCAGGGCACCCACAGAGGCCAGTCCTGAGGTAACGGCCCATCCCCAGGGGCTCAGGGCACCCACAGAGGCCAGTCCTGAGGTAACGGCCCATCCCCAGGGGCTCAGGGCACCCACAGAGGCCAGTCCTGAGGTAACGGCCCATCCCCAGGGGCTCAGGGCACCCACAGAGGCCAGTCCTGAGGTAACGGCCCATCCCCAGGGGCTCAGGGCACCCACAGAGGCCAGTCCTGAGGTAACGGCCCATCCCCAGGGGCTCAGGGCACCCACAGAGGCCAGTCCTGAGGTAACGGCCCATCCCCAGGGGCTCAGGGCACCCACAGAGGCCAGTCCTGAGGTAACGGCCCATCCCCAGGGGCTCAGGGCACCCACAGAGGCCAGTCCTGAGGTAACGGCCCATCCCCAGGGGCTCAGGGCACCCACAGAGGCCAGTCCTGAGGTAACGGCCCATCCCCAGGGGCTCAGGGCACCCACAGAGGCCAGTCCTGAGGTAACGGCCCATCCCCAGGGGCTCAGGGCACCCACAGAGGCCAGTCCTGAGGTAACGGCCCATCCCCAGGGGCTCAGGGCACCCACAGAGGCCAGTCCTGAGGTAACGGCCCATCCCCAGGGGCTCAGGGCACCCACAGAGGCCAGTCCTGAGGTAACGGCCCATCCCCAGGGGCTCAGGGCACCCACAGAGGCCAGTCCTGAGGTAACGGCCCATCCCCAGGGGCTCAGGGCACCCACAGAGGCCAGTCCTGAGGTAACGGCCCATCCCCAGGGGCTCAGGGCACCCACAGAGGCCAGTCCTGAGGTAACGGCCCATCCCCAGGGGCTCAGGGCACCCACAGAGGCCAGTCCTGAGGTAACGGCCCATCCCCAGGGGCTCAGGGCACCCACAGAGGCCAGTCCTGAGGTAACGGCCCATCCCCAGGGGCTCAGGGCACCCACAGAGGCCAGTCCTGAGGTAACGGCCCATCCGCAGGGGCTCAGGACAGCAGCTGGGGCCTGTCGTGAGGTAACCCCCCCCACCACCCCCTGGCCCTCTTGGCCACGCAGGCCGCGGCCTGGGCTCACCTCGTCGGCAGCGGCAGGGGCCGGGTGCTCGTCCTCCCGGGGGAAGAGCAGCAGCGCGGCGCTGAGGACGGCGGCTCCCAGCGTCACCAGCACCACGGCGAACCTGGTGAGAGAGGCGGGTACAGCGGCCTCAGCACCTAAGACCACCCACCCCCAACCCCCCACCCCTCCCGCTGCTCACCGGGCCCGGCCGGCCGCTCGGGAGACCGCCAGGCAGAGCAGCAACGCCAGGCCCCAGAGCAGCACCAGCACCAGCACTCCCGGCCCCAGACCCAGCACCCTGCCCGCCATGCTGCTATGCCGCTGCCGCTTCCCCCTAGCAACCGCGTCGCGTTGCGGCGGCTAAGCCAATCAGCGTGGCGCATCCCTCCCCAGACGCTTTCCATTGGCTGCGGGTTGGGATGGGGGCGGAGCTAAGGGTTTTTCTGCGCCGCGAAGGACGGAAGCGCGCCATAGGGCTTTGGGCGCACCGGCACCGGCACCGGCTTCGGCTTTCTCAGAGGTAGGGAGCTCACAGGACCCTCTTTGAGCTGCTGCTCCTCCCGGGACTGTGTCCCCCATGCCGGTCCTGGGAGGTTCTCCCGGTGTAACGGGAATTTCCCCCATTTACAGACGGTTAATTAACCCAGAATTGCTCGTTAATTAGGCTGTGCTAGCGGCTGTAGCTCCTGCCCAGACCTCTGCAGGGTCAGCACCTGTCTGAGCAAGGTTTCAACCCCTAAAAGTTGAAATTTAACTACCCACACTCTCGAAATATTTTGGGCCAAAATCAGGCAGATTTGGTTAATAGAGGCACACAAATAGAATTGATTACAGCAGGCTCTTGTGGAGCTGTAAGACAGGAGTTGAGGGACCTCCGAGCCAAGCCAAGGAGTTTGTCAATGCATGGAGCATCTTTTCATATCAAGACAAGAGTGATTTCCATTTTAAATCCACTTTTTTTTTTTTTTTTANAAGGGGTGATTTCCATTTTAAGTCCACTTTTTTTTTTTTTTTGACAGAGGAGGGGTTAAATCCTGTTTTTTCCCCATTGCACCTTGCTCATCAGACTCTGGTGGCTGGTGTGGTTTCATGGGTGACTTTATACTGGTACTCAAGAATACCAGTTATGTGGAAAAAAAACCTAAATCCGTTGGTGTATTTTTCCTCTCGACTACTTGAAGTCTGACGGTTCTTCGCTTCCATAAAACGGCACGTAACTGATGTTTTTCTTTTTGTCATTTCTTTTAATGGGAGGAATAAAATGGCGATTAATTATGCTGCACGGCGCCCACCTGCCTTTTCCCCTGTGACGAAATCAAAGTTGCCGGCGTGACACCACCCGCTTCGGCAAGCAGAGCGTGAACCGTCTCCGACACCTGCATTTACTTGGCATTGAGCAGACACTGGCTGCCAACATATTAAAACCGTATGTTTGATAGCAAACTTCTTCCTGTGCCGTCTCGTGCCGTTAATCCCCCCAGAGAATTTTTTTTTTCCTCTGCAAACCCCACCTTGGTGATGTCCATCTCTGCTATCCTTTTCCCAACCCTTCTCTTCCGTTATCCCCCTGCTCCTGTTGGCAATCAGAAATTATAAATTTCCTCCTCTTTGAGAATCTCCCTTCGTTTTAATCTATTTTCCCATTTATTTGCTTTTTTTGGACCCTGGTAGTTTGTAAAGCCCCCAATTTCTTCATAGCTCTGTTTTCACAGAAACTTTTTCTGCCGTTCCTCTTCCATCCTTTGGCTTTCCATCTAAAAACGATTGTTGTTGTCCCTTCGCCAACGAAGCTTTTCCTTTTTTCCTTTTATCTGCAGCTTTTCTAATGGCATCTTTAACCCCTTCCCGCATTGACGGGATCTTTTCACTATTTACTATCTCCTTCATCTCCTTCTGGTAGTTTCTTGATGCTGTCAATGATGATGTTAAGCAAGTTCAAGAGATATTTGTCAAGAGGCCGAAGAATAAATCTGATTTTTGCCCCAGCAACATAATCCAGCAACCAGGTTTCAGCCATTCTGCTTGTTGGTTTTAATCCCATCTGCTCTATAGCTGGGCTGATGGTAAGTCAAGTGCTAAAATTTGGAGATGAAATGATGCCCGGCATCCCGACGCACTCCAAAATATCCCTAAAATATTTATTTATATGGTACATATGGGATCTGCCTTAAAAAAAAACCAAAAAAAAACCAAGGAAGGTGGAGAAAAAGCAATGTTGAATACAAAATGTGAATTAAAAAATGTAGGGAAGCAGCGGAAATTGAGGATTTTTTGCGTTTTTTTGCTGTGATTGCATGACTCTGATAGAAAGTTTGTATTTGTGGTGTTTTTTTCCAGGATCGCGGCTGACATGGGGATGTCTGCTTGTGTCGCAGACCCAGGTTTCTCTGAGATTTTTGACTTGCACCACGCGGCGTTTTCCCAAGGAAGAGTCGAAGGAATCGTGGCGTTTCTTGGCAAAGGTAAGAAAAAAATCCTGACTTTGGAATTGCAGAAAATTGGTTTGGCAGAGAGATACAATTAACACAGGCTAATTAGATGCTGGGCCCAAGAGGATGGAGAGGTCACCTTCCTTCAAGGGCTGCGAGGCAGGATCGGATGGATCAAAGCTCTTTTGTGAGATGCTGCTGGAGGAGCCACTGCCAGGAACAGAGCAGGTTTGGGTTCAGATGGCCTTTTTTGGGTTAAAAACCACAAAATCCACTGTGCTAGGCTCATCCTGGTGGCCAAAATGACCAACGTGATATAATATCAAATGATATTAAATGATCATGCTCTTGATGGTGGAGTTGGGAGCGCCGGGGGAATGGATTTAAAACTTTATGTGGAGCTGTTAAACTGCGAGGTTTTTTTTTTTGTTTGTTTGTTTGGTTTTTTTTTTTAATGGCTGGAGCTTCTCGATGCTCAAATATGAGAATTAAAAAAAATTAAAAAAACAAACAAAAAACCAGGCATTGAGACAAGCGAGAAGCGAGAAAATATTCCGCTCCCAATTTAAAGACTAGCGAATTGCTAAATATTTTTATTAGCGGCAAATTTGCAGCTTGCTGGAACTAATTTCACGCCCGGTAGATATGGAGCTTAAGCTGAGGATGGCGTTAAATTACTCTCTCGTAAAGGTATTTAAGTCTTACGATGGGGATACCATTGGATGGGGGGGACCTGGCTGGGGACCCCCTTTTTGGGGTGTCTCCTTGGGGACGGTGGCCAGGGAAAGCCGAGCGTTGGTACAAACCCATCATCTCCCCTCCAAGTGTGATAGGAACCACCAAACCCTCTAATTTGCATAAATTTGCTTACAGAGGTTTGCTGCAAACGTGTGGAGGAGTGGGATGGTTGCAGGGCTCCGGGATCCTCCAGTCTGGAATGACTTTATTTATATTTTAAGTGTGGTTTTGGCATATTTGGGGGTCTATTGAGGATATTTAGGGTCTAGTTGATTGAATAATTTTTAAAAATTTATTTAATTGATTAAAAAATTATTGAATTTATTTTTAAAATTTATTTATTTAAAAAATTTGTTTAATTTATTTGAATTGATTTTTTTCTTGAGGATATTCCAGGTTTAATTGATTTAAGAGATGGGTAAAGGTGGGCATGGTTGGGTCCCCAAGTTCCGCTCACCCTCTGTGCCCATTATTTCTGCGTCTTCATCATTGGCCGGCGGTTTTATGCCTTGGAGATGGTTTTCCAGCCCAAATCCCTCTGTCCTCCTTCTGCAAAACCTCTGGGTGCACCAGGAACTACCCAATTTAACGCCATTTGGAAAACCCATCGTGTTTCGGTTTGCCCGGATACAAACCAGGACAGGTGCAGGGATGTGGTCGGAGGATGCAGAGCCTGAGAAAGCAAAGCGAAGGTGTCCAAGAGGATCTGATTACCCCTCTAAAAATACCTCCGGGTGGGTGGCGATGGTAAACAAGAGCTATTTAAATCCCCCCATCCACTTTCTGTGATGGAAATACATGAGGTTAAATAATTCTCCTCGACTTCTTGGAGGACGCGGATGGCTGAGAAGTGCTAAGTTGCCCTTTTTTCTGAAGATAAATCCTTAAGAAAAATAAAGTTAAAATAATAGGAGAGGGTTTGTAATGGCTCCGGTGGGGATACAGCTCTTTCTCGCAGGAACCTGCTTTGGATTATCTTTCTTTTGCTGATGGCGGAAATCAATTTTAATCGTCCTGACGGGAAATGAGGATATAAGACTTCAAACAGAACAAATCCTGCGACGCTCAAGAAAAATAATAAAATGGGATATGAAGTCACTTTTAAGATAATAATAATAATAATAATAATAATAATAATAATATCTTATCCCAGCAAGAGGACATGCTTCGAACAACCCAGAAATGCCCCCGGTTGGTCGAAGGCGAGGAATGAAAACATTTCCCACGGTGGGATGAGTCCAACCCTGACTGAGAAACACTTGGAGAAGGTGGATGAAGGAAGACAGGGCATCTCCATTATCACCTGTTAGGGTTAGAAACACTTCCAAACGGAAGGGTTTTGGTATTTTTAAAAATTTTGATGACTTTGTGCTCCATCCGATTTTAATTCAGTCTGGTAAATTTGGACGTTTGTACAAATAAGGTTTTTTGATACTTGGCTCTCTGAAGTTAAAGCAACCACAGTGTGATTTCTCTAAAAAAACCCTATAAAAAAAATCCTGTAGTTGTCTTCTTGGGATGCTTCAGTGTCATGGTGCCCACATGGGGTGACATTTCCCCATGGGATCAAAGGCTCTGGGTGATACCGCGACAAAATCTGACCCAGCCAAGGAGATGAAAGAGGTGAGAAACCTCCTGAGAGACTTAAAAATGGGGTCGTAGAGCCCTCCCCGGGTGCTGCAAGTGATGGAGCAGAGGCGAAATGAAAGGAAAGAGGCAAAGAACCGATGGAAAATGGATATAAAGAAGGGGAATGTATAAAGAACATAAAAAACATACAAAAAGAGGGGAAAAAGAAAGGCACGAACAGGGGCTGGGGTGATGCTAAAAATTAAAATTTGCTTTTCTAACAGCATTCCTTAAAGCCCACGGTGAGATGTTTTTCCAAGAAACTTCAATTTCCCCAAGAATTGCTATTTCCCATCAATCTGATCTTTAAAAGAGCATCAATATGGGACCTCCTTGTGTCATCGCTTCTGGAAACCTCTCGCCTGTCCCCGCGTCAACCTCTTCCTTCTTCCAATCCTTGAGTTTTCAGGCGAGAAACCGAGGAGTCATCGATAATGAAACCCTCGACGCTTGGCTTTAAGTGGCTCATCATCGTTAGTTCTCTGGCTATTCCTCGTAACGGCATTAATCACCAGCCGCTCATTAGATTTTAATGTGCCCGTAATACGTCCATCCGTCCTCATTGCATCGCAATCGAGTGGTCCATAACGGCTCCTTATTGCAAAGGGTCGGGCGACGGCGATGTCCATCCGCAGCGGGATGGCAGGCGACCGTGAGCAACCAAGATCTGCTGAAATGGCCCCAATTTGTCACCATGGTCCCCAAGACTTTTTTTTTTTTTTGGCAGCCAAGCCTGTTTGCAGTTTTAATTACGATTTTATTCCCTGCTCCTTGCAACATCTTTGCTCTCCCCCTTTTTCATTTGACATATATAGATTTTTTTTTTCCCCCCTCCCATTCCCTTGGCGGCAGCTTGGAAACGATGCAGCTAGTGCTGTTGTTTTTTTGAAAAAAAAAATTAATTTCCTTCCTTATTTGTGTGTGGCAGCGGGGAAATTAGTCGCGGACCAGCAAGGTCAAAGCGCTGCGCGGCTCCTGGGAGATTACTTCAAAAGTTTACAAGCGTTGCCCTTAAAATCTCCTCTCCTTGGGTCCTGAGCATGTGGAATATGTTTTTTCTATCCCAAAATTAAATTTTGGATTTTCACACACCTCAGGGTTGGGGGTAAAAAGGATGTTTTTGTGTATCCATCCACTGCGGTGTTGGATCAGCTCCTGTCCTTACAACAGGTGGAGAACCCAAGGATCGCCCACCTTTCTGGGACTTCACTGGGCTGCACCGACCTCCCCGGCCAGAGGTTTCTCCTCGCCTCCCACCTCATTTTTTANAAAAAAAAAAAAAAAAAAAAAAAAAAGAGGTGAGTCCTTTCTGCTGTGTTGTGACTTCATGGTCTTTCCAACTCAACTTCCAGCTTCAACTTTCAACTTCCCAGTTGCCCCACATTCTCCAAGGGCACCGTTGGATTTCAGCCCCGGGGTTTTCGTCTCGGATGTGGGGAGCTTTGCATCCCAAAGGATGCATCAACTTTATTTCACTTTCTCTTGCCTGTGGTGGAGACGTTAAGTCACGCTTTGGTTTTCTCCGGTCCACCTGCAAGTCTCTGAGATAACTCCAGCAGCCGAGGGGATGAATCATTTCAATGGTATTTAAGATCCTTTCGGGTCACCTGAGAAAAAAAAAAAAAAAAAGGAAAAAAAATTCAAAGGCAGGTAATCAAATGGTTTGAGAGCTGTAAAAAAGCAGAATTCAATCCCCACAAACTTTCTGAGATGTAATTTCAGGAGAGATCAAAGATGTCTCGTTGCTTCGGGGAGCCGGTATTAAATTTATTGCAAAATAAAACAAATAAGCCTCAGAAAAAATGTCAGCGTGGAAATCTGCATACAAGGAAGAGAATTAACAGAGCTCTCTCGTTATGATGGCTGCTTCTCAATTTGCATCGTTAAAGAGTTGTGACCATCTTCTCCGCGTCTCCCTTCGCCGGCTCCTCCGACGCTGGGGCCGGTTGGCACTGAAGAGATGCCACGGGTGAGGGTTGAACACCCGGCGCGGACTGAAGCAGAACGAGGGCAGGGAGGGGATGCTGAAGCCCAGCCAAGGGGGAGGAACATCTCAGGTGGAGCCCAAAATTTAAAAAGGGGCAGGATTTGGCATGGCCGCGGAGCTTTTGGCGGCTGGCTGGTACCCAACTACCGCAGATATCCAAGAAAAAGAATAGTTTGGGTTTTTTTTTTTTTTTGCTTTACCTGGCTTATTCCATTAATCAACCCTAGTTTTTATTTTCACTGTGTTTGTACAAAGTGTAGTTTAATGATTGTTTAGGTTTTTTAAAATTATTTATTATTGTTTTATATTTTTTTTATACCCCCAGTGTGTATCCCTCCAGCCCATCCCTATCTCAACCAGCTGATATCACCTCCGGAAAAAAAGAATCCAAAGGTGCTGGAGGTAAGTTGCTTTAAACATCCAGATATTTTATTTTATTTTAATTTTTATTTTATTTTATTTTTTCATCCTGAAAATGCCTTTGGAAAGGCTCAGTCAGTGGGATGCTCGCAGTCATGTTGCATGGGAGAGCCCTGAAGGAGCAGCAAGAACCAGCCGCGGATTTATGACGTCTGGAAATGAAATATTTAAAAGGAAAATGTTGGCAGCTGGGATTCTTCTAATCAAAACATCTCCCACCTGCCGTTTATCCAGCATTTTTCCTTTGGAAGGACCCCAAAGTGCTTTTCCCACTCCACCAGCCATCACTAACCCCTGGAAAATCCCATTTTTTCAGGATTTTCCCAATCGATCCCAGCTGCTCGATAAAGGTGATGTGAGGGAAAAAATTTTTTTTTTTTTTTGGCTTTCATTATGATCCATCCATCAATCCCACACAAAAAATAAACTTCAATATTATTTAACCTTGCATGGGGAAACCTTCGGGAATATCAAACCATGCTGGCATTGATCACTTATTTTTAATATATCCTCCTTGTGCCCATGGATTATCGATAAAGTCTGTAATTATATTTTCCCGCGTATTTATCTATAAATTACTCACTCTTATTCCTATGCCGGGGACTATTTGAAATGCTTTGTGGCCCCAAAAATATCACCATTGCTTTAAAATATATTTAAAATATATTTAAGGAGAGAAGTTGTCCTGAGGTACCCCAAATGGAAAGAAATCGGGTTTAATAGAAATCCTCCATGAGCTAAAAAGGGAACATTTGGGGAATTTCTTAATTTCAGCCCAGGTTTGTCCCATGTGTCCAGTCCCAGGTTAATTTTTTTTTTTTTTTTTTAAGGCTGGATTGCATGATGCGGATTTGTTAAAATGGATTTTCTTTTTGAAACTCATCACGGGAGAAGGGAAAATATCAGCATCCGAAATATCTTCGAAAAATCCAACGTCGACTTTAATGGGTGAGTTGTTGCGTCATCCCTCGATGGTGGGACAAAGGGCTGGTGGGTACCAAACTCTGAGCTAGGACAGTCCTAAAGCCAGTCCTAAATTTGGATCTTTTCCCACTCTATCGCGACGCATAATATCGCCCGTTGTATGTATCACCAAATGTTTGGTATTTTAACAAATGCGCTTTGAGAACTCATCGCTTTTGAGAAGGAGCCGTCCGCGTGCTTGTGAATAAGCTCAGATTAAATCCGATCTGACAAAAAAAAAAAAACAAAACTGGGGTAAAAAAAGCATCTGTGGTGGAGACAATTTCGCTAGGAATTTTTTGAACCAGGGATGATAATTAACCTCTGGGGAAAAAAAACCACAACAACTCCCCGGGGAAGAAAGCGGCTGTTGCGTTTGTGGAGGAAAAATCCAGGTTTGGATTTTCCTGGAAGGATGGGTGTGAATTTCCGAAACTGGTGGAGGAACAGCTTTGGTGATCGGTAACAGAATTTGGGGAAGAGGGATGAGATGCTCGAAGAGCGATCATGGGATGCTTGAGGATTGGACTTTGGATACTCAAGGCATGAACGTGGGATGATCGCTGGTGCCAGAAAAAATAGTCCTGCATCAGGACACCCCCAAAATTTTGGGAACTGGGTTTTTTTTTGGCGATAATGGGGGTCCAAACACACCCTGTGTGTTCCTGTCCTTTTTTATCTGTTTTTCAAGATGCCAAGCGCAGGCAAGATGGTTTCCATCTGTCGCCCCTTCTCTCTCCTGTACAAATTCCCCAACTTCTACAAAAAAAACCAAATTTTTTTTCTGCCACCCCCCAGCCACCTGAAACAACCGGCGGCAAAATGGGGGAAAATTTGGCTGCAGGACCCAGCGCTCCCAGTGATCCCAGTGCTCCTGGTGCTCCCAGTGCAAATTATTCCAGGTCCTTGGGAGAAGGGTTAGGGTCTCATGGGGCCAAAATTTGGGGGATGTGGGGGGAGCTCCATCAGAAATCTGCCCCCTCCCCAAATTAGTAATAATTAATAGAGGACCTTGATGGGGGGCTGTGGTTGAGGGGGGGGAGCAAATCCCACCGGGGCTGGCTCTGAATGTGTCTGGGAGGGGGGAAATGTCTTAAGGGGGGGCAATATGTTTGAGGGGGGCAA
>VZTO01013583.1:0-45067 GCA_013400615.1 Syrrhaptes paradoxus | reverse complement strand
CATAGAAGACATGGGGTCTTAATTTTAGGCATTTTAATTTTGGGCATTTTAGGGAGTATTACACAGGTATTTTGAGCCAGCTTCATTTTATTACATTGTGTTTGCGGTGGAGGAGGGATGTGAACTAAAAGAGGTTTTGACTTAGGGAAAACAGGCATCCATGATAAAAAAATACCAAAGTCATGATTGAAAAAAAAAAGAAAAACAACCCAAAACACATACTTAGCTGCTGCCTTATCTTAGAAACACCTAAATTTCCTTTGTGGAATTTACAGTGCCAGGCGCAACTGGGTTGGCTGCCTCACTGAGAGCTCCAGAATGACACCTGAAAAAAGTAAGCCCTGGTTTTTGTTTTGCTTGAGAGAGTGAAGGAGAAGGAAGGACTGCCTTCCCCATCCCTGGGAAGGGTTGTGGGTCTCAGTCCCAGCTGGCCACAAGCAGCCTCCTGGACCTCTTGAACTCAGCCTCTACACATCAGGGAGAGGTAAGGAAGGTTTTGAGAGACTGACACTGTCTGTGTATTTTGCTCACCTGCCTGAGAGGAACCAGAGGCAGCAGACCAGGGGCTCTGTCAGCAGCTGGGGATAGGCACAGCAGTCTGGTTCCAGCAGCATGTTTCTCCACCACCAGCAAACAAGGGCATCTGCCATAGACACAACACCTCTTTTTCCCAGAAGCTTTGCTCAGGCAGACTGTGAGCATTTCATAGCTTGTAGGAAGGCCAGTAACCTCCATCACCCACTGCAGATGCTGCAGACCCAGGTACCTTCATGACACATAACCCCAGAGACTCCCCAGTGTTTGTGGAGAAGAAAAACACAGGTTCAAGCAGCAACAGACAGGGCAAGCCTGTGCATGGAAGGCATATCCAGCCTCCTGCACATGTTTTGCACAGATCATGCACGTATACTGAGACTGTCTCTCTGAATACTGAAAGGGCTCACGAGGCCAGAAAGATCAAATCCTCTTCCTAAAGCAAAGTAAGTCATTCACCAGCCTTTGGCACCTCCTTACCCTTACTGGTCCTGAGTTGTCATCTCTTCTGCAGGGCTACAGGGAGTCTAGCCCAGCTTCCCCCTGGCAAGAGACCCAAACCCAGAAGCAGAGTCTGTTTCCCCTTGTTGCTGCTCCTGACCCACCGGAGTTGTTGCTGACCCTCCTTGGTCAGCAGTTACTCAACTCACCTGCAGCCTTTCCTGAATGCCTCTGCTTTGCCTGGGCTGCAGTGTTTTGTAAGAAGTATTTCTAAGTGACTGCTTGGTCATGTCTCAGGAATTTCAGGGATACCCTATTTACTTTTTGCAAGCAGTTATCATACAGACAATCAATAGCAAATCTATATCTTATTTCACTGTTAGGATATTGCTAAAATTTGTCCATAAGCCAAAGCACTCAAGTTTCTTTTGCTCTTTTTGGATATTTTTTGCAAGCCTTGAACTGCATGCAAGTACTATCCTAAGCCATACAAGCAAATACTTCTATAAAGCTGGGCTTTAGGGGGAGGCTGTTAAAACAAGAAGTTTGATGATATGTTGATAAATAATTCAAAAAAATAATACAAAGCTGATCATTTGCAGGAGAGAAAACTGTTTCATATAAGGAACAGTATCCTCATAAAAACTTCTATGGTAAGAGAAGAGGATAGTACATTGTGCAATAAAACAGGGAAGATTTTGTCCTTTACTTCCTACCACAGAAATCTGCTTTTGATTCTCCCTGCACAATGGTTTCCCCAGAAGCTGGATAAGGACCAAAGAAAAAGATGAGAAAGGAAGGTAGTAAAGGTAGTAGAAGTAATGCATATATATATGTCTTTTGTGCAACATTTTGCATCTTTACCTTTGGAAACTAAGCATGTTCGATGCCTTTATTTTTGTCCTTGTCTACCAGCAATGAAAGAGAAGCCATCTCATCAGTAGGATCTTTTCTTGAGGGGATTGGTTTTGAGTCAATGTGGCTGCAAGAGGCTCTTTGATTAGGAGTCCTTGGAGGGGACTTTTTTGTGTACAAAGTCTGACATGGCCAGTTCCTTAGGAAAACAGATTTTGGGGTTGCTTTGGTGCCTGTGAGATTGCTCCACAGTCAAAGGATAGATCTGGAAGACACAAGCCAGGGACAGGGAGCCTGGCCAGCAGAAGGCACTGGTCACCTGGAAGTGGAGACTGGCAGGGACATGGTCTGAGAGCAAACCTGACCTGTCAGTTTGATGGTCCCTGTTTCCTTTGGAGCCACGGAGCACATGCTGGTGTTTCCTGCAGCGTGTCACACTCCCTTCTCAGCTAAAAACAGAAACAGGAGAGACAATGCCAATGTGCAGTGTTAGTACGGCTTGGCAGACTACTTGACGTGGTCCCTTAGACTGCAGCTTGGGAACTCCTGCTCCAAGTGCCTAAAAGAGAGACAGGACCTACCAGTGACTCTCAGGCAAGCAGCTGTGACACGTGCCATCACAGTAAATTAACGGTGGCCACAGTTTTGACAGTTTAAGTCAAAACAGAACTGAACAATCAGAGCAAATTTTTGTCTTGCGGCTGCAATGAATTCCCTGGTGGCTGCATGCGGCCACTATTATTGTCTTTGAGAGTCACTGCCCTAAGAGATGAGTTCCTTAACAAGTGAACAAATAACTCAATTAGAAATTAAAACAATACATTCCTGAGAGGAGCTCAGCAGCCTCTTCTCCCATTAGCAACAGTGGGTGTTGCCATGCTCTGCACCTCAGTGAGCGATAGCTATTCTCCCTCCCTTCAGCAGATGACTGCTGTAACTGATTGCTTCACAACATAATTCCAGTTTGCCTCTTTTGGGTACCATATGTGGGAATGCGCTGATTTTTGGTGATATTTCAGCCTAGAAAAAAAATCCAATTCCCCAAAACAAAATGGAAAAGGCAGGGGAGAGGAGCCAGATTTATGAGTTGATGAGTGAACTTCTTGTTGAAAAGTAATTATTGAGTACTCACTTTGTAGATGAACTTGTTTTATCAAGGAGAGGAAGATAGTCATCCTAGGATCTAAAAACTGTCAATAAATCAAACTCAGGCAATTTGAGGATGACAGATGCACCAATCTGAATTATGTGAGGAGTACAGATGCAATAACAACTTTCCTCCAAGGTAAGAAAGAGAGAGAAAAGTATTTTTGTTATATGTATTAAATGGGCATGGGAAGCCTTCTGCAAGGAAGAAAATGTCCTTTCAGTCTATGTTGTGTGGTACTAAGAAACAGAAGGGGTGAAGGAATTGTGAACAGCTGGTAAGTGGCAGCCCTATGTGAAAAGCATGAAGTGTGGAGGAGGGGAGAAAGCAATTTAAAACACCCCCAACAACAAAAAATGAGCTAAAATCCTAACTTCAACAGTCAAATAAAAACCTAAACAGAAAAACAAAACAGAAGTGTTGGGAGTGTACTGTCAAACACCAGCCTCCCATGGACTGCAAGAGCAACAGAAGCCATTGTCTTCTGTTGGGGATGGGAACCATAAAAAATAACAAGCTGGGCTGGGAACATAACTGCTGTGTGCTCTGACTCGCATTTCTCAACTAAACCCAACACAATTCTCTCTGTTGAATAGCAGAGATGCTCCACAGAGGATGAGTGCAACCCTGCCTAGCTGGGGAGATATCCGTGAGCACTCACCTTCCTTAAAAAAAAAATCCCAACAGTTAGAAAGTAAAAAGTTTATTAAGGCTGTCGGGTGAGGAATAAATCAAAGCCCCATAGCAGGGTGGTGGGCATGCGGGACAGGGGCCTGCAGCCAGACACACAATGCAGCTTGCTGGCTGCGGCCAGCTCCAGGGGAGAGGTTTGGGCTGGGGGGGTTGCAGGCAGCAGCACGCCCCGCTCCTGGGCACCGCGGGCACAGGGCTCTGCTCTGGGGCTCCTGCCCTCTCACAGCTGGGCTCCTGCTAGGAGGAAGGGAGAGGCTTATGCTTAGCCTCACGCTGACTTTCCTGGCAAGCTGGCCCCACCACACACCTTTATGCAAAGTTTGTCCCTGCTCACCTTCCCCTGGCAGGTCAGTATCTCAGAGGTTTGGGCACTTCTGCACAGGGGCTGGGAGGAGCTGCCTGCTCCCCTCCAGCTGCTGGGGACCTGCCCGTGGCCCAGGTCAGCTCAGCATGTGCTGGAGGATGAGGACGTAGCACGGTGCTTGCTCCACACTTGATCCCCCGGCCACGCTGGAAGTCAGGTGAAATGCTGTGCAAAGATGCTTAAAAGCAGGAGATAATTTTTGAGGCAGGAGAGGTTAAGCAGACGAAGACTCTAATCGAAGAACAACAGTGACAGGTAACATTGTGATGGATGTGGAGAGGCAACAAGGCAGCAGTTATTCACCGTTTCTCACAGTACAAATATTAATGGGCTTCACCTGAAATGATCTGTTGACAAGTTCAAAACAGAGAAAGTACATCTTCCTATGAAGTATCAATTACGAAACTTTGGATTGATTAACAACAACAAAAAAACACCCCAATAGCAAACCCACAAAAGAAACAAATCTGCTTGGAATAGTCCATAAATACAATTCAACAGAACGACATGGATGCAACCTCAGGTCAAAAGATCTTAAATCGCAGACTGCCAGCTATTAGAAGAATACACAAAAAAGAATTGTCTGTCTTTGCTAACCTGTTCTTACACACCACTATTGACCACTGTTGGAGTCTGGATACCAGGCTGGAAAGATCTCTACTGAACCCATATGTACAGTCTTGTTTTCTTGTATTTTTCATTTGTCCTTTGAAACTTGGCATACTCAGTGATTAAAAATTAATCTGTCTTTGAAACAAATACATCCAAATCACAGGTAGCCAAAGTGCTGTGTTAACCTGGCTGCTGCATGTTTTGACATTCAGATTATTTAAACTTCTAAAAAGGATTCTGCTCATGGATGGGGTCATCTTTTTCAGGACATGATTGACAGGGGTCTATTTCTAAATACTTCCCATTAGGAAAACAAAAAAAAAAAAAAAAAAGAAAAAAAAACTACCTTAATGGTGAAGCAGGGAATGACAGCAGCAGACAAAAGGTCATTTCTTCTTTGTTCTTCAAATCTGAAGAAAATACACAGAACTCCATTGTATGACTTTTTCATGCACAACATTGTGTCCCTTGACCCCATGCACATCTGCAGCCTGAAGTCCTCTGTTATCTCTGGATAACAGCTGTTCCATCACTGATTATTCATCAGCTCCACTTTAGTCTGCCTAAGGTGCTGTGAAAAGCCCCCAGGTTGCCAAGTTTGTTAACATTAATTCAAGATAAAGCCTAAAATTGCTGAAAAAGATAGGATAAATAAATGTATAACTCTTACTGGACTTTTTGTTTGTTTATCATCTGTAGCACATATGCCTAGACTTTAACATATTAGAATTGCAGGATCTTTTAAAAAATCTTATTCACTAGAACCCCCTATTTCTCTTATGTAATGCTTTTATGCTTTTAATTTGGCTTTGGACAGCAAAATGCAAGGGCAAGGAACACATGCAGTCAGCACCAGAGAAACAAGCAAGCCCTTCAGACGTATGATGTGTGGGAGCAGAATTTGCAGAACAACTAATTAGTGAGGATTTCCAGTTAAAAGAAAGTGACTGAAGAGATGAGATATGTGCAAAACTCAACCCGTTTGAATGCAAATACCCCTTGATCTTTATTTGGGGCAGAGGAAGTCATTTCTCTTCTGTCCTCTCACACTTGCTATGGAGGCCACAATTCACTATGCACCTCCTCCCCAGGTAATTTATCTTCTGGGCTCTTCCACCCTCCTCAATAATTTTCCACCCCTACCACTCCCCAGTTACCAATGCTCATATTCCCACATGGGTGCTAAATCCCATCAGTCTCTCTGTCAGAAGGATAAGGATGGAAGAGGATTTCTTTGATCTCCAAGACTCTTTCATGGGTCGTTTGAGAGGTGAGGATGGAAGAAGGTGAAGATTTCCAGTTTATCAGCAAGGTGTTGATGGCCACCAGATTGCTGGGAACATAATAGAGGNAAAAAAAAAAAAAAAAAAAAAAAAAAAAAAAAAAAAAAAAAAGGTGTTTTGCAGCCCAGCACTAAGTTGTTAATGAGCTCCTGGTGTAAATTCATAGGGTGCAGGGGCTGTACCTAAGCAGGTGGCTCCGCAGTGACAAGCTGCCCCCAGTTATCTACTTACGAGTAAGTTGTACAGCTGTTATCCCTGTAATATCTGCATGCTCAGTACGTGAGTTTAGATTAGGGTTACAGAGTCCACAATGTGTTAGGCATATTTCCAGAAATATGGACCCACCTTACAGACCATAAACCAGAGGAGGCACAGACTGTGTCATGGAGTGGCCCCAAGTCCTGCTACCGGTGGCTCATTTGCCTTGTGGCCACGTGTAAAATGGACTGCTCAGAAGTCATCACTCTTTGATCTCTCCAAATGTGAAGGTGCCACACATGCACAAATGTTGCAGGTAGCAGCAGTTTGCCTGTTGTAGTAAAGAGAACTGTACCTCGAGTGCAGGATGCTGACATGTAAGTCTATCGAAATGAGACAGAGGGACAGAGTTAAAGTTACATCCTCAACCTTTGTTCTGAATTTCCCAATTTGATTGCAAAACTGACTTTTTTCATGCTCCCAATTTGCCTTTTGTCTCTTCCAGTTCATCTACATCACATCCCTTGCAATTATATCACGCTCCCTTTGTCCGTATGCCAAGAATTTGCCGAGGAGTTGCAAAATCCTCATTCCCGATTGTTTACCTGTTTTGTACAGCATCTCTGCCTTTCTTCAGAAAGCAATTCTGCTGTAGCCTCCTTCTGTTAGACAAAATTATGCAAATTGCCTAGAATAAATTGCTGTATAATGGTTGATCAGCTTTTCCTTATTGTTTGCCATTTGTTACACAGGATTTGCGTGCATTTAAGAGTTTTATGTGTTTAATAGTTATTTAAGAGGCTTAGCATAGCTAATACCTTCAAGCAGTTCTGTCCCTGCAGACTACAGAGAAGTAAAGGCTACCTCTGTCAACACTGCCTTTGACTCTAGGAGTTTTAAAGATTGTTTCAAAAGCCTGAGTGGCAAAGAAGCTGGGGAGAAGATGCAACAATTGCTGATGTTGTTTTGAGTGCGTGCTCCTGTTTACCAAAACAGCTTCTGTCCCTCTGCTCATAAAAGGAGCTACAAAGCAGACCCAGCTCCCACTGGTGGCATGGGACCCACAGGATGCTTGTCTCCAAATTCCACGTTGTTCAATTACAGCCTGTTTCCACTCATGTACATGCAAAGCCTGGATTCACTTCTGCGTGAGCGTAGGCTCCTATTCTGGCTCGAGGCTGGTTGCAAGGGAACACATAGGCATTTCCTCTCAGTTGCCAGATCCTGTCCTCGTTAACACGTTGCCAAAGCATTAATCATATCTCAAATCCCCTGTGCCCCTGAGCAGCCTTTCCCTCCCAGCTGCCTCATCACCATTCCTTGATAGACACACTTTCATCTCTCTCCCATCCCTTACACATCCTTGATCTTTTCCAAGAGCTGCAGCCCCACCAGAGCAAGCAGGCCGGGAACAAGGAGAGGTTTGCTGCCCTCGAGCTGGTTTTTTGCTTCCTGGCGTGGTGGAGACCACAGAATCCATGCAACACCTACAGCTTTTCTGTAAGCAATTAACTGAAGAAGTCAGGTTTGGTTTTCTTAAACAAATTAGCCTTTTCGTATTGAGTTATACACACCGTTGAGAAAACAGAGAGTAAAGCAAATACATTCTTGAAAAGCAACCCTTCTCCCATGCAGCCCTAGAGAGTCGTACTCACACATTTGCCCACTGCAAACAGATGGGCCATTTTCTTGTGTCTCTATTAGGTAATAGGCTCAAGCTGTGAACAAATAAAGCAGAAAACCCCCAAATATGCCAATGCGTTAATTTTGTCTTCCTGTAGGTGTCCCTGTCGATCACAAAAACGAGTCAGACCCAACTTTTTGGTTTCTCTTTTTTGCTAACAGAGAAAAAGACGAGCTGTAACCTTTTTCCTGTGCAAAATAAACCGACTGTTTTTCACAGTAATGCATATATAAAAGGTGTTGATTAAGCTACACGTGAGAAACAACAGCCAGCTCAATAGGCTGTTTGTATATGTGTTATCTTTTGAGATAGCTGGATTCTCCTTTAAAACATTCATCTCAATACATGGTCCTTACCAACCCTAACTTTTAATGATATGCCTAGAACCAGTCTCCCTCATGTGCACATGAACACACACAGTATATAGAATAATTTCTTATTTGCATGTGGTGCTTGATGTACTTCACTGGGGTATAGCTCAGGACAGAACCTGGCTCAGGCTGCACAGACCTTATAAACTAGTAACCTGTGTGAAGGGTTCATCATCGCTTTTGTACACAAGACTGTTTCTGTGCTTGCATTGGAACTGCCAGGAGGCTTCCAAAGGGAACGGAATGGAAGATAACAACCTCTAAAGAGGTCTAGATATTGAGCAAACCCAACCAAGATTCTCTATATTTTTCCAAGGTACTCAGTCACTTTTACTTACTTTGCCGGGAAACTCTTTGTCCTTGCAGGACTGAATTCTTCAGCCCAAGGAGGAGCAAGTGCTGAGTGCCACAGGAGTTTATTTGTGCACTTCCCAACACAAATCCAACCGTTCTTAATGCACTCAGGCCTATACCCGAGAGCTATAAAGGTGCTTCTCTAAAGTCTAACCTGATTAGAGTCACTTCTATGACTCTTAATTTACCACTATCAAACTACCTCTCCTATTGTTATAACCTTTCTTTCTTTCATGAAGGCTCCTTGGAAGCTTTTCACATACTTGTTAAATGCTCTTGGTCACAAAGCCTGCTCCAAGTTCCCTTGATCATGTCATTGCTATGGTGTAAAATTGAATTACATGCTGTACCCTGGCAAAGTGAAGCCTTTTCCCACAGTTAACAGAGGTGGAAGGCCTCAAAATCTGCATACAAGAGGAACAACAACAACAAAAAAAGTGAATTTTCATTAAAAGGAGAAAAAAACCTTTTTCTTGAAATGTGGGAAGACAAGCTCAAGTATGTGTCATCCAGTGACAGTACCTCACAGTTTCAAGAGAGAAATAGATTGGCTTGCTGGAGAGGGGTTAATAATAGTGAAAAATGAAGAATTTACAGTTTGCTTAGATTTTTAAAGTGGTGGTTATAGACAAATTCTAGTCTCTCACAAAGAATCAAGAACATGAACATCTTCTTCATTGCTGAAAAAGGCTGTGNCTAAAGTCTAACCTGATTAGAGTCACTTCTATGACTCTTAATTTACCACTATCAAACTACCTCTCCTATTGTTATAACCTTTCTTTCTTTCATGAAGGCTCCTTGGAAGCTTTTCACATACTTGTTAAATGCTCTTGGTCACAAAGCCTGCTCCAAGTTCCCTTGATCATGTCATTGCTATGGTGTAAAATTGAATTACATGCTGTACCCTGGCAAAGTGAAGCCTTTTCCCACAGTTAACAGAGGTGGAAGGCCTCAAAATCTGCATACAAGAGGAACAACAACAACAAAAAAAGTGAATTTTCATTAAAAGGAGAAAAAAACCTTTTTCTTGAAATGTGGGAAGACAAGCTCAAGTATGTGTCATCCAGTGACAGTATCTCACAGTTTCAAGAGAGAAATAGATTGACTTGCTGGAGAGGGGTTAATAATAGTGAAAAATAAAGAATTTACAGTTTGCTTAGATTTTTAAAATGGTGGTTACAGACAAATTCTAGTCTCCCACAAAGAATCAAGAACATGAACATCTTCTTCATTGCTGAAAAAGGCTGTGGGATGTTGCAGGATTGTAGATCACAAAGTTAGTTCTCATCCTGATTTGTGTCCTTTTTATAGGTTTCAACATCAAATGAGTGAGGTTACCCAAACCAGAAAAAAAGTGTTAAAACCAGACAGGAATACTCAGAGCATACTCCCTCTAGCCCCAAAATAAAATCTCACGCATATCCCTTCCTGGAAAATAAGCCAGGCTTATTTTCCTAATTGTATTCCTATTGTATCATCTAAATAAAGGACTTTGATTAGCCTCACTTTTTCCAGGTTCTTGTTGCATGTTTGTAACACCGTACAACAACTAGCCTGCGCTGGCAATCCATTGCTTCATGCTGGAGATAGCAGAGTGCCCCTTGGAAGCCCAAAGCCTCTCCTCAGGAAAGGTACGAAGCTCACGCAGCAAAGCACATGGACATGCCTAACATCTTGCTAGAGTTCAGCATGGTCCTCCAGTGACCCTGTTGACCAACTATTTTACTTAGTGTCAAAAAACTCAGGCTAATTTTCCTTTCCCCTCAGTTTCTGGTGCATGCCCTGTTCATTGCTATTATAATTCTCCATGAAGCTCCTGCTCATTCCTGTCACAGCTACAGTGGCTTCCTTCAGCTGCAGGTCTTGACAGCACATTCAGTCCTCAAGACAGGGGGCCAGGACCAGCAGGACCTCATGACCAGGAGGTGTGCAGCAGTCATCCCCAAGGTCCTAACTGGAGAGGGTCTAGATGCACACTGTCTTGTCTTTGGTAACTCAGACCCAGTCTCAGGTGCCTACAAATTCTAGCTCGGTTCAAGACAGTCCTGAGTGGTTTCAGTCCTGCTTCTTCTGTAAAAGGAGCTGTGCTGCCATGTCACAGGGTAGTCACTTTCCACTGGTAGCTGTGCTCTCAGGTATATATTCTGATAAAACCATGCTTCCATGGTGGGAGGTTGTGTCCTGCCCAGGGGGGTGAATTCACTGTACGGTTACCATGAAGGGTGTTCGTGGGGAACTGCTTCCACACTGGCAGCGCTGCCCTGCCCTCGGATGTGGGCAGAGCACATCTGGGGAGATGTGACCTCTCTGTTGCTCAAAGGGATTCCCAGTTAACCAAGCAGCAGGAAGAACAATGGGAACAGCATCCTTTTGACTTGCATGGTTTTCATCTTTCTTTTGCTTCCCTTGAGTTTTCTAAGGCAGGCTGTGAATACTGAAGTGTCACCACTTGCACTTAAAGACTTTGCAGGTGATAGTGCAATGCTTGTTCACACCAATATGAGAGGAACGCCACAGCAGGAAGCCAGTTCTTTCAGACCTCTTTAGAAATGTGTGATAATCTTATAGTGCATCAACACTTTCTCCCTCCCCTCTCTCCCAGACTCCAATTTCTCTTAAACAAGGCGATGTTAGTCTCTACCTTTTGATGCTGCTGCTGACATAGCTCTCCTTTCTCTAAATTTGCTCTGTTTCACACCTCACCATCCCGTATCATTGCACTATTCAGTGCTTTGGGAACAGGTTTATGTATTCAGTCTACACCTTGCCTGCTGTGTTGCACTCTTCATGATGCTTTTTTTTCACATGTTTTGGAAAAGGCACATTTGGTGACAGAAATGCAGGCCTTTTTATATTCTCTTTCTTTTTTCTTCTCTTCTTCCTCCTTGTGCTTTGCATTCTCTGTAAGAATTGTTCTGTATTTAAATTTTGCACTTTTGCATCACAGTCCTCCTATTCTTACCATGTGCAGAGCCAGTCTTTTTTTGGAAAAAAAGACCACAACAAAACATTTTTTTTAACCAAGCACCCCAATTCTGAACAGTTTTCCAGGAAAGGAAAGCCCACATTCAAGTCTCTCTATGAAATGAGTTAATGGCAATTTGAATGTGCGTCCGTATCCCATAGGAGCATGCTTACCACCAAAGGGATGTTTATGTATGTATTTGTTCCAATTGCCAATCCACCAAACAACCTTTGAAAGATTGTTTTATCTTGATGTGCAATAAAGTTGAAGGATCTGAGAAGAGTTTCCTGCCCAGCTCTATTTATATCACTGTAGTAGCAGAGTGTCTCTCAGAGGTTGATTAATTTGTTGTCAGTCCTGCAAGCGAGACAGGAAGGTATCAGCTTGAGTTTAGAGTTGGACAATAAAGGCACTGAGGACAGGTTAAGCAGTTTTCCCAAGGTCACACTCAAAATAGAAATGTGCTCCCCCACAACAGTCTCTCTCATGCCAGACTAATACTTCATCCCCAAGCTCATCATTTTTAGTTAAGTACCTAGCAATATTTGTGCCATCACCTGATACCAGAGCACTGAGTCTTCCTGAATATTTCCTTAAAGCTGTGTCCAGACACTAAATTATCACGGTGTCCGTTCAGAGTAGCGGTCACTATATTGTCTCTTCTGCAAGTTGTGACACTTGAAGACATATGGGAAAGATGACATGACCAAACCTGTGCTGAGACTCAACAGGGAAAGACCTGTCATCGTTCCACCCACATGCACACACTGGGCTCCCTGTGGAGGACACCAGGTCCCCAGGCTGCTTTTCATTTGGTTTAAACATTGGATGCTAATACTTTTGTGTACTGTATTCATCCTGGTGAAGATCAGCATTTCCTTCTTTAGGGCAACTGAGGTGTGTTAAAACCCACCAGGATTTACACACCACATGTGGGTCTCTCTTAAGAAGCTCAGCTGTAAAAATAATTCTCTTCACACATTACAAATTTGGCTGTGGTGTTAAACACAGCAGACATTTGGTGAAGAGTACTCCTGGACAGGACCAAGTAGCTGTTAAGCACGCTTAGAAACTCTTCTCTCATTCAGAGACCACCAAAATGATTTTTGAATAAGAACTCACTGTGTTTTCTTCACCCTTTCATCTTGTCAGGAAATCTCTGTGAACTTCCCTCCTCTCCATTTGCTTTCCTTCCCCTTTCTCTGCTGTCATTTACCAGTCAGGTTATTTTCTTCAAAGTACCCTCTAAATGTCACAACCACAAAACAACCACAGCAAATAATGGAAATGCCCTAGTAACCCTTCCCAAAGCACTTATATACCAATGCTGAATAATTTGACCTGCTCTCATTCTTGGGAGCATATTTCACGGCAGTAGCAGAGGAAAGGGAACAGTTTTAAGATTTTGTTCCCTTTTCTCTTGGTTCTCTTTTGATGTAAGATAGTTCTACAAAAGAACTAGAAAAACCCTACAGCCCAAACCAGACGCCCCTCGAAAGGAGTGTGCCAACTAATACAGAACGAGGAAAATTCCCATTTCAAGTGCTGTTGCACATGCTTCACTGTATTCCCCTGATTATAAGAAAATCACTTAAATGTCCTCAGGGACCTCTAAAATAAATAATCCGTAACAATAAAGAGTTTGGGTACAGTGAAGTTGTGCACACGTGTACCTCTGAACACAGGGTTTCACTTGGGAGACACAGTCTGTAATACAGGATTTCAGGCAGAAATCCAGCTCTTACTTCAGTTTTAAAAAGCAGGAGTTTGTTAAAGAGCCATGATAACTGTTCTTTCGCTGATTTTTGCCGATGTGTCACAAGACACTTGTTCTAAAGGCCCACACTAATAGGCATTTAACAATGTTAAAATATGTTAAGATACCCTACTTGACTACTCTTGAGATTTATGTATCATTTCATTCAGTGTTGGTTAAAGTTCTCATCTCCCAAATGACTTATTTCTGTTTCTTTGATCACTGATAAATATGAACTTTGAACTTCTGGTACTGTGTATTCAAGATGTGCCTAAAGCAAGATCCTCAAACTAGCTCCTACTCAAGATCAGAAAACACATATTTAAGTCAGCACTCAAGTTCTGAAGATGATCTTATTGCAGTCCCAACAAGACCTCTGGATCTAATCTAGATCAGGGCTTTGGTCACTGCTCCCTTTCTCTTTTACAGGGACAGAACAATACTGAATGTATTGTCTTTCTCACAATAGTCTTCCCTCCTTCCCTTCAGGCCTTTCACTGCCTGTAATTCACCTTACCCTAAACAAGCAACACTGACCTTATCTCCTTTCACCAGAGAGACACTTCAAACCTAACCTGAGTTACTCACTCCACCTTACAGCAGTGAACAGAAGTGTTAAATTCAGCTCTCAGAGGTGTAGGTTTAGAGATATACTTATCTATACACATGAGCTCCTTCTGAACTGCTTTGCATCTACAGAAAACAAAGGAATGGCACTCCCAGTGGAACCAAACCAAAGTCTAGGTGCTTTCCTGGACATGGCTGGAATCGCCTCCAAAAATGAAGCTACCTATGCAATTAGGTAATGAAGAGAAAAATTGTTTCTGGATCCCAGCTCTGAAACTTGAGGACTGACATAACCCTGCTGCCTGCAGGCCTGCACTGGAAACTCCTCTCAGATCAGCTATGGCAGCCAGGATTTGGAGAATATTCCTTCTCTTACCACCACCAATCAGCCAGGGAAAGCCCTTGTCTAGGTACAACTAAATCTGCAGAAGGGTTCACTGCTAATTCTGCTCAGAAAACCATCAGGATCAATATCGGACAGAGGACATGACAGTAGCTGGAGGGCTTCCCAACACTGTTTGGGGTATAACTACTCCAAGATCCCCCCCGAAGCACAGACAAAGCCTTGTTCTCCTCACTGTGCGGTCGCAGGAGCTATCTGCCTCCCCAACACCACGTGGCAGCAAGTTCTTCTAGTTAATCAGAAGCAGCATAAGCAGGAGATGTTTGTACACCCAGTCAGCCCCCTCTGTGTCTTACACAACTACTAAGGAGACAACTTGGTCTTGTGGTTGATGGCACTGGCCTGTCTGACCAGAAGTGTGTTGCTGCAATACCCACGCTGCTTGTATGCTGTAGACCTTCGTCTTTCGTGTGTCAAGACTGAGGCAAGGACTATCTGGCCATGTGTGGTGGCTGGTATGACACGGTTTCCCTATCAGCTGTAGCTTCTAAACCTTTACACAAGCAGCTGCTAACGATAAGATATCCTTTGTCTTCAGTGTGCAAAAATAAGCAAACAAAAGTTTTAAATGCTCAGCTCTGACTTTTGCTGAAACAATGACAAAATGGTCAGTGGAGTTCAAAGGAGTCCCAAGCCCTTCAGCAGTGCCCTCACCCACCTACCAACCCTGCCTCCTCCATTTTCATTGCAGCCTCTTTGGCTGCTTACCATTAATGTGCTGAAGGTCATCATTTCCTAACCTGCCCTGTTGGCTTCGCCTGGGATTTACAAGCTTGCTCCTTCTGGTGATCTGATTTCCATGTGTATGAGATGAGGTGAGAGCATGGCCATTTCAAAGCCTCGGAAATGGACCTCTGGCACTGGGATGCTGAAGGAGGGCTGAGGAATCAGCATGAGAATGTTATCCTAACACCTTGGCCAGAATGGGAGCCCTCACACAAATGTTTATTTAGAGGTAGAGGGATGGCCTAGCTGGGCAGCATTTTATTTTTCACTCCTAGGAGTGTGAAAGGAGGACATGTAAAGAAATTTACAACTGGCAATTCGCCTCCTGAGACCTAAAAGATGCTACAAAGTTGTGAAACAAAAGGTTTTTTAAGATGAGGGAGGGAATTTGCTGCGCACGCTGAGCTTAAACCTACAGCTTGTTCTGTGTTCCGACAAAATTCAGACAAAAAGTTGATGTCAGTTGGAGATATACCAGAAAAGAGCAATGGGATTTCACCTAGGCCGTGGCTTTCAAAGTCAATCAGGATCCTTCTTGTTTGTAGCTGACAACACTCAGCAGCCTGACACAGTGTGGCTGCAGAGCTGTGCAAGGGGTGAGATATCTAACAGGGGATCAGCAAATCTGGTCAAGTAATGAAAGTTACCATCTGCCTAGCAAAAGCTGTGAGTACTTATCTGGTGCTCTTGAAAGAGCACATGGTGTATTAATTAGCATCAGACACTAATGAAAGGCTAGCCCAGTGATTACCACTGAACCAACGCAGTGGCTGCTACTGCTGCTGCTTGGCGTGCGGTGCAGGAGAATGCAGAGAAGGGTCTTGTCTTCGGGTCCTGGTCTCCACTGCACCACAGGGAGCTGCCTTCATCTTCCAATAGCCCTCTCTCTCTCATGTCTTCACTTCATAACAAGGGCAGGGCACATGGCTTTTCATATTAACATTCACACCTTTCTCCTGGATGAGGATAGACATGGGATATTTCTAAACATTTTGTCCAACTTTACAAGAATTTTGCAAAAAAAAGAAGCCTTTTCTCCCTCCACAACATCCCATAGATCATCCTGTAGGTATATTTGACACATGTAGAATGACAGCCAAATATTGGAAAAAACTGTATCTAAGCCATATTTCAAACCCAGAAAGCCCATTAGATTCTTCTGACCTGAACACTTGTGTGTCCTAAGCGTCCTCGGCCCATTCCTCTGTACCAAGTAGGGCTTTCACTTTGGAAAGATGATAAATTGCTGTGTCCTGGTGGAAATTCAAAAGCAGGTAACCAGACAGCATGGCCTTGACCTATTTCTCATACATTTCACACAGGTGAGTTCACCCAGTTTCTAAAGTTTACCTGCCTGTCAATGATAAGCAGTTTACATCAGTTTCCTCTTTTAATCACAAGCCTCTGGCTACCTTGTGTTACAGGGCCATGCTTCTCCACTCCAGATCAGTGAGTCCATCCCACAAGCATGCTTCTGACCGAAGCTGGACCAGCTGAGGAGGAACTGAAGTAGAAGACCTAGCACAGCAGCTTGATCTTATCGCCCAACCTTTTAGGACAACTGAATGAGATGAACACATTCATCTGCACATTAAAACACACTGGCACATCCTCCTAACTTGTGTTGGTGTGGCTAGGACTAAAGTGAGCAAGGCCACTTTTATGAACAAGCAACAATTTATTATTATATTTAGTTTTCAAAATAAAAGCAGCCCACTTTTGCTAAGTCGTGAGTGTCGGTGTTCAGACGTCACAGCAGACTATTTTCTAATCAATATAGCATACATCTTCACTTCGTGAAGAAAACCAGCTTGGTAAGTCAAAAGCTTTTGGTAAGGCATTTGTGTCCCAGAGACGGTAACACTTACAGACATCCTTATTTGGAAGAGCAACAGGTCCCAGAGAGAGATTTCCAGTGAACTGGCAGAGCTCCGGGGCGCTGCAACAAGTCTTCTCTCTCCCTCCTCCAGAACAAGACTGCAGGAAGACAGGCTGGTGTCATCCCAACTCTCCGAGTTGCCCATTTCTAATAGTCAGAGGAAAAACAGCACTTCCCAAGGGCAGATTTGGGCTCCAAGTAACTAGCCTCTGGAAGAGTCTGTCTTTCCTCCACTTCAAGCAGAAGCGAAGGGAACAACGAGGCTAACTGGGGTAGCACTCACCTCAGGTAACCAAGCCACCAAAAATCAGGCTCCTAGCTCCAGAGCTTTGTCCAGAGACAAAGCAGGCACCTGCGGGAGACAATTTTGCCGTCTATCTTAGGAGGGGCTGAACTGCCCTCCAGAAATACCTGTTGTGTCCTGACTGGCAAGAAAAGGAAGCCAGACTGTCAGTCTGGGTCTGCAGCAGCCCAGCTTTCAGACAGCTAACGCTGGGTGTGTGAGCACCCACCCCTAGGTATCAGAGGTTAGAAGCCTCCAGTCAGTTGACAGGAATCTGGGCCAAATAACTTTGTCAACTTTAGAGGGGAGTTTCACATTTTCAGTATTGAAACCTTTTTAAAAAGAATCACAAAAAAAAAAAAAAAGTGGAAGAGATTAGATTACACTGCAGGCTATTTATTGGACACTTATATTTTAAAATGGAATCATGTTCAGTTATGTGACAGCAAAACACGAGCAATCAGAAACAGCTGCAATTATTTTAGTTGAAGGACTAAACCTTCCAGCCTGGGCTAAGATTTTGCATGAACGCTGGTCACTCTGGCTAGTGCTACGCTCATCAGCATCTTGGAAGATCAGATGATAAGCTTGCACATCCACATGGAATTTTCCGCAACAGCCACAGGCAAAACTTATTACAGTGATCCAACCTCAAACTTCCTATCAAGGCATTTCGATTCCCATATTACTAAAGACAGAACACAGCTGGCTACTGCTTTTGGGGGCAGTAAAACTGCATGGAAAATTCAGGTTGTTAATTTAAAATACTCAAATAATTCCAATGAGAAGCCCTGAGACCCTCTGAGTTCCATGCCTGACTAGCAAGAATTGTGCAAACAGCTACAGTGAACCTGAGAAGCATTGTACATTCTCTGAAATGTTATAAAGAAGCATGCCTGATTTCTTTATAAATTATCAGTCTCAGCCCATTTCTGAAGACAGTGTCAGGCAACCTGAACTAATAATCTGATCTGCTGCAGCAAATACCACTTTGTTTTGATTTCAGCCTCTTTTTTTCCACCACCAATAGTTAATGTTTGATATGCAGGGCACTGGGATAATTATCACTGCATCTGTTTTCTCTATTACAGACTGCATTTTTAGCCATATAATCACTTACAATTGGATGGAGGATTTTCAGAGTGTGTTTACCAAAGAAGTGTATTGAGAGGCATCTGTTTCATTTAGTGTGGAACGAAAAAAAAAAAAAAAAGTAAAAATTGAATACTTACCCTGGAGCAATGCTGAAATTATGCTACATACTAAAGTCCAGGCTACTTGCTCTATTAAATAAATTTTAATGCCTCCTTGTTAAATCTACTAACCTCTCCTGCACCAGGCATGCCCAGATATCATGAGCATCCCTGCCAATACTAGGAAGCAACTGATGGTAACCAAGAATAGAATGAAATTTAATTCCCAGAGTAAAACCAGCTTGTATTTTGCACTGTTACAATAAGCAAACTCTAATTAAGTAGTACTAAGCAAAGCCGGGGCTTGCAGAAGCTCCGCACAGACTGCAAAAGCTCTGAAGGGCAGGAGATACTTTATTTGACAGCTTCTGCTAAAGAAAATAAAAATAAATACTTATACAGAATATTCACATAACCCCTTGCGCGTTTCAGAGCCTGTGGTTTGCAGATCACTGCAGAAGAACTAAAATTGCAATACTTGGCTAAGTGACTTCCCACATATCTGTCTCGAAGTCTTGTTGTTCTTTGAAGACAGAGGAAGTTTCAAGTATTAAAACCATCTTTAAAATCTTTATGAGACAGTGTGACAAAATACTTTGTGCTTGTAGGGAGATGGAAACCCAAATATCTGTAATTTTTTCCAGCTTTTCTTATGCTACTAGTAGAATACCCTTCTACATGGAGATACTCTCCTCACACCTCTCATCTCCCTCCCAGTTAGTAGCTACTAGACCACGACCTTGGGCTACAGAGCAGAGAATCCACTGTTTGAGAGCTGACACATCACAGGTCCGGGGCATGTCTCAGCTGTGCTCCATGCTACACCGCTCAGCCTGCCTGAAGAGGTGTAGAGGTCCCCAGTCCAAAACCCAAAGGATCAGGTTGACCAAGTTAAAAACCTGTTTCCCACTGGGGACACTCAGTCCTTACATACAGACATAAGTCTTGTTGCAGTTCTTTGGTACCGTGATAAACTGCTCCTTTCCATTGCTGCCTCCCAGGAGCAAACGACCAAGCAGGTTTCTGATTGCTAAGATTTAATTAGCCAAGCCAGAAGTTGCTTTGCATGGGTTTTACATTTACATTAAAGGTCTGGGATGCATGGTGACTTCCAAGAGGATATGTAACGAAGTAACGAACAATCTATCTATCTGTCTGTTTGCCTGTCTCCCCAGAGCTACCAGTGTTAACGGGTGTTAATAAAACTGCATAATATTTCAATATTTAGAAAACCCATCAGCATGAGGTGAGATTTAAATAAAAGCACATGTTTCAAAGTCATAAAAATGACCATCAAAGACTGACTTCTCATTACTCTCTCAGCTGGCTGCTGTCAGTGTGAAGAACGAAGCAATTCCATTTTTAATGCCATGTAAATTATACCGCTGTGTTGTGATACATCAATTAAGTTCTTTGAATAAATTAATCAGAAAATTCTGTAAGGATGCTTCTTTGCTTTCTAAAGGGAAAAAAATAATAAACCCAAATACAAACCCAGGCTTTGTGTTTATCTGGTGGTTTGTTTTCCTCTGGAGTTAATTCATGGGTTGAAATCTCCATGCATCTATAGTCACACATGTAAATAAGGAATGAAAAGCTTCACATTCTGCATGAAAAGCCTCAAAACACTTCTCATAATTTAACTTAATAGATGCTAGCAACATGCCAACTAAATAAAGTGCCTTACACACATTTAGATGAAGCATCAGTTTCGCAGCTGACTGACTACTGCTCCATTATTTCTACTAATTACATATTTATCTGCCTTAAGGAGCAGTTTTACTATTGATTCAAACAGAAACAGCTTGCAGAAAGCCAAAAATAAAGCAGTATTATGAAGCCAGACTTTTACATGCAAATCCAGGAGCCAGTTAGCAGGGCATAAAGCAGCAGAGTCATGTAACTTCACCAAGAGCAGCACCACGTCATCACACCACCAGAATTGTTTCAACTCCGGTTTTAACATGATCTGAAACAAGTTGGTTAAAGTCAGATGAACTTATGAATAATATGGTACATGTCAACGTCCTCTATCCGTGCTACACAAAAGAACAAGAGTCAGGTTCACAAAGGCTGAGTATCACTGAAGTTCTCATCATGGCATGAAGAGCTTGGGTCCTTTCTAAGGGAGCAATGCTGTGTTTTGAACACAACAAAAAAGGAAACATAATCAAAAGTCATCAATTCAAATCTCACCTTGCATGGGCCAAAAGTCTATGGAGTTGCACTGATTTATGCAAACAAAGAGCCGAGATTCTGAACTGCTGCAATGGCACACCCATTTCAAACTCGGTCCCTGTAATGTTCTCCAAAACTCAAGTCCCACAAGGGAACATCACAGACAGGTTAGGCAGCAAAAGTCGAGGTCTTGCTGGTGACAAGACAGTGGGAAGCTACCTTATAGTGCGCTTTACTTTCTATTTTTTTTTTTAATTAATCTATGTGTTCAGAGATTTTGGCGTCTGACATATGAAAGGTATGTGATTAGTGTATGCAGAAGGAGAAAGGATATATATTGTGCATTTCTAGTATGGGTGAAAGTGCTGAAAGTGTATGCACGCATGTGTGAGTAAATGGCCAATGCATGTTATATATTTTCGAGGGAACACACAACATTATTGAAATAATGAACAAAGCACTAGTTGACGGGAGGACAGAAAAGTTTCCCCATCCCCTTGCAAAAGCAAGCATCGTCTGTACTGCATACTGGCAAATAATAAGCATTAATGCCCTTAAACGATGTGTGCTTGAAGAAGAAGGATGGATGGATTGAGGGAGGGGAGGTTTGTAAATATTGCCCACAAATCATTCCGTACTTCTTTCACAGTGCAGTATTAAAGCCAGATTAAATTAGCAGTCCACTTCCCCCGCTCTCCTTCCCACTCAAGTCATGTCTGTTTACCCTCAGTAACGACAAACCGTAGACAACTGTCTGCTAGGACTGTGGTGACATTGGCACACACATACCAGACAAGCAGAATGTTGTGGGAAAGAGAGATTGAAGCATCTTGATATACGAGAAACAATTATCATGGGAATTGTTGTTTCTCAATGCAACAGCTATAATAAATAGTTGCCATATGCTAAGCACAGATGCCTCCTTGAAAAGCAGCCCTGTGATGGCACAGCCCATGTTCTCCAGAGTCTGGGGCTTTGATGTACCGATTGGCTTTTTGCAAGCGGAACTGCTGCCCCAAGGAGAGGTATCTCAGGCCACTGAAGAGTTCAGGGGAAAAAAGTGGCTCAGTAAGAGCGGTGTGTTTTTCTGGGGTGGGGGGTGGTTGCGGAGGAATCTGAAGCTGATCCCTTCAATCAGGTGAGAGAGACCGGGATGCCTCTTGGTAAAATGGATTTTACCTCTGCTTGCTTCTCAAAAAAACAGATAAATTGAGAGGCACAGAAAATCTTTTTGGGAAAGAAGTACTAGTTGCCTGCTTTACGCATGTATCAGCACTGCAAGAGGATTCGGTGCCCTGCAGGGCTCTCAGGCTTTGTTTGATTTGAGGACGTGGTGGATGGCATGCTTGATATACACACACACGGACACATGCATGTACCTTCATTCACATATCATAAGATTATTCTGTCCATCTAGACAGGAAAAAAGTGATTTTTTGTAGCAGGGGAAGATAAAGAAGCAAATGGAAGACTGTGAGGTTTTTCCATGTATTTTACTAACACATCACAGGAGCCTTGTGCTGTTCAACACAGAAAGCAAAACAAACCAAAAAACGAATGGGTCAAAATAAACCAAGCAGACCAACTTACACAGTATCCTGCTGAGGCTGGCAGGACTGATGCTATTTTATCACCACTCCTGGTTTTGCGTCTGCCCAGATCCAAGTTCTTCAAAACCCTAACTTCTGCACATTCACAAAACCCTACAGGCGCATCTCCAGCCTTTCCCCCTGCACAATGCGAGGGCTACATACTCAAAGTTAAGTGCCTAGAAAGACAGGGTGAGCCCCGACCCTGGACCATTAAATGTCTGAATGCACCTAACTACCAGAACTCAAGGGTAGACTCTTTTGGAAAAGAAAAAAAAAAAAGTATTAAAAAAATCTTATCTGTATTATTAGGCATCAAAAACTTTAAAAACCCGCTGCCTCTGTATCCTTCAAAGTTTTACAGCACTCAGCAATCTGAACCCTTGCACTATGCTACAAGCAACTATTAATAATTTCTTCACTTGCACTGAAATGGGATTACAGTCTGTCTGGGCATCCAGGTGTTCCTGGGACAGGAACATCTGTTTAACACTCCAGACTTCACTGCCAGCACACACAAGAACTGACACTACAGCGGGCTCCGCTAAGTGGGAAAACTAGATGAAAATCTAAACCTGCCAATGGTCTGTGTGTGTCACTTTAAGAACCTGACAGGGCATATATTTAGAAAGCCAGCTGTAAACCCCTTAGATAGGCTTTGGGAAAAGCCAACCCATCATGCACAGCAGATGCTGGCTTCATAAATGTCACAGAAGGCAATGATGTAATCTGCTGTACTGTTTGGCTGACACAATTTATGTGTGCTATCACACAGAATGCTAATAGTTTTTAAAATACATTTTTTTTAAAAGTGTTAACCAAATTAATAAAACATGTTACAAAAATCTTGGCTAGTTTTTCATTTCTCATATGATTAACATATGACAGTGGTTAACAGCTACGAGAAATTTCCAGTAACTTTTCACATTTTTCATTCATACAGTCCCTTTTAACCAGAAACTTTATTTTATCTGAATTCAGTTGTACGCTTTCTTAAGAACTGTAACATCAACAATACCAGGAACAGGAACTTCCTTATTGTTATCCTATGTATGCCAAGGATTCTGACTGCAACCCCCCGCTCCCATCCCAAATTTAAAGGAAAATGGAAAACTGTTAAGGAAAATTAGACCCTGCCGAGTGGTTGCTATGCATTTTGAATAGCCCTTTTGTGCGTGTATTATACATACATACATACTACATGAACCCTTTATTGGCTAAATTTGTATCTAGTGTATGTTTATTAAATAGCCAAAAAAAAAAAAAAAGCTACTGTTAAGAGGCTGCCTGTTTTCAGCTCTTGCTGCATTTGCAGCAACACTTACAAGATAGCTGAATAAAGGACAAATGCTCAAGTGTTAAAGATTCTTTTTTTTAGCATATGAAGACTTTACGACTTCACACTTGGAGTTCTCAGAAGTTCCTGTTTCCAGGATCTTCTGGGACTCTGAAACCTTTGAAACGATTTTTTTTTCAAAGCTGATCATTAAGAAAAAAAGCAAACCAAACAGGATATTTCTCACCAGCCTTGCTATCAGCCTATTAGAGATATTGTACAATGATGACAATGTCAATATAGAAGCTATTTTAACCCTGTGAATTCCACAGCACTGTTTTATCTGAGGGATGTATAGACTCGGACCCCACTGCTGCACCTGGCTGCTGACAGAGCAGGATTTTCAGTCTCACAGAGCTGAAGAGAAGGAATGAAATTCAATCCTGGCACCAGCGTCTGCTTTAATTTAGACCTAGGACTGGAGATATTTTGCAGTCCTTACTTAAACCTTCTCCTCAAGGGAAGCACCAGCTGGAGTAAGGGACCCCTTTGGATTCAGCCCTGTGTGAACAAAACCTGGCTGGTGGAAACGAGGCTGCCCTGGGCCAGGGGGGCACAAGGAAGCAGTGTAGCCTGACAAGTGCTCCCCAACAGTTTAGGTCAAGACGACCAGGAGAGAACTGAAACCATGTGATGAAGACAGAGAAGTGAAATCCAGTTGCTCCAAACTGGAGTTCAGCTGTGATGTGCAAGTTGGCACTGGACAGCTGTGAAAAGTACCAGGAGACATTCAATAAGAAGAGTCAAGACCCTGGCTTTACAGTTTGTTTGAAGGAGAAGTTCAGGCACATCACACAGCATCTGTCATGGACCTGAACTGTGTTGGCAGAGGGCAGGAAGCTTTCCTCCTCTTTCAGTCCATGCTCGTTAAGGAGGGCAATTTCCTTCCACTTCCTCTAGATGAGAAGGCTTGTTCTGGAGATATTAGCAAGTGAAAAATCTGACACTCAGATGAAGGGAATGGTTAGAAAAACAGTAGCTGATGGAGTTAATGACAAGAGGCTCCTGACTGGTAAATCATGGTATGTCTAAGAGGAGCCACACAAAGCACTCTACAGAATAGATCAAGTTGAACAGAATGGCATTAATGTCCTGAGCTACAGATTTTACCAACCCCTTCTACCAGGAACCCTACTCTAGCCTCTCCATGTAGGTCCTCCCAGCTGAGGACACTGCTGAACTACTCATATACCAGAGTACACTTAGGAGCTAAGAGGGAAAGCTCTTAGAAAACACGCAACTTCAAACAATTTCCTCATTTCTTCTTACAAGCTAAGGTTGAAGTGTTTTTACAAGAACTGTTATGATATACTGCCTGCAAGGGGTTCTCCAGGAACCCCCTGAGCTTGGACTCTAAACAGAAGACAGTGTCTCCACCATTCCTCAACACCAGCAATGACAGCCATGCTTGGAGTGCACCTGGCTCCGCGTGTCCTCCGAGCTGCAGCAGCAGTGAGGCAGGACAGCCACCACACCCGTGTCCCACCAGCCTTTGGCTGCCATGACAGGGACAAGTATGTGTGGCACCAACACGTCCTTCTATGGTCTGAATGCCACCACAATGGAAATACCGAGGGACCAAAGGGCAAAAAAAAGACATAAAACTTGCTAGGGATGTTACTCTTCACTGTTGTCACAGTGCTTCTCTACAGCCAAACAATTTGGATATTTATTCCATCATCTGTAAACACCTCAGATGATTTATTTCAGGTGTAACAGCGGTATTTTCTTGTGGCACGTAAGATCTTAAGCGTTGTTGTACACCTTATTGGCACTGCTCTGTGCACGTTGCCCACTCGGCTCGCAGGGCCCGAGAGGAGGATGGTGGCTGTCTCTGACTCTCCCTTTCTTTCACCTCTCCTGCCCCGATGACTAATTTCTGCCGGACAGTGCAGCCTCCAGGGAGCAGGGCTCAGCCTGCTGGGCCCCGCGGCTATTGTGAGCTCTGCTTTCTGACATGTCTAATTCAGGCCAGTCTCTTAAGCTTGTGTCTGGAGTGTCAAGAGTTCCTGTAGAGGGATCTGTGTCTAATCTCCTCTGGGATAGTCTTAAGTGTCTTGTTTTCCCTTTTCCTCTTGCTTGGGCTTTGTCCTTTTTGGTTTGCACGCCGGCTAAGTTCTCAAGTTGACAGCAGTTACTGAGAACCTGAAGGTAACTTCAAGTATCTCTTTCACAGGGAGAAATTCCTCCTATTTTCCTCAGCTCTACTTTGCATAAACTGAGTATTTGCCTTGGCTCATTACCTTAATTGTTCTGCTCAAACACCAATAGGGTCTCTGTGTTTGACTCTCAAGTTTTCCAAGGCATTAAAAAAAAGGGCAAGAATAACCAATGGTTTCAAGCATGCAGTGCATGTTTTAAATAGGCAAAACCTAGGCTGTGTCCATGTTCATTGTACCTCACTACATTTTCAAAGGAGATGAGCTGTTGGGAAAAGTGACCTTCACATCGGATTCCTAAATGCACACCTCGGGAGATAAGGAAGCACCCAAAGCATCAAGGAATTCACAACTGCAATGAAGTCCCTAGGAGCTGATGGAATATTACTGCACAGAGATAAAAGTCTGATGTTCAACAACCATTTTAAGCCAAGTTCACTGAAAAGACAAAGTTTGTTCAATCATTTTCTGCATGTTTGCCTATCTTCATGCATGCTCAGCTCTCTTATTGGCCTTTGAGTTAACTAGCCAGTTTCTGCCAAGTTTGATGGAGGTTGAAATTACACTCCAAGATACTAAATTCCTGCAAGTCTCCTGAAAACTTGGCTTGAGGAAGGTGGTTCTGTTGTGCCCTTATTGGATAAAAGTCTTTACCAGAAGATAAACCTTACTAGGTGCAAGGAATCCATATGTGAGACACTGCGAGTCTCAGTCATGGGGAAAACCCTAGACTAGAGCCAACACTTTATTAAACACCAGGGTATAAAAACACAAAACAGAAATCCTGCAGAGATCATGCTTCTCCAGTTCCTCTACTCTTGCCATGGAACTTCTTGTCTTAAATTTTTAACAAATTTTCTTAGGTGGATGATTCTCGTTTTTCCTTCTCTAGGTCATTATGAGCCATTAAAACATCCAAATCAAAAGAGAAATGCAAAGTATTATACAGGCAGTCAATCTACCTTATTATTCAGATTATGTAGTCTGTTACCACTTGTATGTTTGCTTCTTCTACCTACCATCTAAATTAAGGCAATCAAAGAAAGGTGAGTGGGAGAACTGTACTAATGGTGTTCCGCACGGGCAATTGCTTTCTGAGGGTAATATTTATTTCATTTATGGCACTACCAAATACTGTTGGCCAGGGCTGATAGGGGCATTTGCAACCACAGGAAATTTAGCCAAATATGTTGTTTTGCCAAGGATTAAATGCTTCCCAGGAACATATCCATTTCAACAATTTTCTGGTCCAGATCCATCTAGTCACTTCTTATTAGAGAGAGAGTAAAGAATGAACAGAAAGGTTTGAATTTTCAAGGCTATATACATGAAAATCCACCAACAAGGGAGTTATCTGTCTGATTCTAAAGGTAAGCCAGAAAAAATAATAGTAATATCAGAAATTAATGTGAATGGAACAAAATAAAGCATTGAACTAAAGCAATTTGTTCTGAGAGGAATCCATCTTTGCATTATTTTGCTGTTGTTGAATTCTGCCCTTTTGCTAAAAGTTCCCACCCTCTGCTTGGCTAAGGAAAGTCAGGGGTAGTGTAAAGATTATTTGTATTTCTCTTCCTATTACTGTTTGAGTACTTGTTGAGGTGGAAACACAGCACTTTTCCTCTTAATCAGTGACTCTAGTTAGTTAAGCAGTATCATCTGAAGTATAAAATTTTTGAGTCAGGATGGATTTGTCTGTAGGAGTCAGAAGACTTTTCATTATCTCTGTGGTTTGGCTGTTGTTACAGAACTTATCTATGTGGTTTAGCAGTTTGATGACAAATTACTACTGTCAATCTGGTTAGCTTTTCCAAGATGGTCACCAAATAAATGAAACCTGAATGCCACAATATCAGTTTTCATTATGCATATGCTCATTCTATTTATGTTTACACAGTGGTGAACTTTGCTGCTGCCTCCAATACATCCACCTTTTATTGCAAATTTGAAATATTAGTGTCACATCAGTGGAAGTAAGCAGTGAAGAGAGGAGGAGCGAACATATTTGAAACGACCCAGAAAATGCACACACTTTGCACACTTTCAGAAGGCTGAGCTCTAATCCACATCTGAGCATGCATTTGCAAATACTCTTCTGAAAGCTACATCTGAAGCCAGATTCTGTTTCAGGATGCTGCCAAATTCTTGAACAAAAACAAGATTCAGGATTATGAGAAGTAAGAATAACCATGGCCAAAACAAAGTCTTTCGGGATGTCACTGGGTCAAAGGAGTAAGGCAACAAAGGCTGAGAAGGGAAAAACTTCTAGGAAAACAAAGAAACACTGTCCAAGGAGTAGGAATGCCCAGCTCCAAACCCTGCCTTCCAAATACTGGAAAAGACAAAGAAATAATAACTGCCTGTATAATGGAATACACCATGTGATGATGTGCAAATAAGGAATATTGCAAAAAACCAGAATCCTTGTCATTTTCAATAGAGAAATTGTGCCTGCAAGAGTTCATTAATTACTGGTGGTGTTGCTGTTTGTACTTTAAAGCACAGGCAGGCAAAATAACAGCACTGAGCAATATCAGGTGGATAACCGAAATTCTGAATATTCTGCAGGAAAACACCCTTTGAATACCAAGTGATCCTTGCATTTATCATAAAGAGTCTTTGTTAATCCAGATTTCATAGCAACTTTTATCTCAAAGCAATAACATTTCTGTTGAAAAAGAAAAAATGTAACCCCATAAATAATATTTCAACTGAAAAACTAAAACCTTTGGAGCCTGAAAGACCAGGTTTGAAGGAGACAGTAGGTACGTGTCAGCCAGGGTGACAAAGGGAAACAGACAGTGTATCCAGACAACTTGTTGATGGATATGCTTGCCAAAGATAATTTAGTGCTGAACACAGAGCTGAAAGCAACCAAGTGAAAATCAATAGGAATCCAGGTGCTGTGTAGAGCAGTTTTACAGACGACAGCAGACATCAAAGTATGCAGTGAGAGTGAGCTGTGGCCTTTTCAGCCCTCAGAACTGAATTAAGTCAAATGCACATGGCTTCTTCATACAATGCTAACAGGATAGAAGGAAGACTTAAGCCCATCAGCAGGAACAGAGCAACGGATAAACCTCTTTGACTAAGACTTAGTTTATTTAGTCAGATGGGAAAAAAAGAAACAATCCACCAAAGCCCCCCTGAAACCATCACTATCCCATCTGTCTGTGTTATTAACAAAGACTTGTCCGAAGGCTGAGTGGTGTTAACAAGGCATCTCTGCTCATTTGAACGACACGAAGGTGCAGAAAGTCATAAAGTTAATACATTGTTAAACATTTACCAGACAATAACAACAAAAGGTGGTGAGAAATCCAAGAGGATCCACTACCAGCATTTATTTTAAGGACACAACTGCAAGCCACAAAATACAAATAAGAGACGATTTTTTTCTCTTGTCTCATCAGCAAGTCAAACCTCATCAAATTCTTGCTTAAAAGACTCTGTGTGGGTGAACGTGCGCCCGTGAATCACAAAGGTAAAGGGCATCACATCTCTATTCAGCTGCGATCCTCTCTTTCTTACCAACCAAAGACTGCCACAAGAAAACAGAACTACTCAACGTACCATTAAAGAAGGAAGGTGTGTGTTATACTGCATGCTGAAATGATGGGTAAAATCCAGCAGTAATACAGATCTTGGCTAATGCATGAGAAAGTCAGAAAACAGACAGAAAACATCACTCACTGACAGTAATATAATAGCGTGCTCCCCCGGGACCGACGCGTGCAGGGTACTGATTGGCCTGCACGTCTTTTGGGGATGCGATGCTGTTCGTGTTTTTTTTTTCAGACAAAGGAAAACTGGGAGCCCTAGAACTCATGCAAAGAAAATGCCACTATCAATATAACTTTTCAGTGTTTGGACAACCCTGGGAGCTTTCATCAGGCTTCTTTCAGAAATTACAAGAATTCATATGCCATCTGCTTGTCCCTAAAAGTGCAACAACTGATGCTATTATCAACCCTTCTCTGCCAAAAGGGATGAAATCGACTCCAGCCAGCTCCCCCCATGCGAAGATTGCTTATTCCAGCATGAACTGCATGCAGACTATTAGGCAGGAATTTGGAGATGATTCTGCAATGTGAACCCACTCTGCTGGATCCAACAAGTTACGGCTGGACAACTGATGCCAAAGGGAATCTGGACATTCAGTGGATGCCTGAATCATCATCACCCAAAACTGTCCTGAAACTTATGAATTACAGATGTGTAATGTCCATTTCTGCCAAACCAATGAATGCTTATGCATTAGTAATGCCTTCAAACACACAAAGATATGCAAGCTCCAAGCCATACCAACTAAGTGACTAATGATGGAAAGGAACAGAGTATGCAAGAGCACTTCAGCGAAGATTTGGCAGAGAAAGATGAAAAAGAGAATAATCATGTTATACAAGACCTGTGAAGTAAATATATTACATGCTTCCCCAGGGGGAAAATATCACGTTGTTTATTGATGGTATATTTAAATATGCCAGTTTCCTACTTGTGTTCAGAACCTCTTTTTTACCTACAAACTATGTGCTCAGATAAAGCGAGGATTGTCATCAAAAACATGCTTAGCAGCACTGAACTACACCACTGAGAAAGCTATCACACCCGAACAAATTCTAGAGGCAGCAACACCTGCAAGGAGCTTCATAAGAATTTTGAGCACAGGAACCATCCGCAAGAGGAATGCCTGATCTTGGCCCACTGGCTGTCGACTGGACAAGATGTTCACTTGTACTTTGTAAGATCTCCTCAAGTGGCTTCTTTTGGCAGGTGATCCAGCTGCTAAAAATGGGCAAACTGTCCTTATTAAATGGGAAAATAGACTTAATTGGAGACAATAAGCTAGTGGTAACACAGAAAAGAAGTGGTCCTGCTCTCTCCCTGCCCTGGCTGCTCAATTTCATCCTTGGTGGTACCACGTCCTGCCTACTGACACAAGGGTTTGTACAGTCATGCAATGAACTAGACTGGGGAGAATGGATCCAGCTACACTCCACCCTGCTTCTCCCAACTCCAGCTGAATGTGCTCCAGTTCACCAGTAGGCTGAACAACCAGCCAGAAGCAGAGGAAGTGTGGAACTACTGCTTTTATCAACACTGACAACTTATGTCGGCTTAAAGTATTTGTCTGACTACAACCCTGGGATCTTCCAACTAGCATCTCATCTCAAGCTTCTATATTACCACTCCATAATCCTGTCATCACTGCCTGAAGCTGGTCAAAAGACTGCAAGGGAAGAGTTTTTTGGAAAAGAGTGTTACTTTTTTAAAAACTAAACTCAAGCCTTTTTTCAGGTGTGAAAAGGACTGAATACTTGAAGATTACTCCTGCACATCAGACCCAGCGTTATCTTCACCCCAAAGCACGTCTTGCCTCATTGTGCTTGACAAGCTCTACTTTCTGATTACCAAGTATCAAAAGTCTAAATCAGAGAACATCCTACCAGGAAGATGATTGAAGAGACTGAGGAGGAAAACCCAGAATAAACTTGGGAAAGCCAAAACTGAATAAATCAACCACACTTATTCAGAGACCAGCCTAGCTGGCTGACATAGTTTCAGCACTCCTCTCCCAAGTTAGGGAAGCAATAGCCATTACCCATTCCTCTCTTTTCTTGCATGCCACGCACAGGTTGTTGTTCAGGTCCGAGAGTGTGCAAAACCTGTGCAGGTGTCTCACCTCCAGTGGGAAAAACAAGCAGCCTTTACACAACTCCCGATCAGTCATTTCTGCTCACCAGCGGTGTCAGCAACAAGCACCACCCTGAAAGCTTTAAGCTGGGATTTTAAAATAAATATTTTTCTGCCCAGCCTCCAGCCCCAGGAGGATTTGATTTTTCACATTGTTATGAAAAAAAAACCTTCATTTATCTTCTCCTTTTCATTTTGTTCATTTTGGCTCAACTTCTTAGTTTCAGTTGACTTGTTATTAAAGTGAATTGACTTCTGATATGAAAATATTTTAAACACATGATCCTGAATATTTGATTTTAAAATTTACCATAATCTGCCATATTTTATCACAGTTTAATGATGGCACACTTTTGTGTATTTTAATATAAAAACCATGAAGAAACTGACATGACTGAAATAAGAATTTCAACCTTACTGAACTAAAAATATTCAATCTGAAAAAATAAAAAGCAGCATAGCTCTTCTATCATATATAAACACGTCACATATCCCATATAAACACTGATTCTGAAAATAAGCATCCATAACATTAATTTCCCATATACTTTCCACCCTTAGAGAGGGTGACTGTGGAGCAGCCGCGGTGGGTACCCCAGCGCTGTGTTTGCTGTCTCAGGGGTAGAGCTGGTGCTGCTGCTGATCCTTTGGACAAACCACGCAGCCCGCAGTGCTCTTCCTGAGCTCCAGCTCACTAGTAACAATTTCCCTTGTACTTTTTTTTTGTGAAATTGATTGTCAGGCCAAAACTTTTACATTCAGCACCAGCCCTCTGGCATCTGCACACTCGTTTACTTCACCTGAATCCAAAGTTTCTTTGAGGTCAGGGTTTTTTAACATGTGAAACGAACTCAGGCCAATTCCGATGATAATGTCAACCTTCTCAGTCCTCAGATGAGGGAGAGGTCTCCTCTCAGTCTAATTACTCAAACCCACTTTTGCTGTAAAAGCCTCCTATCCCAGGCAGCCTATAAGTCTGAAAACTCCTGGAGCTCCAAGAGTCATTATTTTTCCCTCATACCCCTCTCTCCAGGTACTTGCATCAGCACTGAAAATAACACCAAAACCAACAGCAAATTCCTACTCAGGGGAGGGACCGTGTGTCCATCCGGGAGGAAGGCAGGTACCACAGTTCCCTCCTCCTCCCCAGCAGATCCTCCCCTCAATGGGAGCCCACACGGCAGGTTTTCTGAAAGTGACATATGTCTAATTGGCTGAAAGGTAATATTCAAAGGCCCGCCGCTCCTCTCTGAGCTCAGGGACTGCAGCTGGCAGAGTGTTAAATCAGTTAACAGTTGGGCCCATTACCCGCTGCACCGCTGCTGCTGCTGTTCCCGGGGCTGCTGCCCAGTTTGGCTCATTGAGCTCCCCAGTCAATGGAGAAGGCATCTCTATTGTGCACCTCAAAGCACGCTCCCAGCCCCTGAAAGAGAAACAGGCCCCAAACTACTGGGGCAGATCGTATGACAGGATTACTTGCTTGTTGTTCCTCTTTCTTTCTTTCTTTTTTTTCTTCTTAAAGGACTTCTATTGGGCTACAGGAAGGAATTACGTGAGGGGGAGACCGTATTACATAGTGACAGCTGGAAAACTGGGGATTGCAGACTAGGAACAGAGCTGGGTTCCTTCTGTGCCGGCTGGACACCTACCTAAGGCATCTTTTAATTAATTTGTGCAGAGAGTGATCTCCAGAACCCGGGCAGCGCAGAGCAAATCCTCACACAACTGATGTCAGTGGCAGCCTGCCCCCCAGGCTGCGCGGAGGATGGGATTTTTTCCCAAAAAGCACACAATGGCCCCACTTTGCAAACTTTAGAGCACAGCAGTGCAAGCAAGCATTTATTGTTCTTACAGGATCCAACCATCCAGATTCAGGAAATGTGTTAAAGCTGTGATTAAGCAGAGCTCCGAATGCCTAACACAGCAGAGATCAGGTTCTTGGCTAGTAAAAATCAGTATTTCTCTAATGGTGCCAATAGACATTGAGTGGCTGAGGAACTTCCCTAGCAGCCTGACAGTGCTTCTGTAACTAGTTCTGACACCCCTGTCTCAGCAACATCAAACAGGCAATTTCTATCCACCCCCTGCTTTTTGCAAGCCAAGGCTCTGTGTACGTATCTCAGAAGCCTGTGTGCTTGCAATAAAACCAGGCACAGCACCAGAGACCTCCCCCACCAAAGTGCACGTGTGCCTCATCTCACCTGGTTGTAGCATCTCAAAGCTTTGAAACTCTTGAATTTACCACTCTCATTGTTCAAATACCACTCAGTAAAGCCACACTGTAATCTATCTTCTCAGACACATGTAGAAATCAGTGCAACCATTTAATCTGAGTCTAAAAACTGCACAAAACATGCAGTTCCTGTCCTGCATAAAAATAGCGCTTCCAGCTGGGAGCTGCAAATCCTGCTAGAGGCTGGGCAGATGGTGGCTCATGCTACCAGTTTTCCTTCATGTTTTTTGATTGAGGAAAATCAAGTTGTCAAATCTTAAAGCAAAGTGTTAAATTTTGCATTGTTTTGATTCAAAATGCATAGTAACCCAGGCCTGTAAAACCAGCAAAACCCCCAAGCTTTCTAACATTCTTGGAGCGGAGAAAAGGTTGGCCCAAGTTTCATCTACGTACTGGTACATTGGCACCATTCCGGCAACACACAAGGACACCGAAGAGGATTTAAAAGCAGACTGGCACCGAACGAGTTGCCACAAGAGAGGGTATGAATTTAGAGTGCTCAAACTCCATTGCGGTAATTGTGATAAACTGCGGATAAATGTTTTTATCATAACCACAATAAAGGCAAGGTAAGAGACCCAGCTTGCCGCTTGACAAAAGCACAAAGCCTTACCTCACACGTACCGTGGAATAAGACCCAACACTCAGGCGTTCACCACAAAGCAGATGAGGCAATGTAAATCCCCACCCTTGCTGGCCTTGCGGTAATTTGTTCACGTGCTTGTCCCCAGGGTGAATAAAACCAGCCTGTTGTGCCAGAACATGCTGAAATAGAAACATACGCTGAAGTTGTACGTTATTATTAACACCTAGGATTATGTCAGTATGTATCATATCTTATCCAGCTCTACCACACACGCCGTGTAGTCTCTGAGCGCGCAGCATTATTGTACTATTTAGTCATTTCATTAAAACAATTATTGGTGTATAGGGTGAAAAATAAATAGCCTTTTTCCTGATGAGCCTCATGATGGTACAGATATCTCAGGATGCATCAAAAAATCGGAAGAGGATTTTTGTGCTAGGAACAGACGAAAGAGAATTTTAGAAATATGAGAAGCAGGGGGAGCTGGCAGCAAAGCCAGCCAGAGTATGGGCTATGGGTACAACTGACAGAGAACTGTGGTAAGAGAAAGAATGGGCTGGAGGAGAGAAGGGCTGAGAAGTTCGCTTTTGCTATGTAGGGACTGCAAAGGGACAACATATCTGAGAAAAGTTTTTGGGAAAACAGGACAGAGGCAAGGCTGGGCAGAAGGGAGAGACATGGAAGGATGATGGGAGAATCTTTGTCCCCAAGGCTGGGGCTGAGAGATCACGGCAGTGACTGCTGTCATCCAGGGACCAAAACCCCAGGGTCAGCAAGGAAAACACCGAGCAATAACAACACAAAAAATGAGAGACTGAGACACAACTTCAGAGCATTTAACACCACCAAGCACCCAACTGTCCACATCCAAAAGGCCAGCACCTTTTACCCTAGCTGTTGTGGTCAGCTTCACCAACAAAGTTCATTTATCAGATGCTGCTCTCTTCGCTTCACATATAAGATGGAAAGGACTACAGGACACAGTCTACTTGGTCCCCATGTCTGGAATGCAGTTCCCGTCGGCACCAGGGCCGAGCTGGGCTCTGGACGTGTGACGCAGGGCAATATGGTCTGGCGGTCCCAGCAAGCGAGGGCTGGGAGGTGGGCACGCCGCGCTTCGCGTGCCAGCTCTCACACTTCGCTTCTCCCTCTTTAAAATGGGAATACCACCTGCCAGTCCCACAGGCTTGTCACGAGGATTGATTAATGTTTGCAGGCATTTAAACTCACCAGACAGAGGCTGCATGCGGGCAAACAGTTTTATCATTGCTGCTACGGCTTAACGTCGCTTCCACTCCACAAACTGAAGCTTGCGCCGTAAAGGAAAAATTACATTTGGGTTCAGTTATGTCTGAAAGATTTGTGGCTGCCGGGCACAACTACAATGCACAGTAACGACGAACAAGTGAGTCCTAACCAAGGGAAAAGTTGCCCATCTCTTGCCCTTTGCTTGGCTTCAAAAATCCCTCCACAGCCTTGCAGGTCCTCAGGGCTCTGGGTGTTCCTGTGCTCCGCCAGCCACAGGCATCACACAAACCTCCTAACCCCCGCCACCAGACATGCTCCCCCGACCCTGGGCTCCCATCAGAAAGCGTGCCGGCCCTTTCATCCCAGCCCGTGACGCCAACAATTTATTACGGGCACTTTAGCTCTGTTGCAGCCTTTTACATTTTGCCCTAAAACTCGTAACTTGGAATTTCGACAGCATTCCCCCTGCAAACGGAGGGGAAAGGCAGGGACGGGGTAGCTGGTACCAGAGCGGGGTTGCCATTCCAGAGCACAGATAAAAGTGAAACCTGAGCGGAAAATGTTTGCGGTGCCACTGGCAATCAAGGGCCGTGTTGTCCCAGCAACGGGAACACTTCATCAGCTCAGCTAACAGATGGTCAGTGAGCAACAGGCAGCATATGTTCCAATAAGCACTGACATCAGCACAGATGGAGGGTGGGCAGGAGGCTGGCCCTGAAACATAACCTGACATTTCCTTCTCATTTGGTGCTGCATTGTTATAACTCACACAGGAAGATTAGCAGGGAAAAGTGAATAGCATTAGGGAATCTGCTCAGGAACCGATTACTAACACTTCACTGCAGTTTTAGATTTTTTACTTAACCAGAGTGCAACATTGTTAACAACATTCAGGGGCAGAAAAGGAAAATGCAGTGAGTTTTAACGAGGGGGCTTTATTTTCGTCGCAAGCAGGTTTTCCCAAGAACACTAATTAACAGATTGCCACCTTCTAGGACTCTAGATCTCCAGTTCCACTGATTTCTACAGCTTTTTCTTTTACTCTGTCCATCCCTCCCCCAAGAGAATGCACCCAAATACCCCCCAGGATTAAATAAAGCCCCCACAACACATTGTCACAAAGGGTATAACTTTCCTCAGCCCACAAATAAACTTTAATGGTTGCTACAAAAGACAGAAAAACAGCCACAGAAGGAAAAAAAAAAAATCAAGCATATTATCCCTGCTGATGAGTATTCAATAAAAACTAGGAACCAAAGGAGACTACAGTCCTTGAAAATCAACAACAGATTGATCTGGGACACGGGGAATCAGTATGCAAACAAGTTACACACAAGTTGTACATTTTCAGACCTGCACTGAGGATAAGGGGAAAGCATGCCGGACGGCTCCAGAATGCCTCTTTGTGACAGACAGCAAGATGTCAATAAATAACATCCAAACGATGCAAGCATACAGCTGTATCACAGGCAAATATTAAAGAAAAGCAGCATGTGCAGCAACAACCTGGTTACCTTGTGAGATACCTTTAGAAGTCTTGTCCTCTGTTAACATGTGGGAACGTTTATCCGGCACCTTCCTTCCATGCTAATGAAACTTGTATGTGTGTCCATGCCCTTGTGTCAGCGGAAGAGCCTCCAGCAAAGCCAGTTTACAGTCCTGGGGGACTGCCAAGCTGTTTTGGGGATGGCAAACCCTTCCATCTCTGTTCCTTGTACCTTTCTTTGGAAAGCATGAATTCGATCAGAGATTTGTGGTCTGGATAACCCCCTGTACACCCCCCACACAGTTTCTTCTCTGAAGCTTTACCCAGATACTATGCAGTCCTACAGTTCACATAAGGATCTCCTGCCCATCTATCCAGCTATAATTTCCCTGAGAGGTGAATATCATCAGCCCTCTTTTAGCAAAAAGCAGCACAGGGAGTCAATTGCTGATATTTTCAAGGGGCTTCTAGTTTTGCATACCTCGGTATCCGGCCTCAGCATTAGGGAGTTATTAGGGGTAATGTTCCACACATTTAGTGGCCACCCACTACGGCAATCAGTGCCCAATGGACCTCAGCTTCTTAGAGACTTCTAAAGACGGCAGGCTGTGCTCCAGCAGATGACAGCAGGTGTCACAAGATACTGGTATGTCGTGACCAAGGTTAGAGAGTTAGTAAATGACAAGTCTAGGAAGGTGCAGGGGAATTAATCAGGTTTCCTAACTCTGTCCCATATCCTTCTGCTTAGACAGAATCCTCTTACAGCCGACTGAATTAGATACTCCTCAACTCTGAAAACGTGTTCGGTGAGAACTCCCTAACCAACGATGAATGTCAGTAAGCGGACGGACAATCACACACAAACTGCAGATTTCTGCAGAAGTAGCAAGGTGTCCCAGGAACGTGCTCTTCTGGCTAACTTCCAGAAGCAAGCACTGTAACTCTAGCAAAGCCATTTAAGAACACTTTTAACCTGAAAAGACCGAGTATCTGGACCATTTTTGGTCCGAGCACAAGGATGCCAGACTGCTGAGAGGTGTTCATTTTATGGTCTAGGCTGCTTTATGCCATCAGTGACTTTTAGTGGATCAAAAAAGCCATCTGCAGGTCTGGGATTGTTCTGTCAGAAGCCCACCTCTTTCAGCGCTGTTCGGAGGATGCTCTTCAAGTCAAAGGGAATATTTTGTTCCTTTCCTCTACCACGCACAAGCAAAACTCGTATGTACTTACCAAAGACTTTGTATTTCAAACATCATCATTTAGTTCTTTGTCAAATCTTCACCAAAGTCAAAGCAGCACAGATCCTTTACGATCAATGGTCTTCCTACATGGAAGTTGGTCAAAGATACATGAAGTCAAAATGAAAAATTCAAAGCACACGCTTTAATTGCAGCAATAATGACGACTGTTTACAAAACAACTGCAGGGTGAGCACATACAGCCAGTATCTGCCAGTTAGGGACGTTTGGAACGGTATTTATAATGGCTTTATAAAGCAAACACTTCCACTGGAAATTTTCAGGATAATATTAGTTGACTTCAACTCCTGTGGACATGTAGCCACAAAGGTGACCAAGAATTATATGGCAGGCACTGGGCAACGGGGGTTTTGTCTTGAATGTTAACCATCGAAGCTGCAAAGTACTAGCACTGGCAGGACTTCACCGCAAACGCGTTATACCTACACGTAACAGCTCTGGCAGGGCAGAGAAACAAACCCAGGGAATTAAAAATCAGTTCACTAAGGGCTTCCTGAACATTTGCCTTTGGGACATGGAGAGCAGGAGCCATAAAATACAGAAGAATCCTTACTGAGAGCAGATCCTGGAGCACGGCAAATGGTGTGGTCGCTTTGCCTGACACCCCCATCAATACCGAGGGCTTCGTCAAATACCTAAAGCTCGCAAATAGAGAGACCGCAGCAAAATTTGCTCCGAGGAAGCATAAACAGAGCAGTTCGAAGAAGGTTCATGCAATGTTAGGAGCATATTTGTGCAGGGACTGCCAGTGTTTTACAGGCAATTGCAGGTGCCTGATCTTAATGCTGGCAACCGCTTCTTTTTGTCTGTACTCCAGCCAGGACTTGGGAGCCTGAGAGAGATTGAATGCTTTGTAATGAAGGTATATTGTAACATTTCTCTCCAGGTGGCACTTTGTTAACAACAATTAGATGCTGATTGATCTTTGAATGGCTAATTCTTATGTGGTTTGCACGGGTCCTACAAGGAGCAAGTGTTGAGTGGGGGCACTTTAAAAGTATTAGTGAGAAAAAAAAAGAATAGTGCCATAAGAAATTTGCAATACAATACCCAAGCCTCCTTTGCACCCCACAGTAATTTGTTCTTATTCCTGTTATTATCCCCTCGGGCACTAATGGTCACTTTATTAATTAGTTGAAAATTGCATTCTAGGTCAAATGGCAGCTTTTTTCCCTCCCATTGTTGCAAATTGCTAGTGGTATGGCCCAGTAAATGGCAGTGTTACTGCAAAATGGGAAAGATCCTTTGCTTTTCAACATAAAGCCCATGGACCAGCTGCACTTTCCATGACATTTCTAAGCAGAGCATTTCCCCAGGCCTGCTTTTAAGCAGTTAGAAATTAAACAGAACTCACTGTCATTGTTAAGATTTCTAATCATAGGCTGTGACTGTATTTGCTCTCACTCTCCTCACCCTCCCTGCCCTTCCCCCTCATTTTAATTCTAGCCAAGCCTGTTTTCTAAGGTGCATCTCTGCAGTGCTTTGCCCCTTTTTTCAGGAAAGTAGGCAGTGTGTTTAGGTGCCTAGAAATAGTTCAGAGACATCTGCTTTAGCAGAAGAGGACAGATGCGTAGCGATTTCTGCAAAACTAGATGCTGTCTGTGGCATCCAAAGTTAGAGACTCAAAAATTACAAATCATTATTGAAAATATTTGCTGGCTACTGAATGCAGAAATAGAACAAACCACAGTCTCAGAAAACAAACTGGGAAATTACAGATTTTGTGAAAGTTTTTGTAAAGAAAACTCCTGCTGAGGACAATAGATGTTGAGCCTTTAAACCTGAGCATCAGCCCACCAGAAGTGAACATCAAAGCAGTCTCTTTTCCATTAACTACTTTCTGCAGCCTACTGTGCTGGATGCAATCTGTCATGTAAGTTCGTAGTCCAGCAGTCAGGAAAGACACCAGAAGTCAGAAGGCCTGGGCTAATTTCCCAGCATTGTCAACCTAACACATCTAAAAGGGTGCAAGTTGGACAAGCCTTCTAAGACAAAACATTGCCCTTAATTTCAATTTTTCAAGCAATTCTGGCCTCATATCCTCTTAATCTGTAAAGTTACCTTTAAATTGTTTTATCTCCTTTTCTGGCTCAACTTAAACCCAACAGAATTCAGGGGGAAAAAACTCCCTCTGGCCCTTCAGAGATTTAACTGAAGGCATAAAAAGAGAGAAGAAACTTTTTCAGTGGGAGAAAAATGCTACAGTCTCTTACAGAAACTTCACACATGCTACCCTCAAACACCTAGAAGTACAACTGTTCTTGAAGGATGGATTACATCCAGCACATGGAAAGGCAAATACATCTTATCCTCCAGCAGGCTGGACACTCATCCTCCCAAAATCCCGATGCTGCGGGCTGGCAGCAGCTACAGCCCCGAGTGAGCATTACATGGGGCAGTTAACAACCCTCGGAATCACTGCACTCCAGAAGCAAGACCAACAGAAGAGAAGCCTTTTTTTCTTTTGCTCCTAGATCCTAACTTAGAAAACAACAAACTATCAGCCTTGCTAGGTTGAGCTCTCTCTACAGACAGATGGGGGTGTTTCTCAGGAAGGGGGACGGTGGGTTGATTAAGCAGTAACACCCTAGTGTAAACAAATGCACAATGACAAATTTGGGATTTCTTTCCTACTCCCAACAAGCGCTAGGACACACAAACTGGCTCCTATTGGCACTAAGCATTTTTTCTTTGATGTTATTTTTTTAAGTTGCTTGGAGCAAAAGTTTCTTACAGCGCTATTTGTTGCCAAGAATTAATCTAGTAATCATTAATGCAAAGAAGCGAAAGAATTCCCACCTCAGAATAAAAGGAGGATGAATTTGCAGGTTATTAATTACTTCTTTTGTTCAACCACTTCAGGAAATCATTCATAGCATAACCTTTATGTAAAGCATGAACCACAGTCACTGTCTAGACTGGCAGAGGGATCACACAGAATTGCAAAATGAGCCTAGATATGCAGATAGTCAATACAAAAAGTCTATAACTGCATTAAGTGTATTGCAGCCGTGATGGAAATACAGTATTCTCTAGGTTTCTGAATTGTTTTTAAAACTTAAAACTTCTGGTCAAGACGCACTAGTGACCTTCTTAACCCTCTGTGCTGCTGTGCATCAACTGCGTAGCTGCTCTCTTTCGTTTGGAAATGTAATGTCACAAGTGGATTTTTTTTAACCTCTATTTGCTCCTTTGTGGAGTCTCCCCTTGGCACAGGGAAGGTGGAGTAGAAATTAAATCACACCTACAAAATGAAGGCTTTGTTAAAGACAGAAGCATTGCAATTTTGCCCAAAGATGGTTAAGATTGAGTCAGCCTTATCACCATATTTAAATGGGGTTACCTTTCATATGCGTATGGCATAGCAAGAGGTCTAGCTTTATCACCAGCATGCCTCAAACCTGGATAAACTTTACTCAGATTGAAAACCCTCCAGCAGAATGTAGATCAGAAGGACTAAAGGATCTGATGGGTAATTAAACCAGAGGGCGAAGATGATTATCAAAAGGCAGCATGTGATAAACGTACATCCTTTTAGATGAGCTGCATCATCATCACAAATGAAAATTAAAGTATTATCAGAAAGTAAATACAGAGCCTGCTGGGCCTCTGCTATTAACAAACAAACCCTTGACTAAACTAAAGCTGGATCTGATAAAGCTAACTCCTGAATAGCTACCTTTACTTACATTTTCCAAATGCCATAAACAACATGCAAATTTCTCATCACTTTTATAAAAATTATGATTGCTTTCACTGAACACTGACTTTTTGAGCTACCTACAGCATATTTAGAAAACACATCTCAGATCAGAACAGTTCTTACAGTACAGTTTTGCTCTTTAATAAGAGTCCAAAGGCCAGCTGCCTACTTGGCTTGAGACAGGGGCCACCACTCTCTATTAAAAAGCCCGCAGTTATCAAGCATTTGCAGAGACCTTATATCCAGGATTGGTTTCTATGCCTAGTATTTCTTGTGTCTTCTAGCATGAAAAAGAGAAGATTAATACATCTGAAATATCAACATATTTGATATAAAAATTCATGCCTAGATTAAGTATATTAAGATTGAATATATCAATTTTTATCTATGTGACCACTACTAAAAACAGGTCATTCAAGAAGTGATCTAATGCCTAACTGTGGGAAAATAAAAGGAACCAACACAAAGATAAAAGCCTAAAAATATTAAATGTTGTGTGCATCCCTCATATTTTATGCTTCTTCCTTGTTTCCCCGACTGTGTAATTTTCAGGTTCGTGGCTGTATTGTATTAGCAAATCGAGTCCTTAATCTCTAAAGGAGTGGTGAGCAGTGGCTGCAAATATCATCAGTGAGGTGAGGAGAGTCTTTTGCTGTTGCCTGCTAATGAAACATAATTTTGCTCTCAAATACGAACACCCAGTGCAGAATACAACACTCCGTATGACGAAAATTCTGCAGTCAGAGCAGTTTTTTGGCCCCAACTAAATGTCTACCCGTCTATTTGTAGTATACAGAGATAGGGGAGACAGAACGTGAGACTACTACAGCTGAAGTCCTGCCTGCACTCTGATTTCCAGCGTGTCACAGAGCTTTCAGTTGTGCATTACCTTAAGTCCTACTCGTGCAACAAGCAGCACTCAATACAAGATCAGGGCCAGCACTTGGTTTTCATTCCTCACCTGAACAAACAAATATTCAAGACTGTAGGACTGAAGTTTTTTAATACAATAAAGATATACTTACCCAGTTGGCGTAAGCAAAAAGAAACATTAGTCATTAATTTTGTAGTAAGATCAAATAACACATTTAGGCTGGTGAGTACTCAGACAGAATATCCTGCCAGCTGCTGCTTTGTCTTACACAGACAACTCTTCAACTCATCATGTACTGTCTCAACTACAGAGTCCTAAGAGAAATAGATACTTCCAGGTAAAAAAATCCTAGCCAAGACACTGTAGGTTAAACTTAACATCTCATGTCCTACCTAGGACTTCAAAAGCAGTACAAGCCAGCAGAGCTCTAGGAGTACCAGTTGCCAGAACACATCCTTTAACAAACGAGCTTCCATCTTCTGCACCAGCTTCACATTTGTGGTGTGTGACACAGAAACACGGTGTACTCAGTACCGTGATTATGGGTGAGAAAGGTCTGGATGTCAGCCACAAGGAACGCAATGAGTGCAAGCTCCTAACTGCATAGAGATACACAAAGACACTTTACTGGTTGTAGCCCTTTTCAGTTTTTCAGCAGCAAGTAATCCCACGGGCTGTATTTATTGTTTTGACACTGTGGTAGTTACAGCCAAACTTTCTGACCATCTGTGCTGTCTGGGCCTTAAAGCCCGCTGTGATGGAGCAGCATGGGTCGGCTGCTCCACAAGGGAAGACAAGCCAGCAGCTGAGAGTGACCAGACAGGTCGGGCAGTGACCTCGTTTGTGAGGGTGAAGTCCCGCAGAGCAGAGCAGGTCTGATGACGGTAACCAGGCTCACACAACGGCCCTGTGATCACTGGACAAGTCCATGGAGATGAGGCATGTCTTGGGTCAAACCAGGAATTCCCATCAGCAAGGCAAGGGCAGAATCAGCAAGGTGCCAGGCTCGACACAGGCATATCTGCAAAGCAGATTAGGGAAGGACCAAGGGCAAGGACCTGGGCTTAAATGCAGCTCTTGAGCCAAGAGGCCTCCCTTGAGGCTTTGTGCAGCTCTCTCACACAGGTCTTTCTCACACACCAGCTGGATCCAAGGCCAAGCCAACTTCTCACACATCAGCTGCAGGCAGCCAAACTCCTCGGGGGCCAGGAGGAGAGCCCAGCAGAACGTTCAGGGTGCAGCCAGCCATGTGGCTATCAGGCACCTCTGCACCTGGGACACTAGGAAACACTGGAGCTTGTATACTCACCATCACTGAGCCCTCTCCTAAGCAACTTCAGCAAGTCTGAACGACCTGTGCTCAGGAGCAAGCTTACCAGGTCATCAAAATGTATCTAAGAGGGCAGCCTCCCGAGATTCACAAAGCATCCCTACGCTCTCCGGCATGATATACCTATGTGGCACACACAAGCCAGGGCTTCTCCTTAGTTACTGGGCTGGCCATGCCTCTGTATCACCAAAAGATACTCTCTAAGGTGGCTCTGCATCACAGAGCAATCTCCAATCAACCTTCCTAGGGAAGAAGCATATCCTAGCCTGTCTCCCAGCTTAGTTGGCAAGAGGGAGTCAACCTTTCATCTTACCCAACATGTAATTAAAGACCACCTTTGCAAAATAATACCATGTGTTTGATTATCCTTATAACTTTGCCCAGACAGCATGGCACAAAAAGATCTGTAGAGCTTTGGCTTATTGTTCCGCTCCACCTCAGTGCAGTGCTTGCTAAGGTAGCAAAGTAATTAAAACTATAGTTTCTTCTTTTACAAAACAGGCACAATCGATATGTTTTGGTACTTACAGTCTCACAGTCGCCTGCAGACTAACTCAGTGTTTCAGTGTTTTCGGCAGCCCAAGTTCAGATTCCCAGTGTGATGGTGTCACAGGTGAGCCAAATAATGTAAGATGAAGGATATGTAATAGATAAAAAGGAAAGTTGACAAATATCTTCTTGGCAGTCACTCTTTCTCTCACAACGACCACGTCACTATTTCTGCTGAGTGACAGCTGACCAAGTTATTGATGTTAACGAATGTTCTCTGAAACCCCTTTCAGAAGAGGAATAAATAAAGCTAATAAATAAATCTGCCATTTCATTAGAGGAAAGGCAGCTACCTAGTGCACAGGCTAGAGGAGACAGTAAGCAATACAGCTGAACAAGAAACAAGACTGCTTTTCTTCACAAATATAGGTTCCTTCACTTCAAATCCATGTATCTGTTTTTTCTTTTAAAGTAACTCCGGAGTCCACATATTAAGGAATCGCTATTAGACTGGAATCTTTAAGCTCATCTTCTTGTATATGACTTCCTTCTACAGTCCATAAGGTTTGTGGTACCCTGACCAACTTAAATTTCA
>VZTO01013582.1:21254-61980 GCA_013400615.1 Syrrhaptes paradoxus | reverse complement strand
AGCAGCAGCAAACAGAACAGGATTATAAAATACAGTAGGGAAAAAGACAGTGAAGAAAAAGATGGATTCTACCACAGCAGTCTAAAAATAGATTCACTTCAAATGAAGCATGTATCAAGTCTCTACAGAACAAAGAGCTCCATCTAGAGGTTAAAAAGCACGGGATGTTAAAGTAATCTAGGTAAAAGGTTCTCAAGACTTCCTAAAAACACCCTCTATAATGGTCTCAACGATCTCCCAATTAAAATAGAAAATGGGCTTCAAAATACACTTTCACATAAGAGCCACCTGATCTTTGAGAATCTAAAAGTTTTCCANAATCCTTCATACTTACCTATCATTTTCCACTTATGTCTGAAAGAGTCAGGTTGCACCTACGAAGTTGTTATATGCTCCAGAGGAAACTATTTTGCATGTCATCTCTCAAATTAATTCATCATAATCATATTTTATGTCTGCTGGGAAATAATTACTTCCCCATTTGAAGATAAAATCCAGGCTTCATCCCACTGCTTAAGAAACTACACCAGGCTCAGGTAAAATGCCAGTTCTTTTCCCCGGCAAGATATGAAGGAATCAAACACAGAGCCCACTGCCTACATTAGCAAATACTCTGTGCTGCACCTGCAGCAGCAGATACAGCGCGTCTGGCTGCCTTCCCAGACCTAATCCATGAGTTCTAACACAATAAAATTGTATTGGACTGCTCAAGACTCCAAAGATCATCAGTTACCTGGCCAATTGATTTTCAAAATATATCTCTAACATGCTTTTGCTTCACTTAAGAGATTTAAGGATGGGTGGGCAGTCACACCTCCATCTCTCCTGCTTTACATCTTATTTTCTTCACTTTATACTTATTTTTGGCCACTCTCCATCTAAACTCTACACACACATTACAATAACGCTTAAAATAGATCACCACGTCTGTCCTCATAATTCCTTCCAGATTATATTTTTACCTTGCAGCCTGCATAAAAAAAAATAATCATACAAAGGCATTGTTTCTTGAGCCTGTACTGGATGCTTCATAGCTGTGCCTCACAGCTCAGGTAGCAATACAGAAATAGAATAAAAAGGGTCAGAAAATCGGAAGCAAAGAACCGCTGCTGGAAAACAGTTGGGTTAGAGATCTGTCACATTGCTGCTCCAGAACAAAGGCATCCTTTATTCACTCCACGCTTCCAGTAATGTTGAATTGCCTCATGGTGTTTTTTCCCACATTTTTTACACTTCCCTACTACCCTCCTCTCAAACCCTCACCCCTCTTTTCCTCCCTCTTATCTTGCTTCTTCTGTTTACCTGTTCTAGAATTGTACTTCCTTATGGCATCCCTACTCTCTTTTTAGTCTGTCCTTGATTCTATTTAGCATAATGAAAAAATAAGCAAACACCCCTCTCACCTCCCCTTACAAAACACTAACAAGACAGAACCAGTAAAGCAATTGACAAATAATTTTATTACCATTAATATGTGATTTTTTTTAAAAGTTCAAGTGCTGCACCTCTGAAAATCAGGCTATTTTGTGACAAAAGTTCCATTTGGAAACTTATGCAAGTGTGAAAACACCTGTCCAACATACTGCACAAACTATTCTTAAAATATTTCTTCAAGGTAACACATTGTTCCAATATCTGAAATAGCACTCACCAGGAATCTTTCTTGAAATATCTTGCAATATTGATTCATATACTGTATTTCTCTGAAAAGTGTTCAACTTATTTGAACATGAAGATCTCCAAATTTAAAAGAGACTGCATATGTAGACACTTCTTAAGTTCTGAACATCTAGCAAATACAAACCAGAGCCTGCATAGGAAGTTGGTGCCAGAATTTTTTCTGGTCTATCACAGTTTGATTACAAATGTATGTCTAGGATTCCTGGTTTATATTAATTTGCCATAGCAGAAGCAAGGCTCAGATTGTTTTTAATTAATATAGCATTTTAAAAAACAACTAGAGCACAGTATCATGAATTTCTGGGAAGTATGACTGAGCATTACAAAAAAAATGCCACAAACTCTGGAAAAAACTTTTAAAAATTCAAATCTATTTTGATCTTCTATTACCATGTACTAGCAGAGAGAAATAATGGCCTTTCAAAATAGCTGTTCACATGCAATAACTCCCTTTTCATGTGCAAGTTCACCAATTTAATGCCAAATATAAACTCACGACCTTTTCAATGTATCAGAGCCCACACAGGGAGCAAGGAAAAGCAAACTGTTTCTCCTTCAGCATTCTACTCTAGTATCTCCAATTTAAAAACACTTATCTCAATGCATACTTCAAAATCATGCTTCAACTTCAGCATTGCAACATTCTTCCCAAGTCAGAGGAAAACATTGATTTCCAGCATGAAATGAAGAAGCAACAACTCAAAACAGCTTTTTATTTGCCATGAATATCAAACACAATGTACATCAAAAGCTTCAACTTTTTTTTTGGTTGCAATCCAGCTTGCTGACCCCACTTAAAATTGTATAACAACGAAAAATAAAAACTTTTACTTCCTTTTGGAATAGTCTGTATGCCAATACATATTTGAGAACAAGCCTAGTCTAGTTAATCTAATTTTACAGCTCTACTGCGAGATCCCCTATTACACACAGACTTTCTGGTGTTGGGCTAAGTGTGGTTTCCTTTAAATGGCACTGACACAGATAACGGGAAAGGGAAAAGGATACATGAAAACACTGCATTCCGCAGCAATCCTAATTCATGCAAATACAAGAAATATCTGGAGCTAAGCCATGCTTTCACTTAAACCTACTTCATGAGAACTTAAATCAACTGACTAGAAATTTTTAAATTTAAAAAGTACTCTAACAAACAGAAAACAAATCCTAATTTCTCATACATACATCTTCAGTGCTCTCAATTAACTAGAGAGATAGCACAAAGATACTAAACTCACAAAACTTTTCTATCAGACTATTAACAAAGGTCTTCCAGAAAATAAGCAGAAACTGGACACAGGAAACAACTGATGTTTCTCTAGCTTTGTAAATGTTTTGCAGCCCAAGACAAGCAACCTAATGTTAAAGCTCAAGACCAAAGAAAATTACTACAAATACTTCTGTCACATTAGATAATAATATATAAATCTCTTTACCAGAAAGTGTAACACTATTTTCTCTACAAAAAGCAAACTTCACTGTATCCAAGTTCAGTTTTGAAGCAATTCCTGTATTGGAAAGTGCTGGCAGAACTTGCACTAGTAATTGCCCATCCATAATAAAGCTTACAAAGTTTTACTGTCGTCCACTCTTCATTGAGAGAACAAACCATTGAAGGAATTTTAAAACCCCCAACAATCCCCCTACATACACTTGCAAAAAATGATAGTTGGAAGCAACTGAATTGGGCTTTGTGTTTCTCCAGATATCATTTCCTCTGAGTGATAGCTCAAAGCTTATGGAAATTGGCAATTTCACAATGAAAAACATACCCATTCTTTTAAAGACACCAAAATATTTCAAAATTTATTTCCAGATGGTAGAGACTACAGGCCTTTCATGAAATGTGCATTTATTTATTTTTTTAAACTGGGGAAAAAAAAATATTTTTGTTTCAGTTTCCTTTAAATTAAGTACAGGCTGAGCAAGCATTTCAAGTTATTCAGACTGTTTCTTAAGAGAGAAGTTTTGAAGAATTAAAAACCAGATCTTTGCTCGCATGTATGAATAAATGCTTTTTTCTCATTTCACAAGAAAATGGTATGTTATGGAAATACACTGGCAAACTGTGTGATACTAGAAATTAAAACTTGCTGATACTACACACTATTTTTAAAGCTCAAAGACTTTTTGTGGCTTAAAACTGATTACTGAAAGTACTGTTACACTGCTAGCATATGAATCAACTTGTCACTCTAGATTAAAAATGTTTCTGCAAATGACTTTAGTAAAGACTAAGAAAAAACACAAAAATACTTACATTGCATTTACTTTATCTTCTGGGCCCTGAATTTGGCCAGTTACAGTTCCTTTACTGGTATTTTTAACCCAGCCAACCACTCCTAATTTCCTAGCTTCCTCTTCTGTGTACTGATTTGAAAAATAATGAGAGAGAACAATCAGCGTCAGCACACACACCACATGCATACAACTTAAAACCTGCTTTCATCTTCATAGCTTAAGAAAAAAAATCCACAAATGATGATCATACTCAGGCATTAAGATATTCCTGTCAGCTCTAAAGTTGCAGCACAAGCCACCAACTTTTTAATGAGACTTTTACATACACATAATAAATACATACGTTAATTCCCACTTCCATTTTCACAGCTTTTAATACTTTTCTTCAAAAAACCCCTACAAATATGATGGCTCCCACCGAGATATTACTCTGCTTGTAATAAAAGTCATCATCTTTATCATTTGTACGTGCACAGAAATCTTCTGAGGGTGCAAAGCTTTTTTTTTCCCCCCCTCATTCACAGGGAGGCTGAAGACTTGCTCCACTTGTTTTAAGAACTCTTAACACAATTTTGATCACAAAGTACTAATCCCACACCACTCCCTTGCACCCACTCTATTCCTTTCCATAGTTCCTATCACTGCCTCTTCAACAGTGTCTGAACTCATGAAATCAGTTACATACACCAAATTCACAGCTCATTTTCTCCAGTTTCATTTTAAATCCTTTGGACATGACTTTCACCCCTTAAATTCTACCCTCAGCTGCTGCATTACTACTAACAAATAGCAGTAAATGTCATAATTTAATACCAGTTTTCTGATATTTTTGCAATACCACAACAAATTATGGTTTCCCAGCTATTCATTTCCTGTGATGGAACCAGAAACTTCCAAGTACACTGTTCTGAGATTTGGGTTTACTTTTTTAAACTTCCTCACTTTCTGTCTTTCATGTACCTATGCATGGTCTAAGTAATAATAATTGGTCTCTGAAAGCCTGTTTTATAGAAATACATTAATTTTTTATTCCATGTAGAACAATAAAAATGCTATTAGCCAATACACAGTACTTAATTTCATTAATAGCAAATTTATTTACATTAAAGGTACCTCCTGCTTTGCTTCTTGCATGTTTAGTAAACAAGTATAAGATTATGTGGCCCATGCTTTTATCTTCTATTACAGAATACCAACAGACTGATGGCTCTAACAATAAGATCTGAGAGTTTTCAACACAACCTCATAAGAAATAGTCAGGTTGATATGACCAAGTTGCAGAAGGCAAAGGCAGGGAGTGGGAGAAGGAAGAACCACCAGCTGTAGGAGATCAGGTTCGAGACCATTTAAAGAACCTGAAGGTGCACAAGTCCATGGGACCTGATGAGATACATCCGCAGGTCCTCAGGGAACTGGCAGATGAAGTTGCCAAACCACTATCCATCATATTTGAGAAATCACGGCCCTCTGGTGAAGTTCCTGCAGCCTGGAAAAGGGGAAACATAACATAACCTCCATTTTTAAAAAAGGAAATAAGGAAGACCCGGGAAACAGCAAACTCTGTGCCTGGCAAGATCGTTGAGCAAATCCTCCTGGAATCTATGCTAAGGCACATCGAAAATAAGCGAGTGATTGGTGACAACCAACATGGCTTTACCAAGGGAAAATTGTGCCTGACAAATTTGGTGGCCTTTTACAACAGAGCCACGGCGCTGGTGGATAAGAGAAGGGCAACAGACATCATCCGCCTGGACTTGTGCAAAGCCTTTGACACTGTCCCACATGATATCCTTGTCTCTAAGTTGGAGGGACACGGATTTGAGAGAAGGACCACCCGGTGGATAAGGAATTGGCTAGACGGCTGCACTCAAAGAGTTGTGGTCAGTGGCTCAATGTCCAAGTGGAGACCGGTGACCAGTGGTGTTCCACAGGGGTTGATACTGGGACCAGTGTTGTTTAACATCTTTGTTGGAGACATGGACAGTGCGACTGAGTGCACCCTCAGCAGGTTTGCTGATGACAGCAAGCTGTGTGGTGTGGTGGACACGCTGGAGGGAAGGGATGCCATCCAGAAGGACCTTGACAGGCTGGAGAGGTGGGCCCATGCAAACCTCATGAAATTTAACAAGGCCAAGTGCAAGGTCCTGCACACAGGTCAAGGAAATCCCAAACACAAATACAGGCTGGGTGGAGAATGGATAGAGAGCAGCTCTGAGGAGAAGGACTTGGGGGTGTTGGTGGATGAGAAGCTGAACATGAACCGGCAGTGTGTGCTTGCAGCCCAGAAAGCCAACCGTGTCCTGGTCTACATCAAAAGAAGCATTAGTAGCGGGTCAAAGGAGGTGATTCTCCCCCTCTCTCTCATAAGACCCCACCTGGAGCACTGTGTTCGGATGTGGGGCCCCCAACATAAAAAAGAGCTGAACCCATTGGAGAGAGTCCAGAAGAGCGTCACGAAATTAGTCAGAGGGCTGGATCACCTCCCCTATGAGGACAGGCTGAAAGAGTTGGGGTTGTTCAGCCTGGAGAAGAGAAGGCTCCGAGGAGACTTAATAGCAGCCTTCCAGTACCTGGAAGGGGGCCTACAGGAGAGATGGGGAAACACTCTTTATCAGGAAGTGTAGTGAGAGGACAAGGGGTAACGGATGAAAGAGGGTATATTTAGACTAGATATTAGGAATGAATCCTTTACTGTGAGGGTGGTGAGACACTGGAACATGTTGCCCAGGGAAGCTGTGGATGCCCCATCCCTGGAGGTGTTCAAGGCCAGGCTGGATGAGGCTTTGAGCAACCAGGTCTAGTGGAGGGTGTCCCTGCTCATGGCAGGGGGGTTGGAACTCTATGATCTTTAGGGTCCTTTCCAACCCAAACCATTCTATGATTCTATGACTACATTCTAAAAGATGAAACAAATTCAGGGATAATCTAGGCAATGAAAATATGTTGCTAATTATGAAGAGTGTTTTTTCAAGCTTGATTATGAGCAGCTTCTCCATACTAACTTGTCCAAAAGCATGGGAATGCAACTGACAATACTGCTTGTAAGTTCAGGGCTGGCACTGTGGTGTGTCTTCACACGGCTCCAGGTCAGCTCAAAACAAGGCAGAGCAAGCTTGCACCTACCCACCACATAATGTGTGGGCATACACTTTCCACTTGATAGAATAACTAAATTCAAGACATACTATAATGTAATCCTCTATCCATTTCAATTTAGCACTATTTCACAGTACATATAAACCATGCATAAGAACTTTTAGGTCTAATATTAAGCATGGCCCACTACATTCAAACAAAAAAAAAAACCCTGTTCTTATTTTAAATGTGTCCTCTTGTTTCTTGGGTTTCTGTGAAATTCAAAACTACCTGCTGCATGTTCAGAGCTGCTGGAGACATTTGGCTGGGATATAAGCCACACACAGACTGTATGTTTGTGGCACACTGTTACAAGGAAATACAGTAAGTTTGTTTAAATACAGGTACTATAAATGCGATTAAAAATTAAACTGAACAACACTGTTTCAGAAGCTAGTATCAAGATCTTCAGATTCAACCTTTCTAAAAATCAACGTGTTTTAATGCTCGCAGCTGTTTTATCACAAGTAATCCAAACACAATCTTTAGATACTATATAAACAAATAACACATTAGTAAGCTTCTAAAAATTTGTTGTTATATAACAGTAATATAATTTTTTTCCCTTTTAATTTGCGATATTCAACCATCTAACCTAGAACTCAAAGTTCAGGTTTCATATGTTTACACTCTACAGACCTGCTGCTGTATTTTTAGCACTGGAAATACTATACTGTAAGGTAGAAATGGTACATCAGACATGGCCTTACCATCCTGAAACAAACACCTAGAAAAGAAAAAAAGAGACATTAAAACAATTTGAAAAACAGGAATTCAAAATATAAAGTCTCAGTAAACTGCATGCAAGGCAACAGTGGTCTATTTGTACAGAAATTTCAGAGAACAGTTAGAAAATTTTAACGTTGGAGAAACTTTTCAGAATTTGGGTACAGGCTGGCCTTGAGTCTTCCCTTCGGCAAGCGACTATTATCATTAACGCAGTTAGCGCATTTAACTCTCTTTAACGAAGATGCTGCAGTATGGGAATTGCCCTCAGCTTAGTTTCATTTTAAAGCTTCGCTGCCAACCCGGGGACGGGGGCCATTCCCTCACAACCGCGCCGACAGAAAACGCGACCATAACCGCGGGTAATGGGAAGCGCTTCTGGCAGAACAGCCCGTGCCCTCAAGAGAACCGGCCGAGCCTTACATGGGGCGTATTTACAACCTTTTTCCCCCTTCGGCAGGGACGCAGAGCCTCCGGCCGCTCCTCCGCCCCACCCGACGCCGTCACCTCAGCCCCCGCAGCACAACCTGTCCGCGCGCATGCGCAGCCCGCCACAACCACGCGCCCGCCGCCGCTTCAGCGCGGTGCCCCCCTGCCCCGCAGAGCCCGACTTTACCTTGCACTCGTCCGAACACCTCGTAATCCACCGACCTGAGCGCGCCGGAGGCTTTGGCCAGGGCTGACATGGCGGCCGCGGGGGCGAAGAAAGAGCTGGTGCCCCGTCGTGCGCTGCTCTGGGGGCCGCGGCCGAGCAGGGCTCTGACGGGAGCGCGCGAGGCTCAAGCTTCCCGCGTAAGCGGCCGCCTAACCCAGGGGAGCTCCCGGGACGGGGGGGGGGAAGGTTAGCAGCGGCACCCCACAGTGACCCCTTGCGTGGGGGCGGGAGAAGCCGCCACTCGAGTGACACCTCTCCCTCCGCGCTCTGAGGGGAGGCGCGGGCCTTCACCGCCTCCCCCGGGATGCCAGCGCTCAGCCGACGGTGTGCGGTGAGGTGCTTACCAAGGCCTGATGAAGGCGTTATTCCCTCTTCTATTTGAGATTAAAAATACGTTGAGAGAACAAAAGTGTGAACGAGGCTGTCTCCTGTTACAGGGTGTACGCCCCAGCCGGGTTTCCCCATCTCGAGCATCCCAGGACAGGTGACCAGCATTAGCCTTTTTCAGGGATTTACAGGAATCACTGAAACAAAAAAAAAAAGTCTTTGCCATATGTGGCAGAACTGAGGTCATTTTGACTCATAAGATGGGTAGTTCACTACTTGAGAGCTAGAACATAGAAAAAAACCCCTAAATTTATCAGGGAATCTTCCCTCTCTGGCAAGGCACTGTGACTGACTTTCTTCCCATCTCCACATTACTCAAGCTTTCACCCAGTTTTAAAAGCTCATTAATCTTCCCTGTTCAACCACTGTGCTGAGGCACATACTGAAGCCAGCAAGGGGCTGGACTCCTCAGCTGGAGCAGCAGGCCTTAGAGATAGAAAGCTCATCTCAGGCAAATTATTCACCTAACCTTCAGTGGTATCTATTAGTGCTCATGTTTTCATTAGCAGACTTTTCCAGAAGTGTTTGCACATAATTTCTTTTATGTAGATGCTACATGTGCAAAAATACAAACCAGAAGCTGGTTGTTGGGTAGGCTGTCTCCAATCAAACGCCCCAAAGATTTTTCTGACTGCTTGTGGTTTTACTTTTTTCATCCCTGTGTTTGCTTTTAAAAAAAAAATAATAAATCTAAGTGCCTTCAGGCAGAATTCTACATGAGAAACAACATTTAACCAACCTTAGAATATGAAGTCAGCTTTCCCTTACTTACCAAAACATAAAGTCAGGTTAGCTGTGACTTTACAATAAAAAACAAATTATAATTTTATTTGCTCTTTCTCCAGTAGGCAACTGCCTCCTACACACCACTTCAAGCCCTAGCAGTAAGGCAGCATAACCTGAGTTGTTTACATCTATCTCAAGACTAGAGGGAAGTTAAAAATAGATCAAGACCTAGAAAAAAATAAAATTGCTTTTCTGAGACACATCAAGTAACTAGAGAAGCAACCATTCAATTCAGCGCAGAACAAAAATATTCACACAGGATCAGAAAACTTCCAGTATCCCAGGGAACAGGTACACAATGGACAAAGTTTCATCATTTGCTTTCACTAGATAACATGTTAAACTCATGCCTCTTACAAGGTCATTAATTTCTCTAGTGTGGAATCAGCACCATTTTGTTATAAAAAGGAGGATTCTACAGAAAGAGGAACAGAATGCAGTATAGACTGAAAATCTTCATAATTTGCTGCCATCTATCAGCAGTGAAGAGCAAGACAGGTAAAAAAATAAAATTACAATAGCAGCCTATTTACAGTGTAAAGCATTGTAACATAAGCCTTGAAACTAGAGCCGATTCTGGTACTGACTACACTTTACTATCTGCAAATTCCAGTACTGGCAATGGCAACTTTTGTTTTATGAAGAGTCTTTGACGTCTCAAGGGAGTTTTCTTGATGTCACTCAGTTAGTTCTCCTCTTATCTGCACTGGTGCATTCTCAGGATAGGAATCCATTCCTGTTGCTGTCCTTGAGAGCTTCCTGGCTCAGAGATACTCTCATCTTCTGTCTTCCTACTGCCTTTTTTTTTTCTTTCAGAAAGTCTAAGACTTTTTTTTTTAATTTGCCATAAGAACATCTTGACACTCTTTCCCTAGACAAGTCCAATTTTCTCATTGTTTCATGACAAGTATGAGAGATACCATGGAGAGCCTGAAGAACTCCAGAAGATGATATCGTGAAGCACTTAACATTTTACAGTCCAAGTAATCAATATCAGGAATCAAACAGTATTCCAATACCCTAATTAGCAAGAGAGCTTTAGCATATACTATCGAGAAATGTAGACAGTCTATATGAAGTCAATGAAATTGTGAATTTTTCCCCCTTCTTTCAGCTGTTTATTCTAGGGTGGTGATGTTGGCCTAAGAAGAACCAGCTGGATGTATTCCTAAAACTACAGCCAGTTGTAAAAAATGCTAAACACCCACATCTGTTAAGGCATAAGATATATTACCTGATTATATTGCAGAGGAATGCAAATGACTATTAACATTTCCTGCAATGAACAAATTGTTGTACCTTTAGGATAAGCTTGAGGATGAACAGACAATGTAATGCCATAACATCTGTAGATAAAATACAGTCTTTCATACTGCTGCCAGCTTAGCTATTACCACATGTTGGATTCAGTTTGCTACTCAGTAAAATGAGTGACCTTTTTTATTACTAAAACAAAGCAGCAACACTCATAATTAATATCTGAGTGAGAAATTCCAGTGATGACTGTTATAGTGGCAGTTTACCCAGGCTCACAACAGTTGCTTTTTTAAGATTTATCTCCTATTTCACTGCATTAATTTCACTGTATGTTTTCTTTTCTAATCACTACATATCATTGTTAATTCAAATCTGTGTTAGACAGCTTTCATTCCTCTCTCTCTTTCAAAAGACACTGTTTTATATTCTCACTTCTGACATATTCCTAGCACAGTATAATTTCCTATGAGGACAGGCAGAGAGAATTGGGGTTGTTCAGCCTGGAGAAAAGAAGGCTCTGAAGACACCTAATAGCAACCTACTAGTACCTGGAAGGGGGCCTAGAGGAGAAATGGGGAAACACTCTTTATCAGGGAGTGTAGTGAGAGGACAAGGGGTAATAGTTATAAGCTGAAAGAGGGTACATTTAGACTATACTTTAGGAATAAATTCTTTACTGTGAGGGTAGTGAGGCACTGGAACACGTTGCCCAGGGAAGTTGTGGATGCCCCATCCCTGGAGGTGTTCAAGGCCAGGCTGGATGAGGCTTTGAGCAACCTGGTCTAGTGGAGAGTGTCCCTGCCCATGGCAGGGGGTTAGAACTCCATGATCTTTAAGGTCCTTTATAAGCCTAACCATTCTATGATTCTGTGATCTAGGAACAACTCACCGCAACTTAAGCTTGTACAGAAGGGCTTCCTTACTTTGAAAGGTGCTTTACTTAGCAAGCTTTTTGCAATTGGTGAAGACTCTATTGCAGATAGGTCTAGTTTTGTCACCAGGTCATCTGCCTCTACTCCAAGCATTAAGCCTTTAAAAAAGCATATTTTAAGTACAGTAACATTTTCCTACTACTCTGTTTCTAATTATAGCATACAGAGAGGATATAGTAAAGACTCCCAGTATTTGAAAACACCAAAAAAATTGCAATAGTGTTATTGAAGCCAAATATCAAGGAACAGCACAAGCATGGCCAGGCAAAGAGCTAAGTATAACCTTATCACTTAAGTGACACAATCCCACAGTACCTGGGTAGGGCATATAGAGTCAGGGGGTGGTAGTAGGGTCCATCCCGTAGTAGCAGAAGACTAGACTAGAAACACAGTTACAACATATAGACAAGGTGTATCTAAGAGACAAGGCTAAAGAGAGGACTAAAGACTAGTTTGCTTAGGACTTAAAGGAAAGGGATATGCTCAGCCCTGAGCTTAAATGGAGCTCCTGGACTAAGGAGCAGAGGGGTGTGGTGGGGTCCCAGGTGAGGCTGGTCAGGACAATTAGAGCTATTGGTCCCTTTGACACTGACCACTATCAATAAAAAGTTTTTGATAAAAGAATCTTCTGTTTATTAAGCTTTTGTTTTGGCTGTCAAAGTTATTCTGAAAGTTGTAGCTTCATTATTTACGCTGTTTGTTCCATCTCTGGCACAGAATAGTTGGAAAACCATTAAAACCCTTTTTTCTTTCAGTGTCCACTACTTCTGCTTTTTCTGTATGTGGCTGTCACCTCATACCACCATACCTACTTGATGTTTTTCACTCTTTGGCTTTCACACACGTGTTCCATNTCTTGAAGAGTCTTAGTCTCCTTTCTTCTGTAAAAGATAATTTAAAAATGGCCTGTTGCAGAACTACTGAATAGAAATGCTGCAACTGTACAGAAATAAATACAAAACAACTTTTATTCCATCTGCTTTAGCACAAGACAGTGAAGTGTTCCTAGCCTTGTAAGGGTTTTGCTAATACCATTCCCAATAGCCATGAATTAGCTTATGCAGAGAAAATTAAAAATCAAGTGGAATGGATGTAAAAGAGCCAACTGAAGTAAATATTTAGGTTTCATATACCTTTCATATGGTATATTCATATATCAGAGAAAGTCTAAGTGTTCTGTAGAAAAAGGGTATCTCTTAAGAGAGAGCATCTGGCTATAAATTAACAAGCCAAAAACCAAAGTAGTGTTTGTCAAAAATTAAGTCATGCTGAAATAGAACAACATAGAAGGAAACTTTTCTTTATCTGTGTCACAAACAAAACTTACTTTGTACTGTAAAATTGCAAAACTTGATTTTCAAATATATACATTTCATAAGATCTTCAAGGATGATCTACCTGGATACTTATATTGCTGTTATTACTGTGTAATCTAGAGATAAATTTTAACTGAATGGTTGAAGGAAGTACTGCATTCAGTTTTGAAAGAGGATTTGATTAGCCTTCTGGAAAAAAAAAATACTTAAAGATTGTTGAAGTAATAATGCATGGACAAAAATAACAATTGCTAAAATATGTGTTTGGTTGTTGACTGATTAAATACATTATAGATGAATCTACAGTGTACCCGTGGCACAGGCAGGTGACCTGGTTACAACATTTGTCTCCTGATCCATTTATAACGCATGCTCCCTGTCCAGAAATCTGATCTGTGTGGGAGGAGACACGCACCTGTGCAGATTCCCCCTGAAGCAAGAGAAGTGTTGTGCAGAGGAAGGGTCATGCCTACGCAGATCAGATTGCAGGACTGCAGCCAGATCTCATGTGAATGGGACCTAAATTTGTCCCCCTCATTCTCAAAAATCATGGACTGCTTACATAAAGTAACACAGGTTAAATGGTGACACATACAAAATTGTGAACCCATTATTTTACTGTAGCTAGACTATACTGTGTAGATTTTGTATTACCTTTGTGGTTTTTCAAACAGTTACTCTGAGAGTCTACATGTAGAACAACCCATGTTCTTGTACAGCTAATTGCATGGAAGACTTTTTGTTTTGTTAAAGCCCTGATTCGCTACATCCTAATTCTGTCTAGGGCATGAAGACCTTTTCCTCTGAAACAAGCTTTTATTTTTTAAGTTAAAGCAGTAATCCCCAAAGTTATTTTGCTTGTGATCCCATTCACAGCTCAGTAATTTTGTTTGATATTATATATAGATATGAATATTTGATGAAACTAAACTTCTGTCCACGTTTCAACATTTTTTTTTTATCATTGCCATGTCAAAGTCCTTAGTTTGCTTAACACTCCTCCACGAAAAGATCTAAGGCAATAAACCACTAAACCTCAATCAACAAACCCACATAAAAATAAAGTTCAGATTTTTCAGTCTAAATTAAGCTTTGAAAAGTATTTTCACTCATATATAAAAAGAAAGAACCTTCAGGTAAATCAGTTCTAGTTAGTAGTAGTAAAAATTTTAATCTGAAAACATAATAAGGAACTAAACCACTAGGTACAAATAAATGCTTAGTATGAGGAAATCAGCCCTGAAGACTTGCATCATCAGTCCAGAGTTCTCTTAATCATAAAGTGTGGTAAACAAAATATGAAAATATGAACTGATGTATCCTATAGCAAAAAAATCCACCCCAAACAAAAATGTGATGGATAAAGTGATACTACTGAGTTCTAAAGCATAAGAATCTGAAGGTGTAATTTGAGGTTAAGTCTGTCAGTCCTATGCTGGCATGATGGATCAAGTAAGTCGTGGTTTGATGATTAAATCTAAACACAAATCCACCTACTATAATGTCTGCGATAATTTACATTCACTGGGTATAATTTTGTTACAGAAGATAAGTATAACTTGCCTTTATAAGCAGTTTATGAACACAATAATATTTTAATTTTGTGAATCCAAGACTTAGGAGTTTTATGCAAATTAGATTAGATCCTAAACTACCAAACATGTAAAAGCAATACTTCTCAGGAAAAAGTTTATTCTGCATGCAAATATAATGTCTTCAACTTAGGAAGCGGGTCTTCTGGCATTGTCTTTGTGATCTCTGTTTTACCTGGACTATTGTTCAACAATTTGAAATGTCATGCTTCCTGAGGTTTTACTGGAGACATCACTGAGAAAGCGTAAAAGGAGTGGGGCTCGGTGAAGAAGGGGAGCTCAGGCCATCCTCTTACATTTAGAAGGAGCACATTAGAAGTCTTAGTCACATGGTTTGACAGAAAAGCAGAAGGAGATTTATCTCACATTTAATTTATGAAATATCCATTCACAGGAAACATTAAAATTTGGGGAAAAGATTGACTGCAATGCTGCTGATGGTTATATTTTCTCTTCTTATGCAACATGCTGAGGAAGAGGAGATGTGGTCATTTAAGACAGTTAGTGCTTTATTCTTGTTGAAATATGGGAAATTGAAACATCACCCTTCCCACAGCCACTAGAACAATGATGTCAGATTTTGTGGAGGACTTAGGGCTTTATAAAAGATCTAAGAAAGCACAAAAGAGTGTGGGTTGGCAAAGGGTTGGTTTATAATGGAGGTGGGTTGACAGCTATTACATTTTGCAGTTCTGTGAAACTATTTGATTCATTCTCATTAACTCCATTAGCCCACTATTTGTTCACAAAAGCAACAACGAAAAAACCTAATTAGTATTTCAGAATCTTGAAATGTATTACTGCAGCCTGTGTCATCAGGTGTTTCAGTCAAGTCTCGCTGAATTGATTACTGCTTCAGTTCTTGGAACTAGGTAACTTCAAAAGTTTAAATTACAGTTTGTGCTGAAATTGATAAAATGAGCTATCTGCTATTATTATAAAGATACCTGACAATCAGCAATGGCCAAGCGACTGGTGTTGATGGAGTGGGGTGTCAGAATAGCTTCTTTGATTTAGCAATAAATATTGTCATCTTGTCATTCTAATTTGGACTTTCATTGGGAAAGTGAATAGTCTGTTCCAAACATTTCCTTTAAGTACCCATAATATTGCCTCCTTAAATTGGTACATTGAGTTGTTATTGATTCTAGAAAATGGTAAATTAGTAATAACAATGAAAACATATTGATATGCTCATCTTGCTAAAAATAAAAGAGAGAAAGCATGAAAGGTGAGAAGTCCATAGATACTGTCTATATAGTATCATGTGGACACTCTCACGTGGTTTCAGATGGTCCTTCTATTCTCTATTCATAGTTCTCTGATACAGGACCTTGTACTGGTAAGAGTAAGCTGCAAGAATATTTCTTTCCTGAAGAAGCAATGTTTAATGCTCATTGTGTCCATCTATCTGTCAGCCTCCCATATCTTTCTCCAAGTTTGAGTCTGCTGGCCAGCTCCAATCAAATGAGGGGAGTATGTTTCAAAGACATTAACTTGTGATAAACTTAGTGAAAATCCACATCTGGATGAAGAAAGACGCTCTCTTACCTCTGAAAGGTGGGCTGAAGCTCTAGAAACACACACCACATTATCTAGATGCAGCAGGCAAGTCCTAGCACATGCCAAAGGTAATGAAACAGACCTCTACAGTGGGCTCTTGTGTGCCCTTTTGTTTGTCCTAACTAGACAGAGTTTATGCTTAGATAAAAGGGTTGCTGCTGTCGAACCCAAACTTCCATCCATTCTTATACTACCTTGATGCCACCTTCCCCATCCAACCTAGTTAAAACATGAGTAGTTCTGATAAAATAGGAGGAATCAGCATGATTTTTGTAGTGAGAATTCATGTTTTGAATCAACTTGAATGCTTCTGAGAAATCAATGATTATGTGGAAAAGGATGATTGGATTGATAGAGTGTTTCTGGATTTTTAAAAAGCTTTTGGCAAAATCCTATACTAGATTACTCTGGACGGTAAAAGCTAGTGCCATTGCAAAGAATTACAGAAGCATCTCATTATACTAAATGACCGAGCATTAAAAAGTCAGACTGAATTCAGTGTTATTAAACACTATGCACAGAGCAAAAGCGCACCAAACTATGCAAACACAGCAGTAGTTTCTGAATAAGCCATTTATCATTCAGGAAAGAGATTCTGGAGTTAATGTGAATGGTTTTATGAGAAGATCAGTGTGACGCTCAGTGGCTCTCAAGACAAGCCCTTAGGAAAAAAATGTTAACAAAGTAACAGAGGGCAAAAGAGAAAATACCCTCAGGTCACTGTGCAAACCCTGGCTGGACCAAATACCTTGTTCTAGCCGTTTCTCACCTCAAAAACAACAGAAAAAGGCAACAGACAAAACCAGTAAAGGTTATCTGAAGCCTGGAACAGCTTCATGTGAAAAAAATCTAAGTAGACTAATATTCTCTTGTGTCTTCTTGCAACAGAAGAATATTAGTCTGTCTAGGGGATACCACATAGGTCTGTATAACCATAAATGGTGAATAAGCCTCATTATTTTTCCCATACGAGAACTTGTCAGCATCAAACAAAATTACTGGGTAACAAGAGAACAACTTTTCACACTGTGCATGGATCGGAAATTGTGGCTGCAGAACATTGCACAATGAGCTTAAAAAGCAGATGAATGAGGGGATGAAAAACCAATTTAGCACTGTTAAACACAACGAAATAGTCTGTGACTCAGGATGTCTGTCTGTGAACTGAAGAAAATGGAGAGTATACAGAGGGGAAGTAAAATTGTATGCACACCCAGTTCTTAGTTTCTAGTTATAGTCTTGTCACAGGAAACTGTTCTTGCATGTTTCCACAGCAGAGACTGACTGAGCAAAGACTGAGGTCAGTCTTAAACTGAAAGCTTTCCTGGTAAAAGGAAATGTTTGTGTGGGCTGGAGAGAGAAAAAGGCACAGAGCCTGGGAATCTAATGAGAAAAGAAGTGGATATCTAAGCTTAAAAATATAAAAATGAGGGAAGCAGAAGGAGCTACTGAACAAAGCAACCCTGATGGTATCAGCCACTCCCTGAAAAGCCCCTGGAGAGAAGGAGGAAGCCCTCCCATGTTTTGGGCAAAGGTGTGATAGCACTGTGTACACAGGGCTGATGGTCTTGGCCGGTATGGCAGTTCTTGCAGCCTACAGCAGAAGTGCTGCAGCTGATGAGATGCAGAGGCGTTGTTCTCAACCAGCTAAAGCACATCAAGCCGTTGTATGCTTTGTTGGGATCTGAAAGTGATCTCTACTTGGTAGCATCTCTGGTACCCCTGACACCACCCCAAATTCCCTTTCCTCCCAACTTCCCATTTCAAAATGCCCTGCTTTTTGGAGGTGTTCATTTGCTGGGGATAACCAGAGTGACTCTGACCCAGTTTCTTTCTTCTAATTTCAGAGCCTCTCAGGGCTGCTGTTGATACCATTCCAGATGCCGATGACCAATCCCTTACTCTGTCTTTCCCAAGCAAAGAGGGCTGGAATAAATCTCCAAGGACAACCATTTTTCCAACCATGTCTCATCAGACCTTTGGGTGAGCAGATTGAGTCATAGCATGGTTATAGGATTTGAGCATGCATTTGGCAAAGCAAAGAAAGCAGGAATCAGATTCTGTATTCATCCATTGCAATGTTACTGAAAAAGAAAACACATGGGGGATGTAGATAGTGGTATCACCCTGTCTGAGGAAGTAACAGTTAACGCCTACTGCGCTGTCCTGCAGAGCTTTCGTTGTTGGAGATTACAAGCTATCTTCCTTGCTCTTTTTGTTCAAGGCAGATTCTCTTTCTTTCTTGAGCTTTTTAAGCTTCCTTAGTTCTTTCACCCAGTTCTTGGTACTGTGCCCAGCAGAAGGGCAGCTTCTGGTTTATGCTAAATATGGCTCAGTTTTCCACTGGGTTTAGCCTGTAAGTTACAATATATAAATCTGGCAAAAAGCAGTTTTTCCTGCTCCCCGGGGTTTCTCTGGATTTACAGTCCCATTGTGTTCCTTAATTAGAACATTCCTTCTATACTAAATGGCCTTTTTGACAGTTACATTTCCAAGGTTGTTATGAAGTGTTAATTTACAGTTGTTGTTTCACCTTGAACTCTTCTTAATGGGACACTTAACGCAATAATAAAACCCACTAATTTATGGTTGCTTGAATCCCACATTTTAGTAAGCACATTTTAGTAAGATTATTGCCATAATCATACCCCTGACACAATTATACTTATTATCCCCATGTTAGTAGGACATAAGCATAAACAACTCCCCATGTTAGACCAAATGAGTGCAAATGAAGCTCTGAGCTTGCTTCACATGATCCTCTCAAAGGTTTGTTAATCTGCCGGATGTCTCCATAATACCCCGTCAGAGAAGCTGCTGATTTAGAAATATGCCAAAAAGTCTACCATGCAGATTCAATGCATAAAACCATGCCGCCAGAAGCAAAGTATAAATAATTTTTTAGCAGGAGAGAAAGGATTGGTTGCTCAAGGGAATATTTAAGTGTGCTTGCCTCTCTTTTCTAATTCATAAATATTTAAATATTTCTGATCCAATCCAACCAAAGAGTTAAAGCCTGAACAACCACTTGAGCTATGACAGTGATAAAAGCAACAGTTATTTGTGCTGAATACTGCTTGAAACAAGCTTGAAAACCTGAGCAAAGATTTTTGGCTGTTTTTGGATTTATCCTGGGTTCAGAAAACAGACCTTATATTTTTTCTTTCTTTTTTTTTTTTTTTTTTAATAGATCTTACTAATTTCTTCTCTTAGCTGGAATACCATGGAAGACCTTATATTTTCAGTTAATGCCTAATTCAACAGAGGAGAGATTGCAGATATTTTAGGATGAAGAGTACCTTGTTTACTGGTTCCATCCATCAGTGATACCCAAATGGGCTTTAAAGGCTTTTCTAAAAGAAAATATTTATAATTTTCTGATGGGGAGAAGCACAGTGCTGTGTGTGATACCCCACTGAAGTCAATGGGACTATTCATGAAGTATGATACAAGTATCAAAGAAGTTGATATTTCACAATTTGTTCCTATCTCAAAATATAAATCCTGCCCAGAAATGTTGTATATAGTTGCCATTTTGATAACCTAAGAATTGGAAGGAGACTGAAATGAGAGAAATTGATAGACAATCCAGAGAACTGAGAACTGCAGATAAAATATGGAACAAATGCATTTACCACTGAAAAAAAATACTTATCAGCTACCCAAGCACTTGGGGTAAGGTCTGCCACAAATCTGCGTTGGCAAACACAGAGTAGCTGTATGAAACTGCAAAGTCTGCAATGAGCAGTTTGTGTGCAAGTGGCTGCAGACTGCCAAGGGACTGTTTCCTTGATTTCCTAGAACAGCAGAATCCCTAGAATTGACCTTTGCGAGTTCACTGTCATCACATGCTCCCCTGCAGCTGGTTTCTGTTTGGCAAGACAGAAAAATCCATCTCAGTGACTGAAGAGGAAAAAAAATAATCTCTCTTTCCCTGATGTTGGCTGCATTTATTTAATATCCAAGGAATTATTATTTATTTCAGATAGCTAAGAGTAAATTGTAAATAAATCAGCAGCAAGCTCCTATAATGAGGCTCGAGTCTATTACTTTTTCTCCCTGCAGGCACAATAGTTGCCAGGGATATCTTCAGGAGTTTCAGATATGTAGAGGAAACAGACTGTCAAGGAAAGAATCTCTTGTGTGGATTTGAGACAATTTAGCTTTCTAAGTCTTAGGCAATAAGACGCCTCAAGAGAACAAATCCAGGGAGTGGAGAGGGAAAACCGATTTTGTTATAAATTAATTTATTTAACCAAGGAGGATTTTGATCCTGTTTTTGTACAAACAGCGACCATCCGCCCTTGTAAGAACAGTAATACACTAACTTTAGCTGGGAAAGAGAGGAGGCCAAATAATATCTTGTGTATTGATATAATCGAGGATGGATTTAACCACCTGAACTCTCATAAACAGAACTACCAAGAACGTAAAGTGAAGGACAGCAATGTTGCACATATTCAGTCAGCCTTGTAAGTTTTACAAATTATACAAGTGCCCATATTAACAGTTTAGCCCCTTCAAAAGTGCCTTTTATTTCTGTTCCTTTCCCAAGCAATATCAGCTAAACTGAGAAAAGTTTTACCTATGTTAGAATATGTGTATGCAAACAGGTATTATTGAAACAGAAAAATATCAGTGTTCCGTGTATGTGCTTTAGGTGGTACCAAACCTGCCTCCCCACCTAATGTGAAACATGTAATAGAGTATTTAGACAGCCTTACTTTAGGGACCTAAAATTAGTCACTCTGAATCACGCTTCAGAAGAACCTATTTTTGTCCCATACTATGCAGGAAGCTTAAGTTCCTTGACAATTCATTCAGATGCTGTAATCGCTCTTGCCCCCATCCTCCAAATAGATAAATTCTCTGTAAAACAAGAGTTTATGCAATAGGTATGTTTCTAAGTTGTAGTCTTCTGGCTCATTAAAATTTTCTTTATATTTAGGTAGAGCTGTGTTTCTCATATTATTTTTAAATAAGGTAAAGGAGGTCATGTGTCTCCAGATGACATTTTCTAGCTACAAACCAGCATAGATATGCTGTTTTTAAAACCAGTGTTTCTGTTTCTTTGACTTAAAACTAGTGAGTTAAATTGCATTCACACACTTCAGAAGATTGGTTCGACTGACTAATCCTACTGCCATCTTGCACATTGTTTCTCAAGAAAGTAATAACCGGAGTTGAGTCCCTAGGAGCAGGAGGGGAAACAAGCAGCTGTAACTATTGCTCTTCACTGTTTATACCAGGCAAGGAACTGCTATGAAATGAAAATGCCCTTGTTAGTCTAAAGATTTGCAGCTATTCATCACAGATGCTGCTTCTTGGAGAACTTGTTACTGGCATCTTTTCTGAAAGCTGGTGAGCAGGATGGCAGCAGCTTCTTGACTCTCTTTGGCATGTTTCAATGACTGCTTTGGATGACTGACCAATTTAGAAACAAAGGGATGAGAGAAAGTCTGAGGATCCTCATCACTGACAACATCAAAAAGCAAGCTATTCTTATTTTTGTAGCATGGCTCCTTGAGGTTGGGGAGTTGGGGAGGGGAGGTGGGGAGGATCACAGACCAAGACAGGTATGATACAGGTAATAATAATTTTAAAATACATAGAAATCCGACACTCAAAAAATTCTACTTTCTACTTAGGTTGAAAAGGACAGATGGGTCACTAATCAAAACATCTATTTAGGAAAAGTGGTTGCTTGAAAGCTGGGATAGTAGAAACCATGGTTAAAGTTGAGTGACAAGTTTCCTAAATATTGATGACAGGGCTGGTGTCAGTTGACCTAAGCAGCAAGCCATCCAACAAGGGAACATGTGAACAATACGCAACATGACTTAAGCCAATATTAACAGTAGAAAATTGTCATGAATGGAAAGATTGTATTTTTTCACAACTGCAACACTTGGATTCACCAATTCTCAAGATGTAATGCCAAAAACAGCAGGTGGCAACCATATTTGGGTTGCTCTCAATTCATATTCCTCCTACTTAATAAGAGAGGAAAAAGTTGTTGATGCAAGTAGCACAGACAGGTTCCGTGTTATGAAAGCTAGTCCTTCATCACATGACTGGGGAACCAAATGTGCTTTAACATGCTGCTGCAGCCAAAACATATTGCAAACTTGAAGAACAAATTATTTTTGACTCACTTGGCAAAATGTACAATTTTTTTCCTTTTAAGTAGCAGAATGCCAGCATACTTGGGGGAAAGGATTTTTTTTTTAGTAAATATAATTAGTAAATTAATCAATATGCAGAAAAGACTTTCAGAATGCAAGTACTATATGCATGCTTAACTACTGTAATTGTGAATGGACTCAGAATCTCCTTTTCTCTTGTTCCAGATTATGAAAACAGGAGCCATATTTCTGAGAAAGAGGAGGTCAAATGAGGTAGTGTGATGACTGTCTGAGGTGATGATGGCATACTCAGCACATTTTCCCCCAGAAGGTAAGTGTTCAATTCTGGTGGAAGGCACTTGTGTGTCTGAGGTACAATGGTCACAGATGAGGAGGCTTGCTGGTTCAGATAAAATAGGCTCCCTGAGGTCAGAGATGCTTATTCACATTGCAAAATTCTTAGAAATGTGTGAAAAATCGAGCTTCAGTTTTAACTCAGGTTAGAAAGGGCAGAAACTGCAGGAGTGTTTTTTCATTATAATGTAGCTGTGAAGCACCAGAATCAGCTTTGAAGTTCCTTATCTATCTGGCAACTTCAGAAAATTGGAGTATAATTTTGATATTTTTTTCTCCAAGTCCAAACAATCTCTGTGTGCTTTAAGTTTAATAAACACTTTCCCACATTGGAAATGGCTGTTTGGACAAACCACTACTGCAATTAAATTGGAAAGAATACTTGACCATGAATGACAGAAAATAAGTGATTTTAGACTTTTCAGTTTCCAGGATCATATATTTTAACTTTATTCTTAAACATGGATATTTTCTTATTACAGCTTATAGGCCAGTTATCCAATTTATCCATGTCTAAATTGATAATAAAATTATACATTTCATAGAGTTTAGTTACACCTTTTGCTTATTCCTGTTTTCACCAAGAGAAGACTAAAACCAGATGTACTTTGGCCCCTAGAAATTTGACCTTAAACAGGTTTCATTTTTAATTCAGGCCAGAAAGGACAGAAATTAATGTATACATTGTTTTGCATAATGTATACATTGTTTTGCATAACGTAGGTATAAAGCCACTGTGAAAGATGTCAACAAATACCCTCCAAACAACAATAAAAATTATGGCAAAGTCCAACTATTTTGTAATAATGTAAAGTTGATATACATAATCGACAGGATTATGCAATACAAAATCTTATAAGAATGGAAGGGTGTCTCAACAGTATCTGAATGCTAAACAAAATTGTCATACTTCCCTTGTTAAAAGTGTAGGTCTAGGAAAGTGAGAAAAGGCAGAACTAACTTTGTTTCTTTGATGCCTGCTTGAAAAGGCTCAGCCCTTGTAGCACTGCAATCAAGGGAAATTAGCAAAGTATCTATTTTATCCTAGTCTCATCCCATAACCCAGAACAATTACTGTCACTTTAAGAAAAGTAGCTATTTGGTTCACTGAGGGTTATTACAGACTTTCATTTTCCCAAGATAATAAAGGAAAAATACTTGATGGAAAGCTATAATGTAGCATTTAGCCTCCTTTAGGCACCTGGGAAAACCTTATTTATATAATGCTGATTTATTAGTTGTCTTCATCAGAAGAAACCTACAGCACTTGGGCTGATCGCTTTTTTTGGTGACTGCAGATCAAAGCAGCGTGACTGTCCTCATGCAGGTGAATAGAACACACAGGATTTTTTCCTGTTGTAGTCAACTGGAAATAGAAATAATACCTGATACAAAGGGTATAGAACAAGATTGTATAAATGTACTCTTCAGGAAAACATCATGAGAATATCTGAGTGTTACGGCCTTTGCTTATCATAGCGAGGTGTTCTGTGGCATTTCTGCTCATCATAATGCGTTTCAGCATTTAGTTAGCCATCTTTTTTTTTTTAATTTTTTTAATTCTAAGCAGAGCTAGTTTGAGCATAAAGATCAGAAAACAGGATTTGCCCTTGTTTAAAATTTAGCTTTAAATCTAATCAGTTTGCAGCTGTTGTATGGTCATGATGTAATTCTTGAGGGGAAATTCAATTAACAATTATATTTAGGAGACAGCTGGAGATAACAGCTATCAGCACGACTAGCATCACATACCCATAACAAGCTTTATCCACACCCACAGGCCAAGAGGAGGAGCTGGCACCACTGAGCCCTGCTTTACTGACTAGCGTTATTATTTCCAATAAGCCTCTTAGGCAGCCACACAATCTGCTATCACACTCCACAACTAATTATCTCCAGCACGAAACCCATCCCCATCTCACGTTAAATTTTTTTGAAGACCCAATGTTCGATTTTCTTCTAAAATTCTGCAAACAGCTGGGAGGCAGGTTTGTTTTTTTTTTTTTAAAGGCTTTTTAATAAACCGCAAAGCCACAAAAAGTGAGTTCTGAACTCCGAGTAGGAGTTAGGCCTTTCCGTCATTTGTCTCTCCCCACTGAGGGAGCCTAACAGCCACCTCGCCGCTGCTCCCGCCCTTTCCCCCTCAGCTCCCCTGGTCTGCCCCGGCTCCCAGACCCCCTCTCACCTACGCCCTCCCTTAGCCCGGCCCCCCAGGGCTTCTCCCTGGGCAAACGCCTCGTTTGTGTTGAAACAGGGTGGGAGGGAGGGGGTGTCACAGCGGGGCGGATCCCCCGCCTTCCGCCGCCGCGCCGGAAGTGAGCGGGCCGGGGCGGGCGCTCAGCGGCTGTTCCCCGGTGTGTCGTCACGACGTGCAGCTGGGTGACCGCCGGGGGCTGGGGCGGCGGCGGCGGGGCGCGAAGCAGTGCTAAGCACCAGTCATGGCGCTGCTGCCGCCGCCGCAGAAGGAGATCGTTTATAACAAACTGTTGCCCTACGGCGAGCGCCTGGAGGCCGAGGCTGCCCGTTTTCTCGCCCAGATCAAAGATAACTTGGCCCGAGCCGTGCAACTGCAGGAGCTGTGGCCCGGGGGGCTCTTCTGGACCAGGAAGCTCTCGACGTGAGTGACCGAAACGCTCCTTCCCCGGGGCTGTTGGAGGCGGTGGGTCCGCTCCTGGGAGTGGGGCCTCCGGCCTCGTCCCGTGCCCTCCGGGGCCGGTGGGGCTGTTGGGGAGGGCGGTGGAAGGCAGGCTGGCTTACTAACGGTTCCTCCCGCCGCCACTTAGTCAGAGCCCCGCGGGCACTGGCTGCCCCGCGCCCTGCTTGGCTGTCAAGGCGGGACCGCGGGCCGGAGCTGGCCTCTGGCAGCGGAGTTTCACCGAGCTCTGCAGGCTGCCCCCGGCTCCCCCTGGGTAGCCAGGCGTTAGCCCGTGTCTCGCACAAGGCCCGCCGGTGCTTCGAGATAGGAAATGGGGACAAAGGTGGCTGCGTTTCCAAAAGCTCGCTTGTCGTCTCTGAAACTTTACGGATTTTAGAAGTGAAGCTCTTGTGGGTTTGTTCGGTTTTGTTTCCCGATATTTTTTTTTTTTTTTTTAATGCAGGCTTGACCACCTGTTTTGCCTCTTGCCTTTTTAAGAGAGTTGTGCAAGATACTGTCTCCATGTAACTTCTGCTGTAGGAACATGAAGTCTTTCTCAAGACAGTTCTGTGTTAGCAGGATTAAATTCTGCCTTAATGCTGTGTAAACGCCGTTGGTGCCCTTAATATCTTGCCAGTGCTGTGGCAATATGTAGTTAATGCTGATGTTGACTGCTGTGCGTGTTCGCAAGGTGTTTTTAACACAGATAAAACCATGGTGGTTTCATAGATAGCACTGGGTAGAACGTATGTTTCTCTTGGTGAATTTTACAAAACACGCTTAACTCTCTTTTATTTTGGATACTGGCACTGAAAATTGCATCATATGGCAATGATTCCAGCAGCTTCAATCAGTAAAATGTATTTCTCTGGATGTTTGTCATGCTTTTTTGCTGAATGCTTATTGTGCCTTCATAAATGGTGTTTCGTGTATGCTAGAAATGATGACACTTGTGCATTTTGTACAATTTCGAGGTCTTCACTTGCAATTTTCCCACTTACGTAAGTTTTTTTAATATTAATTGGGAATTTAATATATAATTGGCAGTCAAATCCGTTTGATATGTATGCATTGAAATGCAAGTGTCTTTATGTTTGCCAAGAGGCATTCTTAGATAGAATTACATTGATGGTTGCAAAATGACTCACGTGTTTGCATTATGTGACAGTTTGAACATGCTTGGAACCAGTTCAGTACTGTTTCCCTTCCCCCCTCTTCCCAGCCATCTGCTAACTCGTAGCAGTTTCCGTGGTACCTGTTGCCTTTGTACCTCTGGTTGAACTTCATATACTAATCAAGTTGAAATAAACTGTAGCAATTCTTATTATGAGAAAGATCAGTATTAGCTAATAGGCTAAATGTGGCACATAAGTCCTTTGAAAATGTGCAGGGTTGTATTAGAATTACTCACGCTGTAAATTGCAGTTGCTGCTACCAGTTTAGGCTTCCGGGCAGTGAATTTAGTCCATTGAGAACGGCTGCTATGCTACTTTATGAATCACAGACAGGTCAGGAGGCTCTAATTTGTGGTTTTCCACCTACTCTTTGAAGTTGGAATTTGTTGTGTGTGTTTGCAACTTGTCTGATGCCTGTTAGTCCCAAGATTTCTTTGTGGCATATTATATGCAGTAAGACTCTGAATGTGTTTGGATGTGGGCAGGGAGGAGACAGTAAACTTGGTTTAAAAATAAGCTGGTGTATTTAATGTGAGAGATGTTTTGCTTCTTAGTTTAGTTTGACAAAACACTTCTGCAGAGTGAAATATGTTAATAAAAGTTTAGGTCTAGATGAAATACTTCCAACCACGTTCATACGTCAGTCAAATTATAGAATAATGACAATAAAATCAAAGTTTTGCTGTCTGTTGGTAGTGGGCGATTCACCTCCAAATCAGCTTACTGCCTATTCACCTGCTGTCCAGATATAATGAATAGCACATTTCTTTGATTAAAAAAAAAAGCCTAGAATCTTCATAATGATATGATTGCTGCTTAGCTTTGTTGCAAATGTCTGAATTATAAAAGACAGTAGTCTCTGTATTATTAAATAATTTATGATTCTGAACTGTGGCTGACCTATCTTTAGTCTATTTCTTGTAGAGATACAAATGTTAATACAAACATTGTAATATGTACATACATATGCATGAGTAAAGGAAAAAGCTGCATGACAATTATATATTTGTATAGTTACACTTTCTCAGGTGCTTGCAACTTTATACAACCTGTATAACCCTGCAGAGGATAAAGAATAAAATTGAAATGGAAATATTTTTTGAATTAAAATTTTGAGTATCAGTTACTATTCCATTATGACAGCTGAACCTGAGATGTTGTATTTCTTATAATCCCAACAGCTGAAAACATGACTTGCACGTGGTTATCAGAAAAGCAGCTGTTTCAGCTGTCTGATGTCACAAACCGAGTAGGGAAAAAAAGAGCAAAACTGGGGTTTATCAGATACAGTGTCTATAAGCTGAAGCTGATTTGCTAAAATCTTTTTATGCATAATTCAGTGATGTGAAATGGTGCTTTGGTTGGGATGCATGTGTGGAGTGTGTCAAGAGAACTTCCCTGTGAAGACAGGAGTAGTGCAGTTACTTAAGTCACTTGTGACCTAGTGGGACTTTTTATGCAAGTGAAACTGCTTGCTTCAAAGATTGACATTTCAATCTGTAATCATTACCCCAAGATTCTTCCAGCTTTGGCAAGTAAAGTCTATATCTCATAAAACACTAATCCAGTTGGGAGAGTAAAAGACTGAATCTCAGTTGTATGACCTGCTATGAGTATGTGGTATGTGGGGAAGAAGGTTACATCAAAATAATTTACTTAAATGGACTTGTATCATACTTTTATGGTCTCTAGGTCAAAATAGGCTGCTGTTTCAATTTTTCCCTCTTCCATGCTTTACATAGAAAATTTGTGCATAGGTTTTAGAAAAAAAAATTTAAAGAACATAGCCTATAAATGAATGTCTTAGTATAGTATGAACATTTAATAGTTACTGTACATGTAGTTGACTCTGCAGCCTGGGAAACACACAAATGTCTTTCTGTTCTTTCTACTTCAGTAGGCAAGGGTAGAATTTTTGGAGCTGAGGGACACAGTTTCTGTTCCTGACAACATTATCTTATGTGCTTGTCAGGTATAGGCTTACTACAAAGTGAAATTTAACTGTCATGCTGTAAGGTGTGGGAAAAAAATGCAGCTCAACTGTTTTGAATTAGAATGTCAGGACACAAAGTTACAGTGAGGGTTAAAACATCTCAATGGGACTTTGTTCAAGTAGTTTAATCACTGTTGCTTGTAAATCTTGTTTTACATCTGTTTCCCCATTATCTTTGTCAGAAAAATACACACTTTCCTTCTGGATGTGTAAGGGATGTGTGTATACTGCATACATGTACATGTGTTTTAAATAGTCTTGTTGAACATGATCATTTTTTTTCATATAATTTGTCAAAAACTGGGTTTTAGATCAATCATTATCATGTCCTGTGTGTTGGAAAATGAAAATAGATAACTAGGAATTTAGGAAAGTGCTTTATTCAGCTTCATAAGTGAAGGCAATTTTTAACTGTGGCAGAGCAGCCAACTTTCTAAGGCAATTTAGGATGTCCACTTGATACAACAGTACATTTTCTAAAAATAGGTCTATTGTAATTGTGGAGTGAGAGATTGGATACGTAATACTTTTAGAATAGGGAATTGGCTTTCTGGTTCTTTTTTTTTTCATCTCCAGGGACCCTGTACTCTGTGCAGAAATGATGGAGCTGCAAATAGAATTTTCACTTTCTAATCATGTTTTTAAGTTGTATAGGTGAGTTTTGTTGTTAGTTTTTCTTTCTCTTCCCGTAGCTGAACTCCAAATCAGAACCCTGTGAACCAGAACAGTGAAGGGCAATTTATCCTTTTTGCAGTTGACTGGTAGAGATTGGGAGTTCATAAAATCTTTGATGGTTTTCTTGAAGGAGGAATCAAAAGGGCAACAGAATTAAGATGTCAAGAATCATCTCAATGTAGTATTGCCTGCCTTCATATAGGAAGTCTTTTTTTTTTTCAGCAACTTAGTTCTAGTATTATTTTTTCTCCCCACTAACCCAATTAATTTTTTTTAATCCTAAAGAGACACCGTTTATATGATGAATAGGCATATATGTGACTAGCCCCTAGGCATCTTTGAGGAGTCATGAAGTTCTTCCTATGCTTTTTTAATTTAGTAATGGCAATACTTCATCCTTTGTGAGGGGATATTCTGAAAATATTGCAGTTCCATTCTGTTATGTTTTGCTCCTTTAATCTTGTGGAAAAGGTGACTAGCCCCCTTCTAGAAGGAGTTATTTTCTGTCAGTCTTAATGCACAGTTGGATTAAGGTGAGTAATTGATGGTTTTAAAAGTTGCCTCCCCCCTTACATAATGAAGCTGTAAATATGGGGGCTATTTGGCATCTAGTTGTGCTTCTTGGGCATAGTGACATCTTTGTGTTCAGAATGTTTCTGTGTACTTTACTCCTCCTTCTGTTTCTCAATTAACATTTTGTACAGTAGAACTGCTGTTGGCAAATGTCAGGAAAGGTAACCATCCAAAAAACATTTTATTTTTGGTTATATATGGCAGTGCTGACATATTAATTGGATTTCTTACATAGTGATTCTTTGTAATTAAAACTTATTTTTCAGACTTCTGCAGTTTCTTTTTTTTAATCGTACATGAAGAAGTGAAACCAGTATTCTTTGTTACTTTGTACTGAGTATTACGAGAGCAGAGAAATACATGCAAGTGCATATGTCTGCAGGATAATAAAATGGAAAGTATTAAAGGTTAAATTTTATTTCAGAACCCTCTGTTCCCCAGTGAAATGAACCTGTGGTGTTGCTGTGTAACCGGTGTTTTCCTTCTCAGATGTGTACTGTCATGAAAAGTAGGAACACTCTTGTAGGCAAGCTCCTTTAGAGTTTGGTCATTGCATCAAACACTATCTTTTATTAAACAGTAAGTGAAGACTAAGGGAAATGAAAATTACTAAGTGGGAGTGATAGGACTGTGTGGCTGGTCATCTCTCTCGTGGTCATATAAAATGCCTCTGATTTGCCCGTTAAGTCTGGCAGACCATTCTCAAGACGTGCTTTTTCTTTGAGAGTCTGGGAATAGCTCTTCAGTCCGCTTCTGAAATTTTTATGTTCTCCTGATTATTACCCCATTTATTTTGAAAAAGCTTCCGGACTCTCATTCTGGGTTCTTACCATACAGTGTATGAAAAACATATGCTTTCAGAAGGTAAAATACTGCAATTAAAATAAGTATGATTAAGCTATATACTTCTGTTAGCTCTCACAAAATTGTCACCCATTTTTTTTTTTTCCTGAGGGAAAGTGTAAGTGTTCAGCTGTTGATAGTGTAATTGAATAGGTAGATAGTTTCTGGCCAATCCAGACAACTTAGGTTCCTATGGTAGAAGAGTGGGTTATCCTGTATTTGTTTCCTTCTGTATTTGAAATAAGTAAAACATGTTGAAATAACCATTAGTCAAGATACTGCCGATCAAATACAAAAATCCTGTCTTGAAATCAAAGGGAAAAGGAAAAGGGAAGTGGAAAGAAGNGGTTTTTTTTTTTTTCTGCAAAGCAGTTACTGATTTTCCGGAGCCCTGCAGCCATCCCACTGTGTCTTCAAAGGAAACAGGAGGAACAAGGTTGGAAAACAATCGTGTGAGGAAAGAGCAAGGGGTCTTGGTATATAGATATTTAAGGAAACTATCTCCTTTTGGTAAGATTACTAGCTGTGGGTGATCTTGAGAGTTCAGAGATAATTTTGTCTTAAACCGAGTAGTGGGGACATGAGGAAGTAGGAAAAAAGTACTAAAGCAGTTGAGTCCAAATAGCACGTGCTCTTGTGTCACAGTGTGCAGTGTGCCTCATATAAGTGTGTTTTACTAAGGGATACTAATTTTAGTTCTCAAGTAGTCAGATCTCCCATTAGCAGTTCTGCGAGGAATAAAAGTTTACAGATGAGTGTGAAGCATTCGCAACTAAAACGGATATAATATTAAACTAAATTTCTCAGGAGTTAATTTCAGAAACCAGTATCAGGACAGTTTGTTTTCATTGTTAGGTTAGCTAAAGGAGCCCCTTTAAAATTACCTCTCTTCTATTATTCAAGTAGGAGTCCTTCAGGGATGTTTCCTTCCTAGTCTCTTTCTGGGCTGGTTCCAGTGTACGATTCTGCATTGTGTGCTGCCCTGAATAACCAATAAGCAGTGTGAGATCNAACCACATTACCAACCTGCCTTGATAAGTGCACAAACCCTTCTGTTCTGTAATTCCAGAGTAAGTTAATTTTATAGTTGTCCCAGCTATCCAGAGCTAGATTTGTTTTCAGTGCAAATTTCTTTTACTGCTCTACTGCGGTGTTTTCTTTTTCTCCCTTTCACTCTTTTTTTCCTTCTCTTTTTTTAAAATGTAATTTTATTTTTAGGTAGCATCCTAGATTTGAGGTCTGGTTTAATCTATAGGTATTGGTCAAACACGCTATCAAGAACATGGCAAAAAGTATTTTCAGTTTCCAGTTGATTAACTGGTTAACCGTTTCCAATAGTTTTCACTGAGATATATATATATAGTTGGGGTTTTTTTGTTTTTTTTTTAAGATATGTATGTGGGGGTATGGAAATACTAAATTTGATGGCTAGTACATTTTGAGCTGAGGTGAAAGAATATGATCCTTGATTTTGTGGTGTCTGGTGTGAGTATGAAGTTGCGGTATTTGTAGAATCTTAGACTGTAACTTTATTTGGCCTTTTTTTTTTTTTCTTTCTGTAGTTACAGTTGTCAGTTGTCCTTTGCTATATATCTTCAGGTTCTTATTTGTTGGACTTGTGAACTAGGTCTTAGTTTTGTTTCATTAAACAGCAAGTCAGATGGAGTCTGGTTCAGGCCTTAGATAAAATGGAAATGTTTAAAAGTATTGCTGACTCATCTTGTGTTTTGTTTGTAGATATATACGATTATATGGGAGAAAATTTAGCAAAGAAGATCATGTGCTTTTTATCAAATTGCTGTATGAGTTGATAACAATTCCAAAACTGGAGATCAGCATGATGCAGGGATTTGCACGGTTGCTGATAAACCTGTTAAAGTAAGTACAAATTCTGCTGACTACTGAAACTTCTGTCTCTTAAGTAGTTGATCACTTTGTTTGCTTGGTGTTGTTATATACTTTAATGTAACAGTATGTTGGACTACAGGTTACTTCACTTAAATCTGCCCTGTACAGATGATGTTGCTTAAAAAGAGTTCTCATTATGCAAACACCTTCTCTGTTTTGGAGATTTAGGATTGATTTTGAAAGTGAAAGAATGTCAGAAAGCCAAGAGTAAAAGTTGAATCTCAATAGGGAGAAGAGGAAGACTGTCTCACAACTTGTTAATGTTTATTTCACTTACTCAGACTTCTTTCTGAAGGTCTTGACAGCTTCTGTTTGTGCAGAAATCTTGCAAGTAGCTAGTTTTGTTTGTTGGGTTTTTTTTTTTTTTTGCCTGACCTTCCTGCAGTTTGTGCTGAATGCTGAGGATAAGCATAATTCAGAGCAGTGATCTGGGGTATTCTGATGTGCAGTGTTGTCAATGTAAATGTTTAATCCTCAAGTGCTCATTTTTTGTGGTGTGTTTTTTTTGTTGTTTTGTTGGGTTTTTTTTGTTTTGTTGGGTTTTTTTAGGAAAAAAGAACTGCTTTCCAGGGATGATTTGGAGTTACCATGGAGACCACTTTATGAAATGTTGGAAAGGATATTATACTCCAAAACAGAACATCTTGGATTAAATTGGTTTCCCAAGTAAGTTTGCATTTTAAGACATTTGATAGGCCTGTAATGCTAGGAAAGTACTTTGTAATTTGCTTTTAATATGTGGAATTTGATACACAGTAAATCTTTTGCTTATATTTTTGTGAAGTATATTTCAGTAATTGCATGCAACACTGTACTCAATGTATATCCTGCCAATGAATAGTGTTTGTTATGGTGTTTCTCTATGAATGTGATTGAGTTCATTTCTAAATATGCTGGAACAGAGGTCGTCTTCAACTTATTTTAGGGTGATAACCCACAGTTTTACAGATTTAATGTTAAATTTTTAATGATATTCAGGTTAAATGTCTGCTATTCTGTTTTATAACACAGTAAGATTTTGGGAAAAAATTTAAATGGTACTGTTCTTAAATATACGTACTGTAATCACTCCCAGTGGTTACTACTCCCTGTAGTCTAGGTGTCAATCAGTATGCACACAAAGGAAAATGATGTACCTTCTGTAAAAAATAAATATATCTATTCAAAGTGATGATATGGACAAATAATTTTTTCCACAGTTAAGAATTTTCGAAACATTCTGCTAAGTTTTAAAAATGAAAACTTGTTTTCTTTCCTGTCTTTGCTCTGCCAATCCTTCCCTATCTGTCAGATTTCCAAAATTACAATTTTCCTGATTATTCCAATTAGAGAAAATCCTACTCTATAAGTTACAGATTATAAAAGATATTACACGGATAACTCATTATGTTTGCTTGAATTTAAACTTCATGTAAAGAAACGCAAGTGAAAATAATTAATTGTCTTGAAAAAAATAATTGTTGTCTTGGGGGTATTGAAGTACTGCCAGTGATTTCTTTTGCTGAGTGGGAGAGCCTAGTGCTGGTAAGTGACACAAACAGAAAATATATGTAGCCCTGTAACTTGTTGCAGAGCATTTCATGCTGAATTCCTCTCACGGCTATGTAACTCACAGAATACTTTTGCTAAATTGCATTATTTTGCTAATTGTAGATATTACTTGTAAGTGCAAATCCAAAAGAGCAGAGCCTTTTCTAGGTGGTTTATTTTCTGCATATGCCAGCACCTACTGAAACAGCATACTTTGTTCTGTGGGGATGTTGGGAAGTTGACTGGTCATTTTTCATTTACTCTGAGAATTTTCTGTAGTGGGGGGGAAGACTTTTCTAAGAGGGAAGAAGAGAGCAAGCTGGGAGGAAGGTATCAGTTGCGATGGTCTGTCTGAAATGTTTAGCTTTTATTAACTGTTAGATGTCAGACTCCATCTTAATATGCAGTGCGATTTGTTCTCATATGGTGTTTATTTTTTTTTTTAACGTCAATTTTGAGGGGTATCTTTTTAGTGGAAGTCGAGACACTTTAAAAGCTGATTTGATACATAGCTGTTAATTTAACTAGTGTGTTAATTTTTTTTTTTCTTACATTTAGTTCATATCGACCAGGCTTGTCTTCACCTAAAACATTTGTGCTTAATGTATTACATAGGTGGTAAGAATGACTTTTTGTTTTGTTCAGCTCTGGCCGATGTCATCTTCTGCATGTTCTGTTAGACTGTAACACTTGTCACACAGGTGTAATTTCCTGCATACATGTATTGGAAAACCAGTGTTAACATTACACCACTGTTTATGAGAATGTCGCACTGTATGTAAACCTTTCTAATTGGGGAACAAGATAGCGTGTGTGAAGTGGCTGATGAAGTGGCTACATGCTAACTAATTTAACCAGCGTATATATTTCAAGGGTCAAATGGAAGAGGAATTTTACGTTTGAATAATTGTTGTGTCTGAATATGGACAAAATCATATTGGTGTAGGAGTGCATGTTACCCAGTAAGTGTACCTTACTATTAAAAACGATTAAATCGTGGAAAGTGATTTAGCAGTGAGGTAATAGGTTCTGGAAAACACACACAGCAACTGCCTTGTACTGGTGAAGTGTGGAACAAAGTTTCAGTATCAGAAGAGTTTACTGTGCATTTTTACAGTAAAAACCATATCTGGAGTTTTAGTGTATGTATACATTCAGAAAACTGGTATAAGTGGAAGTGGAATTGCAGTGGTTTTTGCTGTGTTTGGGTTTTATTTTAGGAAGAAGTTTTTCGTTGTACTAATCCAATGAGAGGTTGATACTTGGCTGACCGTAGTTAGAAATTCACTAAAATATTTTGTGAAACTATAGCTGGTTGCTCTTTTCATTATCTCAATTTAAGCTCTTGTAGTGGAACATCCACTGCAGGAATTTCACTGAAGCCTGAATCTGTCCTGAAAAACTGATAATTGTGTTTTTGATAATGTAAAAGCCAACAGTGTCAGTTTGTATGTTAATTGCTTTAACTGAACCCTGTTTCTCTTTGAAAATGTAGGGGGGGAAAAACCCAGACTTACAAATTAATATGAATCATAGAATCATTAAGGTTGGAAAAGACCTCAAGGATCATCAAGTCCAAACCAAAACCACCTAACTCACTAAACCATGTCCCTAAGCACCACATCTACACGTTTCTTGAACCCCTTCAGGGATGGTGACTCCACCACCTCCCTGGGTAGCCTGTTCCAATGCCTGATCACTCTTTCAGTGAAGAAGTTTTTTTCTAATATCCAGCCTAAACCTGCCCTGGCACAGCTTGAGGCCATTTCCTCTTGTCCTATCACTTGTTACTTTAGAGAAGAGGCCAGAACCCACCTCACTACATCCTCCTTTCAGGTAGCTGTGGAGAGTGATAAAGTCTCCTGTCAGCCTCCTCTTCTCTAAACTTAACAACCCCAGCTCCCTCAGCCGCTCCTCGTAAGACCTGTGCTCCAGACCCTTCACCAGCTTCGTTGCCCTTCTCTGGACCTGCTGCAGCACCTCAATGTCCTTCTTGTACTGAGGGGCCCAAAACTGAAAGCAGTATTCAAGGTGTGGCCTCACCAGTGCTGAGTACAGGGGCACAACCACTTCCCTACTCCTGCTGGCCACACTATTTCTGATGCAGGCCAGGATGCCATTGGCCTTCTTGGCCACCTGGGCACACTGCTGGCTCATGTTCAGCCGGCTGTTGACCAGCACCCCTAGGTCCCTCTCTGCTGGGCATCTTTCCAGCCACTCACCCCCCAAGTCTGTAGCGTTGCAGGGGGTTATTGTGACCAAAGTGCAGGACCTGGCACTTGGCTTTTATATATGGTCATGCCCTTTCCAAAAGAAGAAAATAATCATGTAGTACCAAAATTATGTTTAGTGGTAGGTGTTAATAGGGTGGGTTTTTGGGTGTTTTTTAATGTATCCATGTGGCAAGACATAATAATAATAAGCTAATAATACTTCAGATAATAAAGAGGGACTAAAAGCAAAGAAAACTCAAAGGGGTGAGAAATTTTCCCTTATCTGACTAAATACACTGATGTTTTAATTAGTAGGAGATACCTTCCAGTGTAAATGGCTGCTTTATCTCTTGATTACAAAGGTTTTAATACAGAAATTTGTGAGTGTGGTAACAGTAGATATATTTGAGCAGTTCTGCAGTAATGAGTATGCAGGAAGTCTAACCAAAAGTGGAACAGAAGTCACTGGTAAGAAGTTTGAGAGAGTTGGTTCAAAGTGGTAATGAAAACAGTAACCAGCAGTCTTTTGTCCTCCCCAGCTATATTGTCCTGTCCTTTTTCTAACTAGTAGTTATCAAATGGGAATATTACAGGTTGTTTTCTGTAGTTGGTCTGTAGTTTAACCATGTCTTATGTAGAAGTTTCCTTATGTACAAAATTGCTGCTGTTTTGTTTTGTTTGGGTTTTTTTTTTCCCTAGCTTCCATTCTAAATTTGTCATCATAAGACAGGAGGGGATGTCCCTTCCAATCTTTTTCTTTTGCTCTTTTCCACTAACAAACGCTGAGATCTGACTGAAAACTTGTGAATTTGAAAGACTTTTTGATCTCTAGCATCAGTGTTTCTTAAAATTTCTCTGTCCTTCAGGTTCTTCTTAGCAATAGTTTACTTCAGTGAAGTGTGATAGAATGAGGTTAGCTTTTTTGTTTGTTTTGTCACACAAACATTTTTCCTCTTAATCTTTAATGCTCTTAAGGAATGTTGCTGGTTCATGCTTTATCTGCCTACTCTTGGAACAACGGTTGTCTTATTTCCAAACTCTTTCAAGAACAGTATTCCCTTTAACCCAGAATCTTTATTAGCTTCTCACAGAGTTTGATCTTATTTTTGTTTAATGAGAGGTTGGCCATTTCTTCTCAAATTTTAGAAGCTGTCAGTCAGCTCAAAATTTTCATTCTGGGAGAGGTCATGGATTTATGTTGTCACTGTTGCATAAAACATACAGATTTTTGCATCTTCTAGAGTGCTGCTTGAGCTGAAGTAGTGTTATGAGGACTGGGTGGGCTTTTGTTGGCTTGCAGTGAATGTTGAGGTGTTGAAGGGAAATAGTGGTTTATCCATTTCATATTTCTCCTGGCTTGTATGGGGTCAGTTTATTACATGTAAGACTAGAGAGAGAGTGTGTGCATGCTCAGTATTTGTATGTCTCAATTACTTGACCAGAACTGATGCTTGGTAAATTTGTAAAGATGATACATTTGCATTTCTGATAAAAATAGCATTTCTGTGTGTTAGGGTTTTTATGATGATCTAAAGGATGCAATTTTTCTATTAAGAGTATAGAAAGTACATCTAAAAGATGTAGGAAGTTCTTCTGCCAGAACTTTTTTTTTCCCTGTCAGGGAGTGTTTTTATTTTTTTGTAAAAGTGCAATCTAGTGTTGAGCTTGTCTTGTAATGAACAGAAGATTTGAAGAACGTGACAGTTTACTGCCTTTCTGGTTCCATTGACTAGTTGCCCTCTCTTCTCCCCCACCCTTTTGTTCTTTGAGTTTATTCTGAGGTTTAGTCTTTTTTTTTTTTAAGTGATTTCATGTCATCCTGTGACAATTCATGTTAAAATTACTTTTCTTGCTATAGATAAAACACTTTTACAATCCGCTGTTAGTTTTGAGGGAAGCTAATGATATAACCATTGATTTGCAGATAGTTCACTTGTATTTATTATAATCACTGGACAAAACCCAAAACCATATTGAAAAGGACAGATATCATATTTGGAATCTAATAATAACAAAAGCTTTCTGAAGTCTGTTACCTTTGTTTATCTTACAAATATTTATAAAGTCCATAATCATATTTTTTCTGTTCGTGTTTTCAACTTCCCCTAAGAAGTTACTTTGTTCTGCCAGTTGTTCATGGATAAAGTCCAGGATATGACTTATAAGAAGTGATAATAATTCTTCACTCTTCACTTAAATGCAGTAAATAAGGGAGTGGTATATGAAAAGTAGAATCAGGAGTTTAGCAGAGCAGGTATATTATGATTAGGTCTGTGTAGAAGGCAATTAGCTACTGCATGTTCACAGAGGACCTCTAATTGCATCAACATTATCTTAAGCTTTTGAGGTAGAGATCAGCAAATGATTGTTTATTTTATGCTGTCATTGAAGTTGGGTAGTACACTATCCCTGATGTTTCTTTTTTTGTTTCAGTTCCGTAGAAAGTGTTCTGAAAACACTTGTGAAGAGCTGCAGACCGTAAGTGTTTTGTGGGGTTTTTTTAAAGCCTGTATCTTTAATACTACTTTAAGAAGGAGAAGAACAGTGTTTAAAAAAAAAAAAAACCCAACCAAAACCAAACAAAAAAACCCCAAACACTTGTAAAAACAAAAAACCCACCCTCCTAGTCATTCCTTGTCTGATGTTTTTGTAGTTACCGCCCACTTTCATGCGAACAGTTGTTTCACATACTGGTGTTACTCCATTGAGCATTCTTATAGGAGGTGCTGTTCTAAGCACATACTGTTAGTATGAGGAACAGAAGGATAATGCAACCTTACATTTTTCACAAATATATGTGATTTTGTAGTGAAATAAATACCCTTTGTTTTCAATTTTTTTTTCTGGTATCTGTTATGAATACTAAAGTCACTGAAGCAGAGTGTTTTAAAAATTCAAATGTGGTATTTGTCTCTTGAAAATTCTGACTTAAGGTTGGGACACTAATAATTTGCCCCATATCAAACTGCAATAATTACGCTGTATAACCAGTTGTATGTGCTATGCATTTTGAATACTGCATTGCATGGATGTTTTTAGTTTATTTTAAAAACAATTAAATAACCACTTCAGGATTCTTGCAATGTTCAGATAAATGTTCCATGTGCCTTAAGTTATCTTTTGTTATATTGCATCAAATGTATGTTGTTCGGTTTTGACCAGCCTTCACACTGAAATGGTTTTGCATTGTACAGAATCTTCTCTGATTCAACAAGAAAAGAATCTTTTTACATTTGTGGTCTTAAGGTGATGCACCATGATGTCCTAGACCTTAACTTTGTGTTTTGTGAAGGTTAAGTGGAGTTGAGGACTGCCTGTCTGTTACCTGTGGGCACACGGTCTTACTGTAAAACTAAGATTAGTGAGAAATGAATGGATACTTTTAAATACATTTTAAAAAGACGCAAACTTTAAAACCAAGTCTATATATGTTAAATGTTTTCCTTGTTTTCAGGTATTTTCCAGAAGACGCTACTGAGGAAATGCTAGATGAATGGAGGCCTTTAATGTGTCCGTTTGATGTTACCATGCAAAAGGCTATTACCTACTTTGAACTATTCCTACCTACTACCCTCCCTCCTGAACTTCACCAGAAAGGTTTCAAGTAAGTGTAACTGAATGTCTGTTGATATGGGATTCTATTGCAAATGCAGGCAATTATCTTTTACAGGATAACTTGAAGTCACCAGCAAAATGAATGGTGGCTTTTAACAGTGTTTTTGGAAGGAGTTCAAGACAGAAATTCTGTCAGCATCGTTCTTTTGTAAAAGTAACCAGGGGAAATCTTAGTACCTGTTCTCTAAGGACTTTTCCCTACTTTAGAGTAAAATGCACAATATACAACAAAGCAAACTAATTTGAATTACATGCACTTAATTCAGAAGGAATACTCCCACAAGTTAAAATTGTTAGCCATAGCACAGTTTTAAATTCTAACTTCTATTTAATTTGGGGTAGCTTCTGATGAGGCCCTTCATGTAGGTTAAAGTCCAGCATGAAAGGAAGGTCATGCTTGACCAATCTGATCTCCTTCTATGACCAGGTGACCCACCTAGTAGATGAGGGAAAAGCTATGGATGTTGTCTACTTGGACTTTAGCAAGGCCTTCGACACTGTGTCCTACATCATTCTCCTAGAAAGGCTACTGGCTTATGGCTTAGACAGGAACACCCTTTGCTGGATAAAAAACTGGCTGGATGGCTGGGCTCAGAGAGTCGTGGTGAACGGAGTTAAGTCCAGATGGTGGCCAGTCACCAGTGGTGTTCCCCAGGGAACAGTTTTGGGGCCTGTCCTGTTTAACATCTGTATCAATGACCTGGATGAGGGGATTGAGTGCTCCTTCAGTAAGTTTGCTGATGATACCAAACTGAGCGGCTGTGTTGACCTCCTTGAGGGTAGGGAGGCTTTGCAGAGGGATCTGGACAGGTTGGAC
>VZTO01013582.1:1420-20970 GCA_013400615.1 Syrrhaptes paradoxus | reverse complement strand
GCCTCAAGTTGTGCCAGGGCAGGTTTAGGCTGGATATTAGAAAAAATTTCTTCACTGAAAGAGTGATCAGGCATTGGAACAGGCTGCCCAGGGAGGTGGTGGAGTCACCATCCCTGAAGGTGTTCAAGAAACGTGTAGATGTGGTGCTTAGGGACATGGTTTAGTGAGTTGGGTGGTGTTGGGTTGACGGTTGGACTTGATGATCCTTGAGGTCTTTTCCAACCTTAGTGGTTCTATTTATGAAATTTGGGATTGTGGGGTACAGGTCTTGAGTTCACTGTCAAGATGTGGAAATGTGAGACAGTCGGAAGATTGCTATAGGAGAGGAGTTTGACAATTAAGAGCAGAAACATTTGCAGGACCCGACACTATCTGGATCATCTTTATGGTAGAACCATTGAACTTCAAAACCTAAGTCAGCAGTGGTTAGTGCATGTGGAGATTACATAGGCTAGTTAAGCTAAAAGTATGTTTGCAATACAGAGTTAGTGAAAACCTCAAGGAAGGAAGTTAATATAGTTTATAAAGGTGAATTTAAATTAAGGGACTGGTATGGAGGGTTTTCATCCTTGGCTTAAGATGAATTCAGAGCAAAAGCTAATCACACTTGTAGCCATCAGTCAACAGGAATAAATTTTACATTTCAAGGTAGAGGGAAATGAAATCTGATTTATTTTGTGTTTTACCTGTGTTAGGATGGCAATATGTAATGAAATTACAAAGATGAAGTAGATAAGGAAACTCCTGGTGAAACACTTTTGTGAAAAAGGGGATCAGAAAAGAATAAGAGGAAGAGAAGCGAAAGAAGCAAGGACTGAAACTCAGGATCAGTTTGGGGGTAGGGAGGATGCTGTGGGAGACAAAGTGATGTAAGCATGTCCATATTGATCCCTGTTCATATTGGATGAGTTAAGGGGCAGGTCACTTCCTGCGACCAACTGGCAAAGTGAGTGATAAATATCCACTGAGGGAGCTTCTTTCACAACATTAAAATTATTTTGATTCTGTTCTCTTGCAGGCTTTGGTTTGATGAATTTATAGGCCTTTGGGTGTCAGTTCAAAATCTTCCCCAATGGGAAGGGGTAAGTATTTACTTTTCACCTACACCAGAAGTAGTACATTTAAATATTCCTACAATGCATTTGCAAGGCATTGAAGTCAAACAGTGACAAAACAGATTTTTTTTATTTCCTTCTGCTTTAACTAGTACAAGAAAGCAGAAACAATAATTTCATGGTTGTTAACAAGCAGTTACTGGCTGAATAAACAAGACTGCCGTTGTGCTTGGTGAACACTGTTTAGTGGCTAGCTTAGGCAGCTTTTCTTTCCAGCCTTGGGAATGCTGGCATTTTCCAGACTGCCTGCTAATGCTTAACAATGATGCAAAGTGCATTATAATTCTGTAAAGTCCCATCTTTTAACACATCTTTCATCATCCCTGATTTTGTGTAGTAATGCTTTGCGTTGACGGCAATGAGTTGTTGCAGTCTTTATTTTAGATACAGCAAAGAATCTGTACTCCCCTTGTCCGAAAATACCATTGAGCTGTATCTTTTAAGGCAAACAGTCTACTATGTACCTGTCTGCCTTTTTTGTATGTGTCTTGTGACCAGATACGAACTTGGGAAGTAAAATCTGATTCTTGAGACACCACCAGCAGCATCTCAGGTGCTGTTGTTGTCAGCTGACCTGTGCTTTGGCTTTACTGCAGTGAAACTTGGTGTATTACCAGATTGTTTCCACACTCAGTATGAACCCTAAGCTCACAGACCATGTGGCTCCTTTTACTAATCTCCTGCCTATATACACAAGGAGGACTTCTCGGTGTCTTGGGAGAGAGCTGGTTTCCAAAACACCACTGAATTGTTACTTCTGTAGCACATTCTGTTTCTGGCAGTTTCTTTGTGAAAAGGCTTGTGTGTAGGTCTTTCTGGTTTGAGTTATGTTTCACCACAACTAAAGGAAGGCAGTCTTTGTTCCAGCAGTTGGCAATTGTCCAGGTTTGAATGGGGGTGATTGCCAAAGTTTTGTTTGAGATTGTCTGTAGATACTTCTGCATCTTTGACAGCCATCCAAAAAATCACAATTCTGTCCTTTCTGACAGAAAGATGACAGCCTTCACTTTAATATCATGATTTGGTTTGTTTCTGTCAAACGGTGTAACAAATAATCATCAACACTCTTTCAAAAAATTATCTGGTGTTTTTTTCCTCTTCCACTGTATTCTGACGGTTAGCTCAGAAGGCCCAAACAATTTATTTTTTTTCTCCAGAGCTTGCAGTTCTTGTTTCCTTTGCTGTTCTGTCCACTTCTTAAGGGCAAGGTTGTTAATTTCCTCAAGCTTGGATGCAGATAGTTAGACATGTGAGTTGTGACTATGCAATCCAATTTGAGTCTCTAAATGCTGCAAGCTTTTTCTCAGCTTGCTTTGGCAGGACTTTGATTTGCTGTTTGAAGGGGAGTCATAGAATCAATTGCCTTTGTGCAGGGGAAGGTTTTCTTTAGTGGGTATTTCCTAGTATCCAACAATAAAGGTAGAACATATAAGAAAATGTAACACTTGTATTCAGGTAGTGTCAGATGTGACTGTCTAGAATTGAATTTGTGTTTTTTCCAAAGCTCTCATGTTTTTCAGACCGAGGGGTGAACTGCTTTTTGAATATGTCTCTGAATTAGGCAGCATTATTTAACACCCTTCCTTTTGGCTTTGCCATAGCTTCAAGTTAGTGCTAGAAGTATCAAGGCTCTTGGAGACCTGATAGGTATTTCCCTATTCAGACAAGGTCATAAAAGGAGCATTGATGGATTACGTGCTTTCTCACAATCAGGATATGAGAGTGAAACTTCATCATCTCCTTTTTGTTTAGTCCTGATAACCATCTTTCCTGAGGACATCTCTTGGTTCCCTTTTGGACTTGAGAGTGTCTTCTGGCAATGAACTATCTAATTCTTCATATATAGTCACATACTGCCATCCTGTCTGACGGCTAATGCCTGTTTACCTTTACAAGCCCAGATGTGTACAAACCAAAGCTTACATTTTCCAGTAACCCATCCAAATAGTCCTCTATGCAAAGGCTATGGAAGTAGGTAACAGGTTTCTGTTAGAGAATCTGTTGATGAAATTGCTGAACTAGAGCCTCTTATATTGCAAGATTTTTGCTTTGCTTAAGTTGTATTGTGGGTTTGCTGGGGAATCTCTCTTCTGTCACCTGGAGTTTGTTCCAAACCTTTGCTGTAGAGATGAGTAGTCTGCCATGCCCAGTTGATAAAATAGTGGTAGCATTTGAAGGACTCTGAAGCTTAGTACAGGTGTCTTTCTGTAAGTTGCTATCAGGAGTGTTCTGATCTGTGGAAGCTGTTCAAAAAGGAGAAAAAGCTCAAAGCTGCTCAAAAGGGGAAAAAATATTTCTTAGCAAAAGCTAAAGTCTTTGACATCATATAGCTCAAGTATAAGTTTGTTGTTCACCTACCAGTCTTCAGAGTTGTTTTGGTAATAAAACAACTTAAATGGTTGAGAATTAAAATGATGGTAAATGCATTCTGCCTTTCATGTTAATTCACAGAGCATGGGGAAAGGGAGAGAGTGAGTATACCTTCTCTAAAAGTACTATTAATACATCCTTACATTTAAAAAAAAAAAAGGTGAAGAGATGGGGTGTATATTCTGACAGACTGCCTCTCCCAGAACTTAGATCATAATTTCCTGCTTTGTAAGCGCTCAGGTGAGTAATGAGTTGGACTTCTGAAGGTAGGAATTCAGAAGCATTATGAAATAGGGTATTGGTGGCTTCTGATAGAGTGAAATCTTCCTTTACAAGTGCTTTAGTGCCATGGGTAGCTTTTATTTTGCATCTGTAAAGTAGGTTGAGGGGTTTGTGCATATTTTTTTTTTAATTGTAAGTATATTCTAATGAATTTTTTTTTGTGGTGTTTTTCAGCATCTAGTCAATCTTTTTGCTCGCTTGGCCACTGACAACATCGGGTACATAGACTGGGATCTGTATGTACCAAAGGTGGTATTTTCATTTTATGAAAATGTTTAGTTTGAGATAAGGCTTCACTGTTACTGTGCTAAGAATAATTTGTATTCCCCATATGGGTCTTACACTGCAGTGGCCCAGTTTCTCAAATTCGGAGCATTCATTTGAAGACTTAAGTGTAACTGTGAGCCATCCTTTTGTAACAGATGGCATTGTAAGTTGTTACTGTTATCACCAAACCAAAGCAGTAATGTACCTTACTATACAAGTACTCTCTGATTGTATAACTAATCCCATGTTTTTGTGGAAATGGCCCTTAATTATATTCTTTTGATAAATAGTTTATATGACCTTTGAATCTTTCAGATTACAGATTTTTTTTTTTAAAGATGTTCATAGCAGTTAGTTTGTTCTAAAGAAAAACCAAAACCACCGAACACCTTTTGATTAGAAAATTAATTTATGGCAGTTTTATGGGCTTTTTCTTTTTTTCAGATTTTTACCAGAATTTTGAGGAGTTTAAATCTTCCTGTGGGAAGCAATCAAGTTGTTGTTCCAAGATTCTTAACAAATGCTTATGATGTAGGACATGCGGTAATGTGGATCACAGCCATGATGGTTAGTAACTTTTCCATAAAGTGAAACAAAAGCTAATGCAAAGCTTTAAGCAAGTATGTATTTAAAATTAATGCTTGTTCTGTTTAGTTCACCCCAGAAGCATGGTTTTCAGCTATCTTTTGCCCAAGTTTTGTATTGTACAATGTATAAGTACATTTTTTCACTGTCAGTTTGGAATGTGGATGGAAAGGTTTCTTTCACAGTTGCTGTCTGTGGCATTTTGTAAATGAACAGGCAGCTATGAGTGCCACTGTGGATACACACTTGGGACCTGTTGAACAATTGAATGACTCTTTTGGGTGAACTTCATCAGATCAGATGGAAAAAACTTGCTACTTAGTGCAAGCTGAGGGTGGGAATGGGAGGGTGTTTGCAGATGTGATTTGATGCTTTGAGGTATTGCTTTGGTAAGTGAGAGTGCTCACTTGTACCTTTGACTACTGTGTTACCTGTTCATTTTAACTTATTCTGTGTAATGAAATTATGTGGTGTATTTTTTACAGGGTGGACCAAGTAAATTAGTGCAGAAGCACTTGTCTGGATTGTTCAACAGCATTGCCTCTTTTTACCATCCTTCAAATAATGGGCGCTGGCTGGTGAGTTTTTGCATGTCACGACAATACCTTTGTCTGTAATTTCAACGGTTAAACCTGTCAAATCAAACACATTGATAGATACTGTATATGCTCCGACAGCCAGATTGTTGGTTGTGTAATACTTTGAGGCTTTAATTTTCAAGATAGGTGATTGTACTGTCATTCAAATCATACTTTTATTCTGTTGTCGGGACCACAGGTAATGGAAGTGCTATTCAGACATCTAATCGAAGTGCAGTTTAGAAGTCCAAAACTAGACATCTAATCCATATATAGCTAGGAAGAAGTCATCACTGTAAAGGAGGGTGATATACAGCATCTTTATTACTGGTGTGATGTAGCTTTCATATTACTGACCTACTGTCTCCAAGTTAGCAAAATGTAGTTCTGATTAACCAAGGAAAAAAGATTTTTAATGCACATCTAGTTTGATGGTGCATAACTTTTTTGGTGATGTAGTTAGTGAAGTCTTCTGCTAAAGAATGTAAGAATCTCCCTGTGATAACTGTTAGAAAGTACAGATTAAAATAGCAAGGTTAGTCGAAGCAGTGCCAAAGGAGCTGACTTGTTCTAGAACAGGATGCTTGCTCACATGTGAATGTGCAGAGAATGCTGTCAAAGATGTCTTGATTACTGGTAAGTGATCTTGATTCTTGACTATATCCTTTGTATGTATTTGTTAGGATTTTTTTAAATCATAAGGCATACTGCTTAATTGCTAATGTTTTGGGAACTGAAATTTAATGACAGATTGTGAATGTTGTATTTTAGAGCTCTTCTGAGTTTTCTTGCATTGCAGTTGTGTAATTTCAAGATAGTGGCTTATTAATTGTCTGTTGTATACTTATCAGCTCAGATTCAGCTAGTGCTGTGTAACTGAATAGCATTTCTTGTATATTCAACAGAACAAACTGATGAAACTACTTCAGCGGTTACCCAGTGGTGTTGTCAGAAGGCTGCATCGTGAGCGCTACAAGAAAGTGACTTGGTTAACTCCTGTGCCTGATAGTCATAAACTTACTGATCAGGATGTTACAGACTTTGTAGAATGCATTATTCAACCTGTTCTTCTGGCCATGTTTAGTAAAACTGGAAGCCTCGAGGCTGCCCAAGCCCTGCAGAACCTTGCACTGATGCGTCCTGAATTAGTAATTCCACCTGTACTTGAGAAGTAAGTTCTGAAGAAACATTACAACTTCCCTGTTCCCTTCCCAACAAATAAATATGCACAGCAGACATATTTAATGATAAGCAATTTCCTTGCTGCGAATGATGCTTGCAGTGAGAGGAGCTGCTAATACACACCCTGTGCAATCACCCGAGTCAGGACAGGGAGCAAAGGAGGACTTTGGTTTTTTTTAACATCTGTCAAATGGAATAGTTCTGGGAGCTGTTTGTACCTTGTGCAATTAATTTAGAGGAGTCCTCGGAAGGTTTGCATTCCTATTAGCATTTTGTATCAGGTAGCAGGTGGATCAGTTGAAACAACCAATGTTGCACCCTTTATTCCTGAGCCACTTGTACTTTCTCACTAGCTTTCAATTGGGACAAGTATGTGTGGTAATGAGCATATGGTTTATGTTTCTATTTTGTGTCAGAGTATGTTACAGTTACAGATTGTTTAAAATTACTTCTGACTTCATAAGCAAATCACAAACATATGTGCCCCTGTAAAATACTTTTTTTGTGCTATTACTAATGCCTTTGTTCCTGAAATTCCAGAAAAAAATGTAACTCCTTCTTGCCCCAGTGAAAAGTTTTCTTCCCAGTCCCCATCTGTTTTCCCCCTCCAATGCAGTCTTTTGAGTTCATACCTTACTGACTCGACTGTTTGTAAAAACTTGATAAATCTGCTGTTATATGAAAATATTTCAAGCATAACTGTTCTAAGAAGGGCAGTAATGGACTCCTGCATTGGGTATGACTACTTTTTCTGTTTTGAGAGCAGACTGAACGTCTGCTCAGAAGCTCAAACTATCACTGGTATGTTTGCCTTGGCTGCAGTTGCAAATTCATTTTGTTGAGTAGATGCAAGTCCTTTGTGCTTTGAATGACACAGGGCAGGGGTAGCCCTGTGACTTCAGTTTGAACTGTAGGTTGTTGATAACAGTATGAAGGGTCAGGCAGTTTGCTAAAAAGTACCAAGTNATGAGCATATGGTTTATGTTTCTATTTTGTGTCAGAGTATGTTACAGTTACAGATTGTTTAAAATTACTTCTGACTTCATAAGCAAATCACAAACATATGTGCCCCTGTAAAATACTTTTTTTGTGCTATTACTAATGCCTTTGTTCCTGAAATTCCAGAAAAAAAATGTAACTCCTTCTTGCCCCAGTGAAAAGTTTTCTTCCCAGTCCCCATCTGTTTTCCCCCTCCAATGCAGTCTTTTGAGTTCATACCTTAATGACTCGACTGTTTGTAAAAACTTGATAAATCTGCTGTTATATGAAAATATTTCAAGCATAACTGTTCTAAGAAGGGCAGTAATGGACTCCTGCATTGGGTATGACTACTTTTTCTGTTTTGAGAGCAGACTGAACGTCTGCTCAGAAGCTCAAACTATCACTGGTATGTTTGCCTTGGCTGCAGTTGCAAATTCATTTTGTTGAGTAGATGCAAGTCCTTTGTGCTTTGAATGACACAGGGCAGGGGTAGCCCTGTGACTTCAGTTTGAACTGTAGGTTGTTGATAACAGTATGAAGGGTCAGGCAGTTTGCTAAAAAGTACCAAGTGAAAAAAAACGTTTAAAAAAATCACAGTAACTTTTTATGAAAAAGGTATGGACTTCAGTGTAATGTTAAGTAATATCTGCCTTATCTATTTAGAGGTGGTCAAGGCAAGTTTTCATGCTTGCCAGAAGAACCTTACGCTTTTCAGTACACAGCTTGTATTAGCTTAAAGTTAAAACAAGAAAATCATAGCTTTTAATCTAGGAGCCCATGCAGTTATTAATTCCTGTGCCACAACTGATAGCAAATTATTTAATCCTGAATTTACTGGGGGTAGGACTGCAAATGAAAGGAACGTTTTCTAACAGAGCAATGTTAAGTCTATGGGAAAAAAGATCATAACTAAAATTTGGAACCATTTATTAGCTTGCAGTTTTTTTGTAGAAATTTTGTACCCTTTCTGTAGAAAATAACATGTGCAATCCACTTTGTATTTTCTTTGAACACTTTAGAAACATTATTGTTCGTAATATGACTGCTTTTCAATTTTATAGAACCTATCCTGCACTTGAGACATTGACAGAACCTCATCAGCTCACAGCTACTTTAAGCTGTGTAATTGGAGTAGCCCGTAGTCTGGTATCTGGGGGGAAGTGGTTTCCTGAAGGTCCAACACACATGCTACCTCTACTGATGAGAGCATTGCCTGGGGTGGATCCAAATGATTTCAGCAAATGTATGGTGAGTGTATAAATCTTACTTTTTTAGAAGTTACCCAACTATTTCACTCAGAAGGCTTTTTTTTTGTATTTGTATGAAAGCAAGTAACTCATGTTTCCAGAAGTTCTTAGCTTGGTTTTGTTCCTGCACAGTTTTATTTGTAAAAAGTTAATATTACAAGCCCCTAGCTTACAATAGTGCTTTTGGCTTGTCAGGTAGTACCAAGCGAATCTCTAACACCAGTTTGTGATAAGCATTGTAGTGACTTTTTGGGCAACTTTGAAAAACAAGATAAAATAGATGTTCCAAAGCTCCTATCAATATTCCTAGTCTTTTAAAATCAATAGGAAAACCTTTATCATTAGATTTTCATTAAATTAGATCCTAAAAGCCCCCATCTTTGGGAATGCATATTAATTGACTATTGAAACAATGTAAACGTTATAGGGTTTTTGTAACTTTGAAGTTCAGCAAAAAGTAGGAGTTACTTCGAAAATTGACAGGTTTTTGGACAGTACAGGCTAGTAGGTTTTATATATGAAATTAGAAGTAACTACTGAAGTTTTGGGTGGAATAATTAGACTCTGGAATTTTTTTTAATGTAGTGATTTGCTTTAGCTCCCGTGCCTTAATTGCAAAAGCTTTTTAATCTGTAGAATACAGTAAAAGAGCTGTTTACAACTCTCAACAGATTACATTCCAGTTCATTGCAACATTTTCTACTTTGGTGCCTTTAGTGGATTGTTCATCTGTATTGCAAGAAAGAGATGATCTTTCAGAGGTAAGTGTTGTGCAGTTATAAAACAAAGTTTTCAATTTAATTTCTAGCAATGTAATAATCTCTTCAGAACTATGACAGGTTTGCCACTCTTGTTGGTATATGTAAAACTGCGTTAAAAATGCAGCAAAAAAACGAAGATGTGGATCACCTTTGCTTCTGTTCAGCATGGTAGAGCTGACATTAGTGTGCAAATTGTCTCTGTGTGTTCTTTACATTGCTTCTTAGTGATAGCTTCTTGTAGACATAGTGTTAAATTCAAACAGTTCAATATTTTTATGTTGAAACTCGGCTGCATAATGCCCTGTGTAGTGTGGTTTGACTCTGAGCTTGCCCTATTTTGAGTAGAAAGTTGGACTATGTGATATCCAGAAGTCTCTTGCCATCTAAATTTTTTCTGAGTCTAATAAAATAGCAGCTTTGTTACCATTACATTTTTGAAACTTCTTGTCACCACAAACCATTAAGGTAACAATAAATTAAAAAAAAAAAGTAGATAACTACAGTGTTGTTGTAAGATGCGTATACCTCATTTCTAGTTTAAAACTAGTCCAGATGAGAGTGAGGTAGAAGGTAACTGAGTGTCTGGGAGACCCTTGAAGGAATTCGGTCTCCTGTTGTTGAAAATTTAATATGTGATTAAGAAAAAAAAAAACAAACAACAAAACCCAACAAAACAAAAAAAAACACCCCACAAAACCAAAACTCTTCATAAACCTTTTTAAATTTATTTATCAAAAGACTAATGCACTCTTGTAACTTTTTGGGGCTGTTTTCTTCCTGCGGGAAATAATTTCAAAACAATTGCTCCTTTTTAAAGTGTTCCTGCAGTCATGCTTCTCTTTTCTGATTAAGATTCTATTGCTCTCTCTTCATATGCTTGTTAATCTCTTCCAATCAAGAGACAGAAACATTAGATAGCGAGCCTCATCTTCCTCTCCTGTGTTTTATCCTTTGCTGCTCTGTGTTATTAGATGCTTTCATCCTACCTGTTTGCTTTGGAGTGCTGATTGTGTACATCTCTAGTTTAAGACCTTGCACTCAATTTCTCCAACATTGCCCTAATACTTCATGCTTTTGTTTTTCACATAGCTAAAAATACAGGAGAGAATAGGAAATAGTTTTTCTGTTTCTCTACTTAACACCAGGCTTTTGATTTAGATACAGCAGTTCAAGCACAAATAGTGAAGCTATGTGAGGTGTACTACAAATAAGGTAGCAACAGTGTTTGCTACAGTAGATACAACTGCCACATAAAATGTCTCATCCACTGCTAGAAGACTGTTCTTGTAGCTCAGAACAGCTAGTAGCTACAGATCGCACAGATTCTGAATTCTCAGCTACTAGAAAAGGGTTTATTTCATTGCCCCAGAGCTGTAGCACTCAAAAAATTAAGAGGAGTTTGTACGCTGAGTGTTTAATGTAAATATGCCAGCAAAGCCAAGTCTGCCACTGCAATTGGCACTCGCTGACCTGCTGGAAAGGAGGATCAGTAGTAAGGCCAAAGGTTGTATCCATGGAGGCAAACCTGATTTCACCCTGAGAGTTTATTTGGCTAGACATCCAGGGCAGGAAATTTGATAAGACAGTGTAAAGAAAATGTAATAATCATTTCTGGTAGTGTACTCAGGAAATGCACTGTAGTCTATATAATGTAAAAATTGTTGTTTTGAAGTAGTTAATATAAGAAATAAAACTTATGTTATGTTTCCTTAAGAAAAGCCAACCTTTTGTGCTTTTGCATTGGAAAACTGTAGGTGGAAAGAGAATTGTGCTCTGCAACTGCTGAATTTGAGGATTTTGTACTGCAGTTTATGGATAGGTAAGTAAGCTAAGGATAGGTGAAAGTTTGGCATGAAGAAGTTAATGAAACTTTCAAGTTCTGCTTACTAACATTGTATTTATTGTATTTGTGTAGATGTTTTGGACTTATAGAAAGCAGCACGCTAGAACAAACAAGAGAGGAGACTGAAACGGAGAAAATGACTCATCTAGAGAGTCTAGTGGAATTAGGTCTCTCTTCTACTTTCAGTACAATCCTTACTCAGTGCTCAAAGGATATCTTTAAGGTATGTAGAACATGGGCTTTCCATCTGACTTTAAGAGGCCTTATTTTCTGTGAATGACTATTGCATTTAGATTCTTCCTTCATTATCCTGTTGTGAACTTTCACGTTTAATAACCAAGGAAAGGGCTGTGGGGGGAAGTTTAGGACTTGATGTCAATTTGCTTTATGGTTTTGAGTACATCAGTATAGAGCTCTTAGGTTCTTGATGCTCTCTTAGGACAGGTTGTTCTAACAGCTTATTTTAACACTTTATCATTTAGGCTGTAATTTTTCTGTCTTCTTGTTCGGTAAGGCTAACCTGTCCAATCCCCTGCTTTCCTTTTCTCTCCCTCCCCCTACCACTTCTTCAACTGGGCGAAAGAAGCTGTTCAAAGAGCCATGTGGCTAATGGGATCAGAAAAATTACCTAAATTAAAATAACTCTGAGGGAGGGGTTTGGAGAATCCATGTTGTGGCATGGACAGATTCTTTCCTTGCAGGTTAGGCTGACATATTTTAATCTGTTTACATTACAGTAGGTATATGTTTGGAGATGTTAGATTTGTACGTTTTGAACCATTGCGTTGGATGCTTCATTATGGTTTTGTCTAGAATCTTTTGGTTAGTGTCTTAAGTTAATTCTTCGTTGGTTTTAAGTATTTAATTTGTATTTTTTCCTGATTGTTCATTATTAAAGTAATCGTATGTGATCTACACTGTATATAGTTCAGCTTGTCCTGCAAGGTATTGGATGGTAATAAGATGCTTTAAAACATGCTGACCACTTAAACAGTTGATAGTTAATTCCCTATTTATTTGTTAACTGAGGGTTGCCTTGGCTTTACTGATATCATGTACTGATAACATATAGGATTTTTTTCCTGAGCAGTTACTATTCACCTGAGTTTTTAATCTTTCTTTTCTATAATGTTGTGAGCTTTAATTGTGATGATAGTTACATTTTACTGAGCTTTAGGCATTCTACGGAATGCTTTTTCTATCTCTTTCTTCTGATTTTTTAATGTGAATCATCTTTGTAGTCTTCTGTGTTAAAAGAAGACAATATTATATACAGATGCTGCCTTATGTGAAACATTTGATGATACCTAGTTTTCTTTTTTTAAAAAAAGTAACCTCTATCTTTTTGTATTCGTTTATTTTTAGGTTGCCTTGGAGAAGGTTTTTAACTTTGCCGTTTCAAATATATTTGAGACGAGAGTTGCTGGTCGAATGGTTGCCGATATGTGCCGAGCTGCAGTAAAAGTGAGAGAAAATGCTCTGACGTTACTTGATCTTTAGTTTAAAAAAGAAAAATAGAGCTAATAGTACTCCTTTTGCTTATGTAAGATCTTTAATTTTTCTTGTGAATACAAGTAGTTCTTATGGATGGTTGCATATAGCAATATTTCAAGAGGTTAATTCACAAAGTATTTTCTTGTATTTGTTACATTTGATACAGGTTTTACTGAATGGTTAAGAATCGTGAAGTCAGGCTCACTCTAGATTGGACTGGAGTTGAGATGCAATCTATTTTCTTTTTCAATAATGTTGTTACAAGATTTTTATCAATGTGTGCACTGAGTTCCGTAAGTCATGTTTTTTTTAAAATGGGCTCTTTATGATGCTGTTTCCAGTGCCGCCCTGAGGAATCCTTGAAGCTGTTTGTACCACATTGCTGCAATGTTATAACTCACCTCACAGTCAGTACGTTTATAAGATTTATAGTGTTATTGCTTTGTTTTGGGTTGACTTTTGTTAAACATGAAAATAATATTTAAAAATTCTATGTGTTTTCCACAACTTTGTTTCAATGATCCAGGGAGTGTAGTGATAGGAAAAGGAGTAATGGGTATAAGCTAAAAGAGGGTAAATTTAGACTAGACATTAGGAAGAAATTTTTCACTGTGAGGGTGGTGAGACACTGGAACAGGTTGCCCAGGGAAGCTGTGGATGCCCCATCCCTGGAGGGGTTCAAGGCCAGGCTGGATGAGGCTTTGAGCAACCTGGTCTAGTGGAGGGTGTCCCTGCCCATGGCAGGGGGGTTGGAACTTGATGATCTTTAAGGTCCGTTCCAACCCAAACCATTCTATGATTCTATGAATGATGGGAAATTAATTCCCTCCGTTATTTCTTCTAAAAAACCAAACCTACAAATATTTATGTGTAATTTCAAGACTGAACTCTATGTAAAGCTACAAGAGCATGCTGTTTTAAATATGTGGCAATCTCCGGACATTCCTCCATTTCTTGAAAAACATTCAAGATGTTAAATTAGCTAAAGTAACTTCCAGTTGGACATGGGTGCAGTAAAAATTGGAAGGTTGCAATAGAAGGGTTGGGAGTAAACTTTTAAGGTGCAAACATCTGGTTTATGATGTAGCTTGTTTAGAAAACTTGACTGCAGCATAGTTACAGCAGTGCTTATCACTTGTTCCTCTAGATGATGATGTATTACATGATGAAGAACTAGATAAGGAGCTACTGTGGAATCTTCAGCTTTTGTCAGAGGTATCGCAAAGAATGTTCTCCCCATGCATATTTGTCATTGAATCTTGTTTAATGCCCGTGAAAGATGAGGAAGAAAAAAACCTGCTGCTATTAAGACAAAGTAAACATATGAATGACATTACATATCTTCATTTTTCTTACCTAATTTTAAATGGGACATAAGTGGCTGCTGTTTGAAGAAAATAAACATATGGTTGTATGTGGAAAAAAATTAAATTTAATACAGTTATTGAGAGAGAAAGAAGAGGGACGCATGCTGGCAAAAACGTAAGATACTTTTGGTAAAGATAAATCATTTAAAATGAATCTCAAAATGTATCTAAGTATTGCCAGAAAATTTTGAACTGCATCAAGAAGCAATGTATATCATGTTCTTATGTGTTACTTAAACTTTTCCAACAGTAATAGAAGTGGTGGTTCATGTTCAAGTTCAGTCTTAAATTCAAATTCAGTGTGACGTACAGAATGAAACCTGGTACAGGATTGGTTGAGTAGTGCAGCTCTCTCTTTAATCCTCTAGAACAAAATTAGTTATGTTCACCTTTGAAATGTTTGTCTCTTCCTATTAGATCACTCGAGTGGATGGAAAGAAGTTGCTACCATACAGGGAGCAGCTTGGGAAGATACTGCAGCGAACCCTACATTTAACCTGTAAGCAGGGTTACATTCTGTCTTGTAACCTACTGCACCATCTTCTTCGTTCTGCTACACTTATCTACCCCACAGAGTACTGCAGTGTGCCAGGTGGCTTTGACAAGCCTCTTTCTGAATACTTTCCTATCAAGGCAAGGATTTTAATTTATTTAGGATTAGAGGATTTTACTTTCTTTTTTAAAAAACAATCATACACTGTATTATTTGTTTTTATTTGGAGATTTCTGAACATAGGTAGCAGCAATGGAAAGTGTAATTGAAAGATGTTTTGGGCTTTAAAACATACATCAAATTACAAGTTACTTAAAAATATATTGATAGCAAAAAATGAATACTGACTTTTGAATAGTTTTATGGCATGACATTAGTCTTTTATGACAGGTTTTTTGCAATGATGGCATGACTACAATAAGATAATGCAAAGTAAGAGTGCCTGCTCATGTTTCTTTATCTCTTAATATATGATGCGTTTAATTTAGACCCAGCTGTCATGACATATGGTAGTATAAACAGTTAAGTCTAGAGTTTAGCAAGAGAATTTTGCTGTTCATTTTCACTTAAATATCCAGTCATAGGAAGCATTGTTGCATTGGGACAAACTTCAGTCTTTCATCTGCTTTTGTGGATGAGAGCTGCAGCCTTTCCTTGGTCCTGTTCCATAAATGTGGTTATCCGATATAACAAGTAATGGAGAGTGCAGAGAAAAATGAGTACATCAGTGCAAAACAATTTCAAAAAAGGAGATAAGGTGTTTACAGGTAGGCAGAATAACAAATGAACAATGATTCTACACACAGCTTGAGCAAATAGAATTGGCAATATTAAAAATTACTGAAACTGTCAAAAGTAATATGCTAGTCTGCTGTTAAGACTTTGAGGTCAACTTCCAGTATTACAAATAAACAGTGCAGCAGTTTTCAGCTGGCCTGTTTGAATATGAAACTGCATCTTGCTGAAAAGTGTTCTTTACCATCACTTTACAACTGCAGACAATCTAATGTTTGTTACTGAAAGCCAGTACAGTTTTATAAACTAGTGTGAAGATCAAGTTGGACCAGATACTCATTTAAGATTTTTTTCTTTGTTAAATGCCCCAACAGAAGAATATACTACTTTTTAAATTTCTCCTCTGAAATTGAAAAAGTTCATAATTACTTTGCTGTTCCATACGTGAGTGGCTACTTTATAAAGCATTTATCATATCAACTCAATTGCCATTAACAGCTTGAGTTTGTCACTTACATGCTTCCTACCCTGCCCCAGTGTAAAATTGCAGTTCTGTCACTTTCTCAAGGAATATTCAGGAGGACTAGCCTGCTCTTCCAAGGGAGAGAAGTAATAGCTACATTGAGTAAGCGTACTACTATGTTTCTTTGAATTTTTTGTCCGGCGAGGTCAGTCAGGCATTTTAAGAACAGATGGTGAAGTTTTGTGATCTTAAATTACCACGTAAAATTGGACCAAGGCAGGAAATGGAAAGTGAAGACTGCAAAGGCTTATCTATTAATTAATATAGTCCTAAGCACGAACTTAATATTTCAATATGAATTAGTAATAAATATTGACTTTTCCAAATACTCAAGTGGTGTTAGTTCTATAGCAAGTCTGAGTTCTTTGTAAGCCAAAATATAAAAAGTTGTTTTTGTTATGGGATGATCTAGCACTGTATGGAAAGCCCAACTTAAAATTTAGCTTACTTTTTTACTTTTAAAATGAAAGTACTGAGTTTCCTGTTTGTAGCTCGAAAACTGAAGAGTGTTATTAAATGGTATAGTTTTTATATTGTCTATTGAGTTGTGCTTAAGAATATTTCTGAATTTGTATCCAGCCAAAGGAATAAAAAAGTTATATTTCAGTTAGACCGATATGGTTCTTTTCCTTTTAGTCCATTCAGGTGTGTGTTATTTTCCAAGTACACGTAGACCGTACAGTAGGTTTGGGATTTCTGTTTGGTTTTATTGTGTTCTTGGGTTTTTTCCTGAAATTGTCAGGATAGCTGTTTTACCGCAGTAGCTAGTTCATATGTTTGGGGCTTTTTAATGATATTAAATGCTAATTTCTTCAAAAGACGTTTTGCTTCATAGTTTGGTTAATAACAAATGTTGTTATTTCTATAGGACTGGGGTAAACCAGGTGACCTGTGGAACTTGGACATCCAGTGGCATGTTGCTTCAGCTGAGGAAATAAACTTCGCTTTTTATTTGCTGGATACTTTCCTTCAGCCTGAGCTTACCAAACTGGAGCACTATGCAATTGGAGAACTAGAAATGTCCAGGTTAGTGGTGATACCTGATATGGAGAAATGCATTTATACATTAACATGTATTAAGTAGCTATTGCCAATCATACTGGCACTACAAAAATTAAGGAGTAAAAGAGTATAATGTTACACTGTCTTTGATATTATTCCAAGATTTCAAAGATTTTTAACTCTTAAAAGTACATGTAGCTTGGAAGTGCATTTCATAAGATAGATAACACAATATTTTGAACAAGAACACTCTTAGGAAAAAAAAAATCTTAAGACACTTTATGTTAGTGTAAAGACTTTTCTATTCCAGATGTTTTTAAAAATTCATACCATAAATTGTGTTTCCATTTAACTGTAGTCAGCAGTAAAAGTGCTCTTCCTGTACACTCTTTGTCTTGTTATTTTGACACAACCATTTGTGTTCTTAAGCTATAAAGTGGAACACAGGACTGATTTGGCTTGGAAATCTGCCTCTCCCCCCTTCCTTCCTCTATGAGTACATGGATTCAGTATGTAGTGTCTGTTTAAAAAGTGATAGTGTTGAAACAATCAGTGGCATAGCAAATAGGAACTGAGGCAGGAATACTGCTGCCCAATCTTGTTAAACTCTGTTAGTGTAAAACCAGGGCTTCATAAGGATATTTTCCTAGCACAAGATAATGGGGTTTAGTATGTGCTAAAGCATTTGCAATTATCAAATAGCTAAAGCATTAAATCTCGAACATTCATTATTTCTCACGTGAAACCTTCACTTCCTTGAAGCTATATATACTTGGTTGATGTTCATAGCGTGTAATGTTATATCTCATGCTGTGAAGTGCAGCCCTACATGAAGCTCCTAAATGTTTTTCTGTCTGACCAAGTTCCCACCTCTTTTTAGTCTGGAAAAGGCAATATACACTTGACAAATCAATGCCACCAATCTGCAGTCAGAAAGTATACTTAGACTAAAAGAAGAAAGGACATGTTTCCTCTTTGTCTTTGATATATTTGTATGTTTCTTTCCTTCTTTTGTTTGTTTTTCTCTTTGACACCTTGTATGTAAAGCTGACAATTTGTGACAGAATTGGACTTTGATTTGGGCAAGGCTTCACTGTGCTACGTCATAGAAATAAGTGGTGGTGAGAGAGTGGTTGGGAGAATACAGCCAAGTGCATGAATTGCAAATTAAATTGGAAGACAAGATAGCAAATCTGTGAGAGTACAGAATACCATTAGTTGCTGAGGTAGTAACAGGTGTGAGTAAATGGGGTACTACGTGAGCTTGCTATTGTCTTGAATTGCAGTATTTCTGGAGCTTGAATTCTTGTCAAATTACTTTTTTTTTCTCCCCAGCATTCCACGACGTAATAGTCAGAAATCAAACATTTTTTATGTATTTAGGAGCTTCAGAATAAGATTTGCTGTTACAAAAGATAAAATGAAAAATTCTAACAGCCTTTGAACACACATATTTAGAGAGTTGATGAGTAATGGATAAGTACTTAGAGCTCTTCAGTTAGGGAACCTCTTAAGAGGGCTGAAAGGAGTTATTTTACAAATTGGAGCTGCTTACCACAAAGATGAGAACAAAGGGCAAAATTTGTAGCTATATACTGAATGTTACTACTTGAGATGAGACAGCTTTAAAAATAATTCTTTAATTCTCTGAAATAGCACATTAGAAAGTTGTTCACATCGTTGCATTATAATTTATCTTCAGACTGTAAAATATTCACATATAAAGAAAGTATTCCCTTATCCTCTTCATGGTGGGAAGGACTTTTCTTGGCCTTGGAATAGAGAGTATTCCATGGATTTCATCTGAGATTTAGATAAAATTCTTAAACAATTTTTTGGGGTTAAGCTGTCTGTTTTGAAATTAATTTATCTCATTATACTGATGTTTCCTTCACTGTTTCAGAATGTAAAATCTCCAAAACAAGTTTTTCAGAAAACAAAGATGAATGTTGGAGTTCTGTAACAGGTTGGATAAAAAAAAGGTTGATTTCTGTAGTGCTCCCTCTTGTGTTTAGAAGTGATATAGCTAAAAAAAAAGGGCTTTTATAAAACTTTACCAAAAAATATGATTTATCATTTGTGTGTTTTCAAGCATTTAACAGATGAGTAATCATGTTTTTTTCTTTGTTTAAGAGATGATGTGCAGCAGAGTCTTGCTATAGTGCATAACTGCTTGATTGGCTCTGGGAATATTCTGCCTCCTCTAAAAGGAGAAAAGGTGGCTCATCTGTAAGTAAACTTTTTTTTTATATTACAAACATTCTTAGCAATTATACTGTTTTTTTTAGTGCTTATTGCTGTTATCGCACAACTGCTTCTAGTGGCTATTTTTAAGGAACTTTCATGCTAGTACAAAGATACGGAAATTTGAAATTGACTTACAGAAACACTTGAGTACTTAAAACATGAGAGAATGTTAAGTGAATGATCAAACACTTTGAATAATGTCACAGCAGAACCTGGCTACTGGTGCCAGCATACAGTGGAACAGACTGTTTTTTGATAGATGGGATTGCTGCTTTGACCTTGACTTCTTTGAGAAAATATTGAAATATTGTTAGAGGCAATTACAAGTTTGGTCTCTGTATTCCTGTTGTTTAAATATGGAGGATTTCAGTTAAGCTTATGGCTGCAGTTTGTATTTGGTGACTATAAAGTTGTTGCTGAGATTTTTTTTTCTTTTTTTTTTGGCCAAGGTGTCAGCTACTAAGATTACAAGGAGCAT
>VZTO01013581.1:280259-428950 GCA_013400615.1 Syrrhaptes paradoxus | reverse complement strand
CTTATTCCATTTTCCTCACGTATAGAACCTAAAATAAGGAACAGCATCAAAATGAATGTTTGAAACATCTTCAAGAATTCCACTACAATTACACCATTATACAAAGCGATCAAAACACAAAAACATCTTGTGAAAGAGATGCCATTACAACACATTTTGTAAACAATTAACTTCTCTATCAGATACATTTAACTGCACAAAAATAGTGGTGGGCTGGAATGACAAAAACAGAGCCATAAGAATCCTGATGAAATTCAAACATTTTTATGCTACTGAAAAGGAAAAAGTTTAAAAAAACAGGAAAAAAGGTAAGAAATGTCTGACTTCATAGAACAGAATGAATGCAGCTTGTATGCCACTTAGAAATACAGGATATACATATACACATACTGTGTTTTAGGTAAGAGTAGATGAAGTTCGGAACTGACTCACAATATGTTTTGGGAAATCCCTTTATGAAGCCACTAACAGACCCACAAATACCATGGTCCTTACAACACAAAAAGTAGCAAGCAGTGGCAACATTACCAGGTAAAAATGGCGATTTTTTCTTAATGATCTTTTTTTCTTTCTTATCCAGTTTATCTGTACTCTCTTGCTCCTTATCTTGTTCTGCACTGTTAGAGTCAGCCTGATGATTTGAGAGAGTCTGGACATCGGGGTTCTGATCCTGGGTCCCAGGTGTCTTTGCCTGGCTGCAGTCGGTAGAATGTGCAGAGACAGGAATCGAAGACAACCCACTGTTCTCTAAAGCTTGCTAGAAGAGAACAAAAAACTTCTAGATTAAGAAGGAAATATTCCACAGTTGCTCCAGCTTTTCTCAAAATACTACTTAGAAGATATAATGCAAACATAATTAAAGGAAATAAATGTCTCATCCTCCCAGAACCTCATCAGGATTTCAAACTCACAAAAACACTCTTACACAACGGTGACTTCTGACTGTCTGAGATTTTAAGTTGGACTTCCTACGCCAATACGTATCCCAACAACTGCCTTTCAGAAGAGTGCCAATTGTTTCTACAGAATCAAGCATCTGCCAGAAATATACAGCTGTCTCTTACGCCTACAACATGAGAGAAAAGTTCCCCATAAAAGATCAAATTTGAAGCCCATCAACTTGTAGAGAAGCCATAGACGATATAAAGAAAATGGAAGAATGCTAAAACAAAGAAAGGCTCAAAAAAGCTCAAAAGCCTCTCTTAACAAACCACTGATAACCACCAGACCAAGGCAAGAGCTACGCACTCATTTTTATGTACACTGGAAGGGACTGGAGTGTAGGCAGCTTTATGGATACTGGTGTGTCTGAAGAGGTTCTGGATCGAATACCTCAAACACATATTTAAGTAGGAGTGGGCAGTTATCTGATCACTTGGAAGAAAACTACATTTTATTTTTATTTTGTACAACAACATGGCTAAGTGATGCTCATACAGTAACTTAAAGAACCAATCACTGATTTTTTTTTATATAGTTATCACAACAATAGCTGTATTTTATGTTATAATTTGGTGCAACTACACGTCACATTCCTGACATTAGAGAACTTGGCATAGGTAACATGGCAAATCAGCACGTATCTGCATGTAACATTCGGGTATCAAAAAAAAATAAATTGAATGGTACTTAAAAGAGTAGAGATGAAAAAAGAATGTAAAGGATAGCAGGTTACCACCAATACTAAAGCATACTATTCTCCACCCTGTGCCATTATGCAGTGGAGGCTGCAGAACAAGCACAGACAGCTGAATTACTGTCTACCTCTCTCCTGTCACACAGCATTTCCAACTGCCAGTATCAAGGACAGAACAATGGGTTACAAAACACTGGGCTGACCCAGGAAGGAATTTTCTTTGCGCCAACAGGAAATATTCAAACAGCCCTTATTAATTAGAAGATGATAAAGGCTCTGTATACATTCTCAAGTTTAACCAAATAAAAATATTTTTCCCTTCTTAAATGTCACCTTGTTTTAAGCACTGCATAAGTTAAAGACGTGCCACAAGCTGCTTTTAGGCAACAGAAAAAAAAAAGCCAAGAGGATCAATAAAGTGTCCATGTACAGATGTGCACATTTAAAGCTTTCTTCTACGTCACGTAATCGATATTTATATCCTTGCTTTTGTAAAATTATACAAAAAGATATCTTGGTGCATTCCATACTTGTTCAGTAGATCTTTACAATTCTTTCTTGACTGATAAATCATTTAGAAATGCAGAAGTAATGCTATCATTGAAAATACTGAAAACAAATTTAAGCAAAACAGAAATGAGAAAGAAAACACTGAAATGTGAAGCTCTTCTCACATCCAGCTCTTACCTGCAAAATATCTCTATTGATTCCTACCGCAATGTTGAGTTGTTGACCAGGTTGTTGAGGCTGGCTATTTTCTACAGGACCTGGTTCGGACAGCTCAAGGAGCTGCTGGATGACATCAGTTACAGCCTGCTGACCCTGGTGAGCAGTAGCTGCAGACACCTGGTTTTCTGTCTGCTGCAGAAGTGGCGATCGAAAATGTGTGGCCTGAAATAGACAGCAGTACATTTGAAAAGGAAGATGAAAAGTACCTATGAACTGATGTGTTCAGGTCTCTCATCTGAAATGTGTTAACTGTCCACTGCCAGGATGTCCGTTTATATAAGACATAAGGATAACACAGGGCTGTCATCAAAGGTCTACTCACTCCACCAAAGAACTGCTTCTGTATATCCCTTTTCTGGAGTTCTTCCCACGCTGCACAACTGTAAGCTTACAGCTTGAATTAAGTTTGTTGTAACTGCTGAACCTTCAACCAGTTTACAAAACACGGGGATCAATTACTGAATTCCACGTGTAGAGGGCACGTGAAAAGTAATTCCAAAACAAGTAAGCAGCACTGACATTGTGGTCTTTTTAAAGTTCACATTTAACTTAAGTAAACCCTTTAGAAAAATAATCTTCTGTTGGCTGAGATTTTTTTTGTACGAAATTACTTGTGGTGTTACACCAAAACCTTTCAGAACAGTTGAACTATAGCCTTTTCCCTTCAACTTCCAATCTTCTAATTTCCTTGGTTTTAAAAGAATCCCTTTATACTCTAAAAATTCGAAATACTGATGGAGATGTATCAAAATACTAAAAAAACAAAGTCTAAAACCCAGATTTCTTAATCTTTGATTTGATAACTCCATCTTAGCTAACTTAGTAACAAAAAAAAAGGTGACAGAAAGCCTTGGTATTTCTTTTTAAAATCAGAAATTAAGAGTCTTTATCTTCACCTTCATTTATAAACTTCTCTTCCTTACAACAAATAGACTCCATAAGTATACCATTACTGAAGCAACTGCTTTCAATCATGTATTCTACTGCAGAAAAGAGAAATATATATTTATATAATGGCTAGCCCCATAATTCTGTTTCTTAGAACACACTGGATATTTCTTTCTAATATTCACTTCTGTTTTCTAAAAATAATCACTTCCACACACATTTAAAATGTTACCTCCTTTCAGATAATTTTTAACAAAGGATATTCTTAGACTTCATGTGTGCAATACTTCTTCCAACCTGAAAACTCCCCTGAGATCTTCTTTATGCTGACATATTACACTGGGTATTTAAAATGCCGCTGCCACCACATTTGAGCATAGTTACAAAGAAATATACTAAGAAAAATTATCGTAATTCAAGTCATAGTCTGTGAACTTGATGAAGCATTCTTAATACCTACCCATGAGATAATATAAACCAAACCCTCATCCCATTTTCTCGTATGCATGTGAGAACAGAACTTGCTGTTTTGCTGCTTTAACCATCACTTCATCTCTTTCACCTCACCAGAGGGACAGATGGAAAGATTCAATCTCTTCAGACTCCAATATAGCCAAAGTGTTATAAACATTCCAATATGTATTTTAAAAAATAAACCACACATATGCCATTTTCATTGCAATAAAGAGCAAAGTGTTTTGCTAAACAGTGTAGGAGCTCTTTATGGAGACCATTTTCTTGCAACAGAACACAGAGAAGCTCTTTAGTAGAGTGGGAAGCCTACACTAAAGTCTATAAAATTCTCCCAGGCTTCAGCAAGAGAGAAAAAAATGTTAATGAAAGAACTGCTCAACATCATCTTTGACAAGAAAATTACAGTACTACATCTATTTAGCCAGTGTGCTCACTTATCATATAGCAGTTTATATACAGTCTCACGCAGGTTATCTTTTTCAAAAAACAATATATCCATATGCACACTATAAAGTCTGTTACTATTAAGATACTCTGTTAATTACAAAAATTTTCAGAGGTCTCTTTGTAGGTCCCACTTCAATACCAGATTTTAAAAATAGCATAGAGAATGAAGTGTTTTATCACTACTCCATAATTCAACATTTGTTCAATTAGAACAGCGGACCTCGTGATCACCGTCTGTCTGTCTGATCTGCTGCGGACCACAGACCGTGTGACTCCTCTGAGTGAATTACTCCTTCAAGTAAAGTAACCGTACAGAAATTATAGCAGCTATTTAAATCAAGTAATTTATTGCGGTAACTTTTTCTGTTGCTATCCAACTTCAACAAGTTGTTCCAACAGTAAATTATCAACACTAAAATTCCATACTTATTTCAAAGTGTGAATTTGTTTAGTTTCAACCCTCAAAACTTTTTTTCTTCTCTATTAGAGATTACAGATTTTTCCCTTTTCTTCAAAACAGCAGATCAAGTCATCCTTAAATATTTTATCTGATGAACAAAATATACATCTTAAATCTCTTCAATAGTAAAACACATAATTTCATAATTTAAGAATTCTGCTGGCTCTGCTTCCTCCTGTATCTTTCCATACAGTTCAAGAATACTGAACACTATAAACAGAGAACCTACAAAAGGAAAAATTACCAGAATGAAATGCAGAGGACACACAAGCTTTTCATTTCTATGTAAAGTTTCTTCTCGTAATAAAAAGACAAAAACTAATCTTACCAGGCAAGGAAAACCTAACTTTTAGCTGATACATCAATTATTACTTTTTCCATCCATGTTTATAAGGGGAATTTCAAATCCTTCAAAACTACCCTGTGAATATGGTCTACTTTTCCTGTTCTTCTATATGTTATTTTATTCTTGGCCATATCGGAACATATACTGCTTGGTATACCCAACTCACCAAGAAATACAGATCACTGTATCAGTGATTTGTCCTCTTCATAAATTATCTCAACCTTTGTACCATCTTGATCAGTGATGATTTTATATTTTATTCCAGATCACTGATAAAATATTAATTAGTGTAGGGACAAAAATTCATTTCCAAAGGACCCCATCAGGAACACAGTAACAAGTTTTCTCAGAAAGTTTTAAAAGTCACTCTTGGTGCCTTACATTAATTTTAGTATGTCATTCTATCATAGAATGGTTAGGGGTGGAAAGGACCTTAGAGATAATCTAATTCCAACCCCCCTGCTATGGGCAGGCACACCTCCCACTACCTCCAAATACAAAACATATCTCTGCGTTTTATCACCTCCACTACAAGAAGGAAAAAGAAGAATCATTAAGGATGCAACTAGCTCTACTTGCCAAAACCCTGACATTAAAGTACCTTCACATGTGCTTAAAAACCACTCGTGACACACGGTACACTCACATGGATGACTCTGAGCTATACCCTAGTTCAACAAATCTACAGCACCTGCACACAAACAAGCAGGCTGTGCATCTGAAGGCACGGAAACAAGCAGACAGTACATCAAAGGAGGAACATCTGAAAACATCTAGCAAAACTGCCGCTGATTCACCTCAGCATTGACATCTGTCTGCATTAGTTTGGAGGTGATGCTATCCCTTCTTCTTCCACAAGATCCCCATACATGTTACAGTATATAGTTACTACTGCCAAAATAAACGGTGCCCCAGCAAGGGGAAGGAGAATTCAGGTTTCTGCTCTAACTGATAGACTAGAAAGTTGGGATTCTTGCTTGGTTTCCTAGATCCAGCACACATAACCCACAGTTGAATCTGTAAAGGTTCACATTTGAACTGTTTGGTGGCTCAGCAGTTACTAAGTCATTGTCTGGAGAAGAAATGGGTTTGAAGTCGCTAAGACTAAGGATGGAACTGGACCAGTTCTCCCATTTTGTAGCCAAAAGCACCAGGCAGTTCTTGGAGGAGAGGGCAATGGGATACACTGCTCCCAACTGGCACCTCTCACCAGGGAAAACCTGGCACTCAGCACCGAGTAACAGGGAAGCACACGACATGGCACAATTGATGACCACCTTCTTTTCATGCACACACACACAGGCCCCCTTAAAAACCAGGCATCACCTCTGATACCACTCCTTACCAGGGGAAATAAATTGGTTAAAAAAATGAAAATTTACTTAAAACAAACTGCTTTTGAAGGACAGCTATTTTTAACACTTTTTAAAGCTTATATAAAACAATGTGTAACTATTTATTTAATACAGTAAATATTAGTAATTAATTAGTTCACATCAGTTCTGTTCAGCTTTCAGTTAACTGGTCCTGGAACACTGAACTCACAGTAAGAGACAAAAAGAAAGGGGAGAATTGTGACTTTAAAGCAATACTGCCACGTTTCCCAGTCCTTGGTTTTGTGGATTCCAGTACAGGAGAAGATAATCAGCGGCTGAAGTTGGGAAGGAGGGGGAGGAATTCAAGTCAAATTAGTCTGTCACTAAGATATGCTGCAACCTATAGCTGACAAACAGCACGCTACACAGCTGCAACACGCTAATGCTTTCACTGTGACTGGCGCAGCAGGACTGCTTGCTACGGGGTGCCAGCCCTGCACTGTCCTTCCCCAGCTCCATGGGCTCCTCCTGACCCCACGGTTCCCCCGCTGCCTCAGTTCTAACCAACTCAATCAGCACCAACACAGCTCCTTCCCTCCCCACCCAGACCATGGTACCCTGTGAAACAAAGTTGAGATGCAGGAGAACCCAGTATTTATGAAGACTCCTTACTCTCCTCTGGTCTTTTTATACAGGAGAATATTTGCCTCCACTTTGAAGACCTAACGAACAGAATTATGTCCAAAATCATAACTGCATCATGAATGAGGGAATATAATCCATTCCTGTTCCATTCCCAAATAACCAACTGCATTAACCAAGAAGTCTGCCTTCACATATTATCTGATCAATTTATCACAGAGGACCATTGCGTATCCTTTGTCATCAGTTAAATCAAAGCTTACAAAACTCTGCAAAGTTTCTCCCACTTATCGTCTTGACACAAAAAATATGACAACTACACTTACATTCTTCCACTTGTTATCAACAGGTTGCAGAAGATTAGTAGGGGATGTTGTTAAAGGCTGGGTGACAGAGTCCTACAAAGGAATAAAGTATTTTAAGCCTTTGTACAAAAAGAAGAAAACCATGGCTAATATCATGCATACAATTAGCACAGTGCATTTTCCCACAGTATGGAGACTAGTGACAGAAAAACAGACTACGGGAGAGATGCAAAAGTACACGGAATCACTAATGTTGCTTCATAGTTTATATCCATGAAACACAAGTTATATAAATCAATACCTTAGCTGTAAGCACCGGTGCAGCAAAAGACAAGTAACAGCCTTACAGCAAGCATATTTTACAAGCTGTACTCGTGTATCACACTAGAATGCATTCTTTGGGAGCAGAACAACTGAGGAGACTTCAGCTTTAGGAATGAGTTTATTAAGGACATAATCATTGTTTGTCCCCAGGTATATAACAAGGCATGACAGAGATTGATTGTAAACTTCAGAACAGGAGAATTACTCTACTGGAGATTTGTTGTTAAAGCAGCTCTGCAAATTGTGAGCAAAATGAAGAAGTCAGTTGTAATCTAAGAACGCTAGTACTAATCTAAGAACATACCACCTTTCCATAACAACAAAAATCATTCGTCAATTCTCTGAAGTTTCAGATATAAAGACTCTTTCAATATGCAATTGACATGTCAGTTATTATCTTTGTTGTTCCTTGTTAAACTTGTTGGCATCTATTTTTAGAAAGAAAACTTTTTCTCCCATTTTGCTTATATTACTGTGGAAGGTATTCTTCATTTTTCCCCCTCCTTCATGCAAGCACAGAAGTATGTATGCAGCAAAGACAATGACAAACACAATCCTGTAATATCAATATGCAGTGCAACTGCAAAATACTCAAGTAAATAAAAATAAGAAAAACACAAGGAAAGCAAACATGAGGTAGTATGAAGGAATCCCTTTCCTTTCTGCTTTTAATATTGGGCTTGTGAACGTAGAGATATACAAAAAGACAGAGATCATATGTACTTGCAAACAAACAGGACACTTTTTGGGTTTTTTTTTAATTAACCTGAAGAGACATATAGAATCTGCCATACAAAATAAATGTTATGAAATCTAAAAAAGAAAAATCGCTCTCCAAATAACATTACTAGACACTTGTTTTCAACAAGATACAGCTGCATAATGAAATTGAGACTGTAAATTTTAACCCCCCTTTTCAAAGTCTGATACTACTTGCCATCCATTGACCTTTAAAGCACAAAAGTTGGAAATCACATGAAACAGAGTGGAATAAAGGTAGAAAAGGTAGTTCTATTCAAAGAGAAAAAATGTACTAAGATATATTAAATATGTAGTGGCTCAAAAAATGAAACATGACACCAGAAGCATTTTCTGAAATTTAGCTTCTTGTAGGTTTTTTTTCTTTCTTTACCAAGAGACATTTGGTGCTTCCAATAAAGCGAAGATTACTGGAATTAAGATACAGATCTAATTAAACTCTTAAAGGCATTTTCACAATGCACCAAGCAAAGCTTACCGCTGTAACATGAGATACATCTGCTGATGAGCTTGCAGAATTCTGTGGGCCACCCATGTGCATCTTGCTGATATGTGTATTTAAACTACCCAAGCTTTTGAAGACACAGCTACATTCTGTACAGTTGTATGTAGGGCCATTCTTCACCTTCAATAAAACAAAAAAATTAAATAAGTTTATAAGTAAGCAACTTTATCAAATAGGATGTGCCTGAAGATATAACAGCATACATAATACAAATGGAAGTTTGGAACCATGAATTTTGGCTCTCTTCTGTTTTCTTTGTAAATATTATCTTTTATTAATTTCCAAGAAAAAATAAAATCCATTTTTTGGGGCAATGTAGAATTAAGGCAAGACAGATTGGGCCAAAGGCCCTAGGGAGTGCATTAAAAAAAAAAAAGCCACCAAAAAACCAACACAATGAAGGGCAGGGAAGTTTAACATATAGTTTGAAATGAACTTGAACACACAGGATGAGAAAGTAATCATCAGCAAGTTGTTTGGGACTTTCATGCCAAAGGGCTGAGGTATTTAAAGCAGCCAAATTTGCAGACTCCAGCCACCCTCACTTCCCCCTCCTTCTCAGTCTATCCCATAACAGCGAGATTCAGTGCAGCACTTTCAAAGTGTGGAGAGCAGTCTTCAAACAAAAACATGCTGCACTGCTTGCAATATAGTATGGAACTTTGTATTCATTAAAATAAGCTTAAACTGGCAACAAGACCTACAGAAAGAGGTATCAACGAATAAAACACAAGTACAACTAAACAGTGATCTACAAAGTGAGAATCAACCTGTTTCATTATCACCTGTAACACTATTTTGTGACTGTCTCATGATAGAATGAAGAACAGAGTTCTGCACGCAGTCTTGAAGTAAACACAGAAAGAAAAACAAAGAAAGAAAAAAAAAAATCAACAAATGATCCAAAGCAATAACTAAAATGCAGGCTCAAGATCACGAAATACATCTAAGACATGATCAAGAGGCAACATTTATTTAAAGTCCCTTATCCCACAATCTTTTTTTTTTTTTACAGAAAAACAAGAGTAACAGAAAAAAATGAAAAATACTTTAGGCTTGATCCCCAACAATCTTGCAATATTGGAAAAAAAAAATCAATGTAAATTATTAAATTAATGTCAGTGCATTTTTATGTAGCAAAAGCTATCCCACAGGAAGCTGTGAACCGGTGAGGAAGACTAGTCACACAAAGTTCATATGAAATGTAAAAATATAATTGGTTGCATAGCCAATGCTGCTCAGAAGATTATATTACATTATCATGGCAGCACCTTTTTAATCTTAAAAATTGTCTATCACAAAGAAGAAAAAAATATCAGCATAAAGAGGTCTGAGACACTTTTTTTTAATCTTATTTTGTAATTTTCTTCTACCTCTAACTGAAAAACCTCTGAAAAAGGCTGTAAGATATATATTTCAAAGACAAATTGCAAGCATGCTCATGATGGAGTTAGTGGGTTGCTATTTGGTCTTGAAATTTTTCACCATTTTCTGTTTTATTGCTTTTGGCTTACTTTAATCTGATTCTAGCTCTGGTGCTCCCAAGGCTGACACAGGTACATTTTTATAAACCTAGAACAGCTAATAATTTATTAATCTATCAGTAATGAAAAGACAAAGGTGAATCAAGGTTTTGCTAATTATCCTAAGTATATGTTTATTCAGATTAAGCTATTTTAAAAAAGGTGAATCTGCAGGTAAAACCAACAAACTACAGTCTATACTACAGCAGTAAATCTATACTGACTGCAGAAAGCACCAGAGAGCGTAAGAACAGCAAACAGGACAATTTAAACACTGAAAATGAAATAAGCAGTATATTAGCACCAATCACTTGATGAATAATTGCATTTACCTCTGAATGAACTCTCTGTATGTGTGACTGGAGATTGCCTTTCTGAGAAAAGGCAGCAGGACAAAAGGCACAAGCATGGGGTTTCTCACCAGTGTGCTTGATCATATGGGTCTGCAATGCCCCCTTCTGGTTAAAGGCTTTTCCACATTCACCGCATTTAAAAGGTCTTTCACCTGAAAGGAGAAAAGAAAAAAAAAAAAGCATGTAGGGTAAGGGCTTTAAATGTTAGTTGTTTCCTTTACCTAAATGAAAAAAAAAAAAATCAGATAAATAAAATATTGCATATAGATATCTGTATTCACACACAGATTAAACATACTTTATTGGGTGTTCTGGCAATGGAATTGTTTACCTCGACCACTAACCTCAGCGTCTACTCTTAACGCAGACATTATGTAGCTTTGTGAAAAGGTTTTATGATGGTTATTAGTTAAAATCAGTAAAATAAATGAAACCTGTATGAAACAACTATTTAGAACAGCCTTCCTCAACTTGTGGTTTGGAAGATCTCAGAAGCTGCTATGCAAAATACTGGAGAAGAAGGGGAAAAGGAAAGAAAAACCAAAACCGCACACACCATTCTTTCACACCAAATCCTACAAAATGCATATACCTGCACGGAAACAAACGGGGGAGCAGAAGGTGAAATGGACAATAATAAATAACTAACAGTCAAAAATTTAACTTTTTATCTAGTCTAAAACGCAGAAGTCTTACAGCAACACTGCCAAAGATGGCCTATGGTTCCCACTCCCCAATAAATACCAACAGCCACCCATCCTTTAAAACCACCTGCGGAAAATGTGCAACAAAATAATGGGCTTATTATCAACATATTGGATAACCCTGCTCAAAAGCAGCTTTTAAACCTTGAATGAGGTTTATTACTACTGACCATTAAAGAACATTAAAGAAAATGTAGGCAATCCTGTTACAGGAATGCTCTGTCACTCTTTCCTGATTTTGGTGTTAACATTGCGCTGCATGCTTACAGTTATTTGTACATTAACAGATTAAGCATGAAAATCTCCCCAGAAATTTTCAATGACATAACATAACAGAACTGCGTTAACATATCACAAAGCTCCATATTTTAAACAGATAGCAAGAACAAAGTTCAATTTCTTACAACCATTTGTCTTAATTGACTACTGGAAGTCTCCACTGTGAGCTCACTCTTTTATTTTAGTGAAACAGTTTAGCTGTGGTAACCCAGGACTTTCAGAACATTTAACATTTTACCTTTGCACATTTTTTTGGCAAAACCACTATAATCATCCTGTACATTATGTCTGCTACACCAGTAAGTACTAGTATGTGCTAAATATTATGCACACTACAGGAGTTTTAATTAATATTTTTATATGACTTCTAATTATATAGCTGTAATTACACCTAAATTATTAATTCTTAATTAAATTCACATTGAAATAAAAGCAGCTATTTTCTGAAACAGATTCCAAGCATGTAACTCACACAGTATCAACTCTGGAGGAATGTATATTTTCTGTTCTGCTGCTTAGGAGTTTTGAAAATGCTTTAAGGTCTGTGGGTTTTAGCTGTATTTTTTTAAATATAGGTTAAAATACAGAACACTTATACAGAACTTGAAACACAGCAACAAAATTACTATGGGGCTTTCATCAGTAAAAAGGCTCAGCTTCCACTAACAGCTGCTCATGGACACACAGAAGTATCACTTCAGGTTAAGTTTGCCTATTTAAGTTAATCTCATTATAAAAACTAAATGTTAACTCTAGTGTGGAAATGCAGAATTTCTGTATTTCTCAAGTATAACTTAATAAAATATAGATCTGTGAGGGGTAACGGAAGGTTCATTACTTAGTTATTAATACGAGAATTGCAACCCCTGAGACTTAAATCTTTTTCCCGAAGGGTTTAAGTGCTTGAAATTAACAGCTATGAATGAAAAAAAGTATTGCAATTAAGACACTAATGTAACGCTGTAGATGTAGCATAGACATGCTCTGTTAAAAACTAAAGACTTAAAGTCCTCTAAACTCTTCAAAGCAGAGTTCCTCTTTCCTGCATGTATTACCATACCTCAAGCAACTGGATGCCAGATAGATTGTCTGTGGATTTAAAGTTGGAACTTAAAATCATCTCCTGTTACGTGCAGATTGGAACTACATTTTCTGTCTCTGATTTCTCAAACATCTTTTTATTCTTCAAAAGAACTATTAACACTCTTGAACTTTTTGAAGCTTTAGAACAGCGTCCTCAAGTAACTATAATCTTGTCTCTTTAATTCTAACTAGAACAAACTAAAATGATCTATCAAATAGAGACAAAACTCTAAAAGAAGAAAAATTTTAAATTACTTTTTTTTGGATATTACTTTGAGGCAGCTTTAAAGCAGGTACAAGGGTGGTCTCTTGTGTTACTGTTTTACAATTAAACCATAAAGCTTAAAAAGATTCCTAAGAAAGAATCATGCAACGAGATTTTTATTTCTCCCTTGGCAAAGCCATTCTTGTAGATGGCAACTTGTCACATCACTGTCTGAACAGACTGCAAATAGAAACAACATTGCACACTTACATAATTTACTACTTTAATTAGCTTAAAACTAGACAAACAGCAATTTATTCACAAGATGGAAAATACATATATATTGCCCGTCACTGGATCACCTTCAATGACGGTTTTGTTTAAAGCCAAACTTACACTATAGTGTGTACGGCTGCTTAAAACTTGAGAACTATTCTTACAGTCCTCTGAACACTTCAAAAACTTCTGTATTATTTTATGCTTAGCATTTTTCAGTTCTTTCAATTGCTGAAGAGTTAAACAAATGCACATATTTATTACAGTAATGCAACAAAACCATCTGCTATTCCCTCTGCAAAACTCAGCAGTCACCTGCTCTTCTTCAAGTATCAAAATTATAATCTAGATTCATCACCTCCCCAGTTCACTTTGGACATCCTGAAAACGACAGTTACACTAAGTATAGAAAATACATGTCAGGAACTTTAAATAAATAAATCTAAAACCAAAAGCAAGACCACTATGTTACTAATTCATTCTCATGTATTTCTACTCTTTCTGTGACAGTAAATTTTAGAACCTGCTCTCCAGAGTATGTAAGATGTTATTTAGAGTACCCCACTGGTCCTTATCTAGGTGTTTCAGGGAAGTGCTGAAAATGGTATTTTGTGACAAATTAAACCTGTAAAGTACTTAAAATTTCCAGATCTATATCATTAGATACAGTTAAAAAGATTTTTTTAAGTATACAAATCTCCCTAGCAATGAATTACATACAGGGTGTTTTAAAGCAATGGGTAACAGCATCAAATGAGCCAGATGCATTAATACTACCTTCAAGTTCCAACAGGGAGAAAAATATTTAGCATTTCACAGATTAATTTAATTTTGTAAAACAAATGCAAAATAAAATTATTACTTCCACTGAATTACCTGTGTGTATCCTAACATGTCGCGTTAACTGACTCGGCTTCTGGAAAGTCTTTCCACAGTGCGGACAGGAATAGATAAACCCACTTCTGTCAATGTTCCTGTTATAAGATCTGGTATTTGATACCCTGTCATTAAAAAAAAAAAAATCTTAACATTAAACATTACTTTCAAGAATCTTATTTTACCCCACCATTTTTTAACATACAGTGTAAATTTGATGAAAATGTGTAGTATCAGCTGCGACAGTTAAACACCAAACTCTTTAATGATACTAAAAGAACAACATAAACAGCACTTTTTGAAGTACCTACAAGCACCGAGAATTTTAATAATTTCTGTAATAAAATGTTAGAGGCTCTCTAGAGACATTTTCACTGTAAGTATACAGTGACTTCACAACGAAGTGGAACTAAGTGAAAGTGGGACTTTCAAGTCTGTGCAACTCCATTTCTTTTGCCTGAATGTAGCAAGACTTTGGTTCTTAACTAGAATATGAAGATTTCATGAACTAGAGCACAAATGCAGCTGCTGAAGTCTAACAAGAACACATTAAGGAACTAATAAGCCAAATATTCACCACTGCCCCTCAAAGACAAATCACAATCCCCACAGAGACATGGTAACAGATGATACAAACACTCAAAATTTATTTCTCCACAAATCAAACTCATTAGTTTAAATGACTGCTGAATGAATCAACAGCAAACAACTGATTTTATGCTAGAAAAAAAGGAAAAACAAAAACTTAGATCTTACAGACCATCACAACTCCTCAGCTAAACAACCAGAAACCAGAAGGCAGCGGGCAACCCAATAAGGCACCTAGAGCACATTTTCCATGGTGCTTGTGTACCTACGCCTATACAGTAATCCAGCTTGCCGGTACTAACTGAAATTATACCAACTTAAATACTAATGCTTTTTGAACAACTGAGAAATAAGAATTAGGTAATGCGGTGCAGATGTGCAAAAGAGACCATCACCTTGAAACACAGACTGGTAAAACAATATAAAAAATAGCAGCAGGGTAACAGTCCGTGCGTAACGCAGGAAATCGTTAAACTTCTGCTCAAATGCTGCATCCTTCCACTCTGACGAGAACATAGATATTCAATGTGTGTTTAAAGGACATCACACCTTCCCTTCCAATTACTTCAAGCAAATATTACATACATTTCTAAGTCTTTTTATACTCTTGCAGAGCTAGCACAGAGTGTGGGTAATACCTTTTATTTTTACATATTAATTATAACTATAAAAAGTTACTGAACTATCCAGAGTAAAATCGACTGAAGATGGAAAAGAAGGAGAGAGAACAGAACAGATGTTAGAGCCCCTTCTTCTTTCCACCTCAGGACAGATCTAGACCAGCTTGACTGCCAGAATACGCTCTCTGATGAGCAACATCATCTGTTTCAACCCTAGCTGTGGCACTGTAATACAGGAAATAATATCCAGTTTGGAGACAATTGTAGGGACCAGTCCTTCAAGATCAGATCACCTTCTAAAACATTTCATCATTTCGTTAGAACGATAATTTTCTTTTTAGCAAAAGTTAAATAGTAAGTCTAAAATATAACTTCACAAGTTTTTCATTTAAATGTTTCAAAGACAAAATAAACACGTTTTTGGAAAGGAAAAGTGCAAGCACTTTATGAAAAAAACTTCAGGGAACAAGGCTCTTCATAATTTTAAATCCTAAAAAATTTTTGAAGCTTATTTTACTATTTGATTCCTGTTTTTTATTGTAAGATTTTAAATTACTGATGTATGTCTTTGAACTTTATACACAGTCAAACAGGTTAGGTCAGATGTTAGGCCAATCTCACATAAGGAAGTTCTGATTTCAGAAATAATCCATGTTTAAGAAAATAAATTATTGTGGGCCGCTTGTATCTCATTTGCATCAGAATGTAGTATTTACAATACTCTCTCAAAACCATAGCCATCATATTACATTCACCCATCCATTCTTTATTTATTCATCCTAATTTACACAGAAGATATCCACAAAAAGAACATTTTTTGTGTGTAATATTATGTAGTTCAATAGAAATATAACAACTTTACCTCAATTTTAAGTTTGCAAACAGAAACCTACAACAATATTTTTTTAAACCTTCTGGAACACAACTATTGAGATCTCACAACCTGCATCATGTGCTCACAAAAATAATTGGAAATATCCAACAGTTCTCATTTTTAAATGTATTTTTTCATCTGTTTTTTTATAGAAACAAAGTAAAGATTAAAAGAAAGGTGACCTGTCAAAAACCTTGGGGTTTATTAACATATAAACTAAACCAATAGAAGTAAGTTTTTCTTTTTCCTAACTTGAACTAATTTTCACCGAAAGTAAGAACAGCATTTTATTAGGCCTGGTTTTTTCCTTTCATATAATGCTTTTTCCGTTATACAAGAAACTCACAGCAAGTCGTGGTAATGACCACTTGCAAAAGACAATTAAACTGCAAGGAATAGCTTATTTCTTTACAGAAGGCAAGTACTGGTATTTTTGCAATTACAATAACTGCTATGTAAAATTAATATATATAGTGCCATTAGCCTTTAAAATCACACAAACGCATTTCAATAAGCACTCCATCAGAAAAACTTAACCTGTGTTTACAAATAACACAAAAAAAAAAAAAGAAAAGGCCTCTAAAAATATCCACCTACTCTAGCAAGGTTTTAAAAAACAAATGCCATTTCATAACAGCATACCAAAGAAAATAAATGATCTGCACAGATTATGGTACTTGGCTAACTGGAAACGCTGCTCCTGCTTTCGCCAGCTATCACCATAAAAGTAACACCTGCTCATTTTGTTACAATCCAGTGACTCTCACCTTATTTTATAGTGAGTTTTCATATGCTCCTTTAGCTGCGAGGAAGTTTCAAATTCTTTTTTACAAGACTTACAGCTGTGGATCCTACTGCCTGCCAATTCTTGACGATGTTCTTCCATGTGCATGGACAGCTGACTCTGTAAAGTAAATTCATCTCCACACTCCGAACAGATAAGATTCTGAAACAGATAACAGAGAGTGATTTTTCAAGAAGTTCCCAAACAGCAGAGCAGAAGATTTGCTCAAGCAGATAAATGTATCCTTCTAGAGACACTGGCAGTGAAACACAAGCAGCAATAAAAGTATACGAGCAAAAAAGTTTATGAGCCCCATAACACAAATCATGAACAATGATCACTGCAAGCTTATGGTAACATTTATATTTTAAGAAACTCCACTGAAACTGAATTCTGAAAAAATTTGCACAGTAGCAGAAACAACAATTCAGTACCACCATCACCACTCCCTATTTCCTTGGTAGGCTTGCTCAAAACACACAGACACTTACCTCAATGCCATTACGCTACAGTCTACATAAACATTTCTAAAAAAAATACTACTTTCTAACTAAAAACACCTTAACTGTAGATTCAGGGATTTTACACTTCTGCAGGTTAAAATTACACAGGTTGTCACTTCCTTTTTAACAGTGATCCCACCACAGTTACTACAGAATTTTCTTAAGCTATCTTCACAGAAATACCACAGAAATAAATAGGAACCCGTCATGTTTTTGACAGATATCTCTTCAATCCATTAATTTTACAGCAGTGTTAAACATACTGCTTTCCAGTTATGTTAGCATTCCACGTCATTTAAAACGGAAATTATACTTGTAATGTTTAATGCATTGCCATTTCTCTGAAATTCAGAGGAAGAATCAAAGTCAAGTATTGTTTCAATGAAAACTAAAAGCTCCGCATTTATTTGACTACCTTTCCATTTTCAAAACCATTAATTTTGCTTCTGAGTGTATCTTTATTTTACAAAAATCTAAGCAGAGAGTTAAATGTCTAAAAACATTCACCATATCTTTGGCAATACATCTGTTACATGCTCCTTACTAGTATGCATAAGTAACTTCAGACAGTTTTTGCTTCAGTTCATTTTTCAGTAATTGTGATTATCACTGCAAATGGAAATGGTTTTTATCCTTCCCTCCTTTTCCTCCTTGAATGATCAACAAGAGAGAAAAAAATAAAGATACTGACAAGAATGTTTTAATTAAGAGGAACAAAGATATGCAGTACTATTTTTAAAAAGCTTTGACAATAAATTTCTTCCCTAAGCCTAAAAACCAAAAATTCTGCAAAACTGCCAGGCAACATTTCCACACAAAACCATAAAAATCTCAAGTCCTTTATTGAAATTAAATACTATCTCAAAAATGACTTGCTTAACCTAACCTAGAGATCATTATTACTGGACTGAAGTTACAGTGTGGAGTGATAAATAAATATTACTTTATTTTCCAGGATCCACATCCAAATCTGAATAAATCTGAATGTTTTTATTATTGAAAAATACTGTTCTTATACAACAAATTTGGTTTATGATGATCCTTTCCTACAAGTGGGGAAAAATTATCAGAAGAGAAGCTTACAATGCATACTATCCCAAGCTCACTGACCTCAAAATCACTTCTCAGTATTTTTCAGACCCACATATCTATGACATTAAGTTGCTATTAAGCAGCTTCCACAAACAAAAGAATAGCCTAAGCAACAGTATCTGAGACAACAAAAGTTATGTATTTTTTTTCATTACTGTAGAATTTGCTGAAGGAAAGCACACACAAATCACCAAAGAACATGAGGAAAAAAGTTAGTCTCTTGCAGGGTCAATTTCAATAGCCCAGAAAATTCCTTCTGGAACCCTCACAGAAGCAATCAGTCACAAAAATCTGCATTTCAACACAGACAGACCCATTAAGTACAGCTGTTACAACATGTCTCTTCCAAATGTAAATTATGAGGTTTAATGAATTACCTCTTCTTTCTCATGTAGCATTATATGAGCTTTCAGACTGGCTACTCTGGAGAATTTCTTGTTGCACACCGGACAAGTAGGATCTTCTCCATTGTGAGTACATTTATGAAGTGTCAAGTTGAATTCAACATTAAATGACATCGGGCACTGGTCACATCGGTGAGGCTGTTTGTTAGAACCACAAAAATAAAGACAAAATTCAGTCTTCCTGTAAGTTACATATAGCCTAGGTGACACACATAACAATACAAATAAAAATGTTTAATATTAAAAAAGAGCTATACAAGTACCTACATACGATAATGATCCTTAATAATACCAGTCTTAATTTTATTTTCTCTTCTTCGCGTCTCACTACTGAAAATGCAAACACAGCATTTCAAGAGCATATGGGGAAAGAAAGCAGAGGAATTAAAGAAAGCAGAGACTCAAAACTGAGACTGTCCGAGGAGAGTGAAGTTAGCAGGTAAGAAGAATGATCAATAGACAGAAATAAATTTTCCCACTTGAACTGAGATCATGACCTCTCCTTAAGCAAAATTAATAACCTAACCAGCAAAGATCTTAGTTTAGGCTAGCTCTTCAGTTGGCATCTGCACAGTTTTCATTCTAGAAGAGCACCTTCACTTTTAGATACACACAAGTGTGCAATAGCATGGTTTTAACAATATCAACTTCCATTTTTTTATATATCAATTTGTATCATTGAAGCTTATTTAAGTAGCTCTTTGTACACGAATTATAATCTCAAAGTCCTACATTTTGTAAAAATTAATCTCTATCTACAGCTACCTCAAACAGTAATAAAATTATTGTTCCATCACATATAAAGTAGTTTTTGCTTCGTGAAATAGAAAGCAAGGAACAGGAATGAAACATTTTAGGTTACAGATGAAACCTGAGGCAAAAGCTTCATTTACAGTCAGTTCAGTCTTAATCACATATCTGTATTTTTCTCATTCTTTCCCAAATTTTATTTGGGAAAGCAGTTAAAGTGATGACATTAATCCACTGACAAATATATACACACTAGATTAGGTTGCTTGACGTCAGTTACTGAAAACAGCTATAAGAGACTAGAAGCATCCAGTTAATCAATATAAGCACTACTTTCTTTTTATTAGTAGTATGTAGAATCAGTCTGCAAATTCGATTAAAAGAGATTCATACATTTTTTCATCTACCTGAATATTTTATAAATCAAAAATAACAGCTAAAATTAAAAGTCACAGAATCATAGAATGGTTTGGGTTGGAAGGGACCTTAAAGATCATCGAGTTCCAACCCCCCTGCCATGGGCAGGGACACCCTCCACTAGCCCAGGTTGCCCAAAGCCTCACCCAGCCTGGCCTTGAACCCCTCCAGGGATGGGGCATCCACAGCTTCCCTGGGCAACCTGGGACACTGCCTCACCACCCTCAACAGTAAAAAAATTCTTCCTAATATTTAATCAAAATCTGCTCTCCTTCAGCTTAAAACCGTTACCCGTCATCCTATCACTATACTCCCTGATAAAGAGTGACTCCAATCTCCAGCTTCAGGTACTGGAAGGCTGTTATAAGGTCTCTCCGGAGCCTTCTCTTCTCCAGGCTGAACAACCCCGAGTTGCTCAGCCAGTCCTCATCTGGGAGGTGTTCCAGCCCTCGGATCACCTTTGCGGCTCTCCTCTGGACTTGCTCCAAAAGGTCTGTGTCTTTTTTATGTTGGGGGTCCCACAGCTGGATGGACATTGAGCCATGGACCACAACTCTTTCAGTGTGACCATCCAGCCAACTTCTTATCCACTGAGTGGTCCTTCCATCAAATCCACGTCTCTCCAATTTAGAGACAAGAATGTCATGTGGGACAGCATCAAAGGCTTTGCACAAGTCCAGGTAGAGGACTTCAGTTGCTCTTCCCTTACCCACCAACGCTGTGACCCCATCATAGAAGGCTACCAAACTTGTCAGGCACGATTCGCCCTTAGCGAAACCATGTTGGCTTCAATCACTGAACTGGAAACAACAATCTTAACTAAAAGGCATCAAAGTAAGCTCCTGTCCCAAAGGAAACATAAGGAAACATGAAAGAGAAAACTCATAGAACTCTTGAGGTCCCCAAGTAGTAATTATTAGTGATGTGATTAAAAAAAAATTGAAAATTAGTTATTGTGTTAGCTTTACTTGTCAGTATATGAAAAATATTGCAATATATAGCTGTATTTTCTAAGTTCATATCTACTGAAATTCATACCTTGTCATTTTGCTCATGATCCCTCATATGGCGCTGGAACTGGGTCTCTTTCGGAAAAGACAGCAAACAGATCTCGCACTTACGGAAGCTAGGTACTTGGTAGGGAAAACTACTGTTCTCTATATTCGATGTCAGAATATCATCTACAAAACAAGCATTGAAACATTTGTAGGAAGTCACATTTTATTCACTTATAGCTTACTGTAAAAACCCAAATTCATTGAAGCAGAAACTATTAAAATTCCTGTAAGATTTTGACTTATACAAGATTCTAACTCCACTGGATCTTGAAGATCTCGGGCATAAACATTACTGCTTCCATTGACACAGGATCGAATGAATCTATCCATCCCTCTAACTACCAGTTGCTAAGGAGGTAGAGTCACCTTTTCCTAGTAACGTGAAATAAATTCTTTCTGTGCTTCATAAATACTTATCAAGTTTGCAACAAAATAAAATGCTGCCAAATACACTAGGTATAAGTAGGATACTGCCAGGGGTTACTTATAATAATATTATAGCAACTGTTCCTAAAAAACGTGTCTTTAATACTACACAGTCAGCAGTTCTGACTATTATTTTTTCTTCCTTCAAGAATAATTTAGGCATCTTTTCTCTCTTCTGCTTCTGGCAATATAAAACCTTTATTAGTTACCTTTACAGTTGAAAAAAAACACCACCAGTGTTTCAAATAGCCGAGAGAGATGCAATAAACTGAAAGTCAAACTATGTACACGTTAATTCAATGGAGAAAAAGGGTTTTTTTATTGGACCCAGTCTAAGCCCATACAGTTTTCTTGTTTTGAACTCCTACAGTCACACAACTTTTCATATACAAGGGAGAAGCTTCTATATACTCTTGTTCAAACGGCTGAAGTCAGTCCTATTAATATTTTCTCTTAATCTTAAATATTTATACAAGTGAGTTAAACATATTTTACACTTGAGAAGATAGATAAGGAAGTTATCTTTATTTAAGAAAAACTTCAAAAAAAGCAATTGTCAGGAGGGGTTAAAATATGTAAGATCATTCAAAGCAATATTAATAAAACAAAAATTAAAAATGGATTGACTTGTGCTGTAGACTGACACTAAAGAGGAAAAAAAACATAGAATTCAGTTTCAAACACTGCCACACCTCAATAAAGTGCATCAACAACAGAATGCAACAGGATGCAAAAAAAGGGAACGCTGATTTCACTATCTAGCCATGTAAGCCCTGATGTTTCCCTTTAGGAAAGTCAGTACTCACCAGGCCCGTAAGAACTAGCCTTAGGAAGTAACAACACAACCAGGAGTTTACAGCATCCTGTCTACATTTCCTCAGAGGAAACCAAAGATTACAACTCATTCAGTATTTCTGCACAGTACTGCACCTACTTCAATGACCAGTCTCATTCAAGAAAAAAAACCTAAAAAAAACCAAACAGCACCTGGCCAGCTGAGACCAGTTGTCTGAGGTTCAACAAAGCCAAGTGCCGGGTCCTGCACTTTGGTCACAACAACCCCCTGCAACGCTCCCGGCTCGGGGACAGTGGCTGGAAAGCTGCCCAGCAGAGAGGGACCTGGGGGTGCTGGGCGCCAGCCGGCTGAACAGGAGCCAGCAGTGTGCCCAGGTGGCCAAGAAGGCCAACGGCATCCTGGCCTGCATCAGCAATAGTGTGGCCAGCAGGACTGGGGCAGGGATTGTGCCCCTGGACTCGGCACTGGTGAGGCCGCACCTTGAATCCTGGGGTCAGGTTTGGGCCCCTCCCCACAAGAAGGACATTGAGGGGCTGGAGCAGGTCCAGAGAAGGGCAACGGAGCTGGGGAAGGGTCTGGAGCACAGGGCTGACGAGGAGCGGCTGAGGGAGCTGGGGGGGTTCAGTCTGGAGGAGGCTGAGAGGAGACCTCATCACTCTCTGCAGCTGCTGAAAGGAGGGGGCAGTGAGGGGGGTGCTGGGCTCTGCTCTAAAGGAACAAGTGATGGGACAAGAGGAAGTGGCCTCAAGTTGCACCAGGGAGGTTTAGGCTGGATATTGGAAAAAATGTCTTCACTGCAAGAGTGATGAGGCATTGGAACAGGCTGCCCAGGGCGGTGGTGGAGTCACCATCCCTGGAGGGGGTCAAGAAACATGTGGATGTGGCGCTTAGGGACATGGGTTAGTGAGTTGGGTGGTGTGGGTTGGACTTGTTGATCCTTGAGGTCTTTTCCAACCTTAATGATTCTATATGTTAAAGAAAAATAAAATATCCTTGTGATGTTTCAACAGAATTTGAGTGATAATTTTAAGTCTATGAAATCACACAACTTGACGTGTAGAGCTATATGGGAAGATTATTTCAGCTTTTCTTCAAAAAGAAGAAAATGATCATCACTAAAATAAACAGAAAGGGGTAACAAAAGCATAATCTTAAAATACTTCATAGGAAAGAACAGAGAAACAGGTTAGACTGAGTTGAGCACATCACACCCTGTATTGAAGTGTCAGTTTCTCAAGCCCAGTTCATGAGCTATGATCAACCCTGAGCTGCCTGCAAACCTTTCCACCTTCCTAACGGCCCTCAGACCACAAGGAAGAAGAAACAGAAAGCACACATTTAGAGAATTTGTTGCTTATCATTTTCCCTTACCTATATTCTCACTGAAATACAGTTTGGTCCATTACCACATAAATACTGGGCATTTCTGAGAGCTGCACAGCTCCCTGTTATTAAAGACGCAGGAAGTGAATTTTATTTTATTCTTCCAGTAACAAGGAGAGTATTCAGAACAATATCCCTGCTGAAGTCAAGCAATTGCATAACAGCAAAGACAAAACTGTTACGATGGGAAGACAGAAAAACAGGAAAGACTTTGGCAATTAAAAAAGCAACAAGCAAGTGAACTATATTTCAACTTTCTGGATAGGTGTCACAGATTCACAGAGTATGACTTGGGCTGGTCTCCGTTTCAATATAAAAATTAAATAACAATTTGACAGAGATTTTTGTTAGAAGAATTAATAACCAAAGACACTATTTACACTTATACCTCCATATGATAGCAAGTCAAAGCAATGACCTACATTACTATATTTCAGGGAAATGAGCAATATAACCCAGTTGTGCAATCATCTTCCATTGTATCAGAGGAAAAAATGTTTTCAGATGCATCAGCTTAGACCACAAAACAAGCCAAACACCGAGAAATACTGAACCTATCTTAAAGGCCAGTATTTCTGAATACCCAAAAACATGGAGACAATAGCAACTCAAGAAGTTGGAAGTGTGATATGGATTCTGCACTTTTAAAAGCACTGATAAATTTGTTAATTAAAAAAAAAATCTAAACATTCCTTGCATACCAAAGGGAAACAAAAATACTGACATACATGACATAGCGTTTGATGTCCACAATTCACCATTTATCAGATTAGAAACCTTATCATAAATATCTAATACGGTGCCTATGCTTCCAGAAAAATGTAAATATTGGGTACACTGATTAAGCAATCTATTTATTGTCAGATATGCTCTGTCCAGATGAAAACAGAAATCTGTTGTCTATTAACAAAGTAAAAGAATGGCATTCAAGTCAACAACACAGAACTAAAAGTTTGAACTATTAAATAGAAAAGACATTAACTGATTAAGCATAAAGTGCTAAACATCACTGAACAGCTGCTAAGTTTAAAACACTGCTATTTATTAACAATAAATGCACAGAAACAGTGCAAAGCTACTGTTATTTTTTCTTCCAATTTGCATGTGTGTCTAGTTGCAATATAAATCAACCCTATTCCATCACAGCTTGAGATAGTCAAGCATCAATACAATTAAACTAAACAGGGAGCACTTAGCTCATCATGCACTATCAAACACACGCTTTGTCTGCATTCTTGCAGCTTGTCCAAAGCGCCTCAAAATACCAGAATCAGTACCTATCAAAGATAATAAACTTTCAGTTTAAAGATGGACTTATTCAAATACTCTTCATGTTACAACTTCAAGTTCTTTTGAAAATAATTGCCCCACACAGAGCAGCAGCAATCCAGCTTCGGGTCAACTCAGCTAGAGATTTCTGTGACACAGCTTTCACAGAGCTTGACCTCAGGAGTTGAGTCAGCAAGCAGGTGCTCTCTGCAATAAGCCACTGATGACAACTCAATGTGGAAGGAGGAAGACAGAATTAGAGCACTACCACCCATTCATTCCTTATGTAAGCAGCACTGTGCCTCATGGCAGCCTGCAATGCCCTCTGCAAGGCGCAGATGGGCTCATTCAGCTGTAAAAGCAGCACAGACCTATTAGATCTCTAATAGCCTACTGACATCTGACTGAGAGGACACTGCGAATACAGCACTCAAGCTTGCAGAATTCAGGGATGAAAACTTGTCATTGAAGTTAAATAGCAGCTGGCAAATCTAGGGACAAAAGGGGTCTGACCCTATCAAAACCTATTTACTCATTTAGGAGAGGAAAGAAAGTGGTAGGACAAGAGAACAAAACACGGATGGCAAAATTGATGTTTCCTCATACTAGACTTGATAATGAATCATTAAAACATTTTGCTTAGTTCTGCAATAATAAAAGAATCAGATGAGTTTAAATTCAGCTCAGCACCCCTAAACGAAAACAGTAAACAGTCCTCATGATTTCTAATGGGAGGAGCAATGGAAAGACTCAACTATCAGTCCATGTATCGGACCAAATTCCAGAAATCAGTCAAGATTTGCTCACATAGTTTCAGGTAGTTTCATTACGTTTTGGTCAATGCTCAATCTGGAATTTAAAGTCATACCAGTCCAGACACTTAGATTCCAAGAGCACACTGCCAAGATGGATGTCCAGGTGCCAGTTGCTCAGCATTTCCCAACAAAAAGCAGCTGCACTGCTTTCTGGACCAGAGGACTCCAGAAGAACCCAGAGAGGACACAGAACTAATAGCTCCATCATAGCTGGGTAGATGCTGAACAGATTGTACTGGGTCTGGCTGGAATGGAGTTAACTTTCTTTCTAGCAGCCTGCATGTTGCTGTGTTTTAAATTTGTGACTAAAACAGCACTGATAACACAGTAATGCTTTAGCTGTTGCTGAACAGTGCTTGCACAGTGTGAAGTGTTCCATTTCTCAGTCTGCCCCCACAACGAGTGGGCTGAGGGTGGGTGAGAGGCTGGAGGGGACAGCTGATGCACACTAACAAAAGGGATATTCCATGCCACACATGATCACACTCAGCAATACAAACTTGGGGGCAGTCCATCCAAGGCTGTCTTTGCTCAAAGACTTTCATTTATTGAACTGTCTTCATCACAACCCACAGGCTTTTTCTTGCTTTTGCTATTCTAATTCTCTCCCCCACCCTACCACAGGAGGGAGAAAGCAACTGGCTGGTGGGTGCTTGATTGCTGGCCAAGCTCAGCCCACCACATAGATTTACCATCCAAATCATCCTAATCTGCACAGAGCACTGAAAACTGGCGTTTCTTTAACCAACTCCGATAGCTTTATCTGACATTCAGGTGCATATTGCTGTATTTATTGCTAAATATTCCAAAACAGGAGTTACACTTTTTTGACCACTGCATATGAATATACCATGCTAGCATTTTTCATCTGTTAGTTTTTATACAACCTGGATGTCTCACGCTTGAGACCTTGACCCTTACCTGTGTCCAAGCACTACACTGTTAACAGAAACTTAAGAATGAACCAAAGGATTTGCTAGATGATCTCCCCTCTCCCCAAGAGGAAACACAGTCCAACTACAGCAGAAAAACTCAAAAGAAAAAAAAAAAAAAAAAAGACATGAAAGGTCTCAAATAGAAATCTACTTCTATTTGGAAACCGCGTAAGAATGAATGAGGTATGAGTGTGATTACAATAGGGAACATACTTGAATTCTGTTAAAATTCATACCCTTTGAAGGCACAAAATACCCAGTTTTAACTATGCTCATAAAGGAATTCAGTTTAAATTGTGTAAAAGTAGCTTCTTGGTTTAAATACAGGATAAACACTCTATGCTTAAAAACTGCTTCAGTATACCCTGTAAATATTTAACTTTGCTGTTCAAAGAATTCCTCTTCTACTATATGAAATGACCTGTGAAATTAAAAACCTGGTAATTTCATGTTGCTACTACTCAAACAGTGACAAGCAGTACAGTACCAAATGGAAAAGAACTTCACTATGGGGATGGAAAATTTAGGGCAAGAAAAGACAACCGAGGATGCAAGAACAGTAATAGAATCCTTAAAATCCTTCTCATACACCTGAAATAACAACAGAATAGTGGAGCAGTGACTACCAACTCAGGGTAACAACTCCACATTTACTGTGACAAAACGGACGCTCTCACAAATTAGTGGAAAGAACCAGTGACAAAGTTTCAAATTTTCACTTAAGTTTTCACAGGATGTACAGAAAACCCTCGTCCACTACAGCAGCTAATAAAATAGCCATAAACCCCCAAAATATTATTCTAGATCTATAACAAATAAATCTTCAAACATTGAATTTTCATTCGCTAACTGAACAGTAAAAGCCTGGTATTTATTTTAGTTCCAGCTTAACAGCAACAGCTCATTGGTAAATTCCAATTAAACTAAGAAGTTGAGTAAGCTTTTTCAAAGTAACTTCCTTACAATATGATGCCTACCATAGTTTAAAATTTTTTTCTCAAAGCAAAATCATATTGCACCTTCCAAAACACTTGCGTTTCAAGGCTTTTTCTTTTCAATTTTCAGGCATTTCTCCCAACCTCCAAAAATATTTCAAATTAGCATCTTATATTACATCAATATCTTAAAGAAAGCATAGAGAGAATATTTTATCCAGTCAGTTACAAAACTAAATGCAAAGATAACAGTTTCAGGGATTACTAGCAAGAAACTATCACCAAGATACCCAAGCTTAAATCTGAGAAATACATATATTCATACAGGGGCATGAGAAAACATACTAATACAAATAAATGCTCCCCTGCATATTTTCTTTGTGCTACCTCAGCTGCACAACAGCAGCAGGAATCACTTTCTAGTGTCTTTCTGAGACTCCTAAGGAAACAGAGTAAACAGAACTGCCCCTCACCCAGTGGTTCCCAAACCAATGTTGGCAACCATGCACAACAGACTCCAGAAAATTCACATAGCCTAAAACTCTGACAGTGCAAACGCTGTAATTCGGGTTACTTAGAACCACACTGGAAACTTTGAGGCCACATACATGAATAATCCTTTTTAAACCTCCTTCTCGGGTTAGAGGCTATGTCATGAGAACCTGTGTAAACGTGTTTGCTACTAGTGTGTTAACACCAATTACATGTTAAAAGCTGCTTGTCCTTTTCTTTCTTTAAAAACATCTGCATGGACAAACATTTTTTCTCATGCATTCTTCTTCCTTCATATATATTCAAGGTCTCATCCTGAAATTTTCAGAAAAGCAAGAGCCAAGGAACCACCGCATCTCTGTAAAAGGATTTGCTACACAACCACTGCTAAGCAGCCAGAGCAAGAATTAAGGAACAGCAAAACCCCAAATCACAGCGGATGAGCTCTTTTAACCTTGAGAATCATACCCTATACTTCATTCCTTTCAAAGGAGAATCACAGAACGGTTAAATGATTAAGGCTGGAAGGGATCTCTGGAGGTCATCTTGTCCAACCTCCTTGCTCAAGCAGGGCCACCTAGAGCCAGTGGCCCAGGATTGTGCACAGATAGTTTTTTAATATCTCTACGGAAGGAGACTCCACAACTTCCTTGTGTAACCAATGCCAGTGATCAGTCACCCTCAAAGTAAAAAAGTATTTCCTTATGTTCAGACAGAACATCCTGTGTTTCAGTTTGTACCCATCAGAAAGGTCAATTTGAAAAGTTCAATTAAGTTAAAAAAAAAAAAAAAGATAATCCTAAAACAGTCTTGGGAAAAAACTAAGAATGACAAAAAAGTTCTCTTAGAATAGCAGCCACTGAGGTCAACATATTGTTTTGACTATTGCTCCCTAGAGATCAGTCTTTTTTCTAACATATTTACTTTGCTTAAAAGAAAGAACACGTTCTAGTATCTGACAAGCATGGTGGCTAAAGTTGTCCAAGGATGTTGCACAAAAATACATTACTGATCCACCTTTATTTTCTTCCAAACAAAGCTGTATTACCATAAACACACAGACTGTACAACTGCTCTTCCGTGAAAGGCATGAGCGTACCAGGGCTGTAGGAATTCTGAGGGCCACATTAAAAAGGAACAAAACCTAAAACCACACCATTTCCTATGCAAATATGAAATTTAATTTTGTAAACAGCTATTTTCTAAATAAAGTTCCTCCTGCTAAAAGTGAAGCTTTTGGAATTCACAACCAGCTTTCAGCCCGTCAGCCTGTATCTGAATGGGACACAAACGTCCCGAGAACATAAACTTCCCAGATTCATGCTGTCCTTCTCAGCCAGAGCTTCCTCATTCATGACCTTCTTTCAGCTGCATATAAGTGCAGCAAAAAAAATGACACTTGCCAACACTGACTCTGCTGTTTTCCCAAACTGCTGAAATCTCAAAGACTCCAGAACTCACAATATCTGCCTTTAAGGGCAGAGTCCTTGCCATTGCAGACTGAAGAAGTCTCTGAATCCCTGTTGTAACTCTACATCCTGTAATTCTAAACTGCTCCCTACAATCAAACTACCTCTATGAAACAATTTGAGAAATGAGCAAATTTCTTTTTAAAAAATGAAATACATGAAAAATACAAAATATGATCAAATTCACAGTAAGTCCTGTCAGCCATACCTCTTACAATAGTAAGGGCCTAAGATCAAGGTCCAACTACAAGCAAAAGGGATACAGCTACTAGACACTTCTGGACAGCTTGTCTCAGTCTTGATCCTTTTCTCATTCATACACCGTGTCATTAGTACAGGACCTTACACGCATATTATGTATGCATAGCCTTGCAAAAACTAGTAGAGAATTAAGTAGACATTTTAGCTAAAATAAACTTAAAAAAAATTAAAAGTCAGCTTCCAAAACTGGTAACAGACAAAGCTCTTTGTATCCTTCTTTACATATTTATTATTCAGTACTCAAAAGCTGAGATCAATAGCTTAAAAAATAAAACAAAGCAAACAAACTTCAGGGAAGAACCTGAGGCCCATTTGGCTTTCCAAACCGAAGAAAACATTTTACCCAACTTCCCAATACTCCCATAACAGTACAGCACTATTTTTTTTTTTTTGCCTGCCAGCACATTTCAATTCTACAAAAAGTATTTTACAGAAGGCTCACCTACATATTGAAGAGTCAGAGCTCTTCATCTGCAAACATTCAGAAAACTAGACATTCTAAATATATACTGAAAATATTTACTAGGGGACTTTGCATGATAGAAATAACCATGGCATTTGAATGGTTTATAAAATCTCTCCCCACTCTATTTTTTAAATAAAAAAAACCAAAAAGAACTACTGCTACATTCCTGTGCTGAAACATAAGTCATTGAAGAGGGCTTCAGATGGACGGGAAACAATGTATTCCTGCAGTTTGGGGGCTCTATGCAGATACTACCCGCAGACCCCTAGTAACGTCAGCAGGAAGGAACTACACAAAAGAGCCGTAAAACTCACTAGCTGTCAAAAAAACCCCAAGCACATCAACCCAGTGCTGCCCTCAAGTACTCTCGAGTCATCAATGACACTAAAATGCAAACAAAAAAAGTAAATAAAGGGTGAGACAGACCAATACACGTTTAGAAAAGTTCTTATTCATACATACAAAGAAAACTACAATGGCGTATTTCAAAGCCCCCCCAAAAAAAGAAACCTCTCCTTCTTGTAATGAGAAAAATGGTAGAGTTGAATCTTATTTTTTTTCACTCGTTTATCATCCTTTATTCGAAGCTCTCATTAACTTGTCGCGGGGTGGGGGGGCGGTGGGAGACACTGCGGGAGGAAGGACGGGAGCGGCGGAAGGACTCGGCAGCCTTCCTGTCCCGTCCCGTCCCGTCCCGCCTGCCGCAAGCCCGCCCGGGCTCTTCCCCCCGGCCATCGCCAGCTCCAGCCAGCCCGGCGCCGGGACCTGCGATCGCAGCACCCGCACCACGGCCGGAGGCGCGCCGGGACGCAGAGCAAGGCAAGGCCGCTGGCCTAGGCCCAGAAACCCTTCTCCGACCGCAGCCCCGCCGCCGCCCCGCCACGGGACAACAAGCGAAGCCCACGGCCGTGCCGCGACCCATTTCCCCCCGCACCCTGCGTGGTGAGGGGCCATGACAGCCGCCGCCCGCCTAGAGGGAGGCTCGGCTGCCGGCAGGCTGCGGGGCTTGACGGGCCAACCCGGCTCCCTCCCGCGCCGTGCGGGGCGGCGGGCGCTGCCGCTCGGTATCATTCCGCAGGGCCGGGCCAGGCTCCCTCCCCTCCGCCTTCTCGCCTATACACTCGCACAATAGACCCGGCCTCCCTCCCCCATATCCGGGGACTATATGCGGAGCCCGCGGAGGATTTTCGCCTTCTCGCGGCGCCCGCTCTTCCAACCCGCGGGCGCGTACGGCGCTGGCCCGGCCGCACTGTTTACCTGCCTTGGTGCCGGCCTCGCTACTCTCCCCGCTGGGCTTGGGAAGCCGCCCCCTCGGCATGGCTGCTCCCCCCACCCACCCCAGCCCCCCCTTCCCCCCCCCCAGCGCGCGCACACACACACACTTGGCAACGGCGGCGGAAGCGGCAGTTGGTGAAGGGGGCACGAGGGGGCGGGGACGAGAGAGCGCACTCAGCCCTACACACGGGCCGCCGGGGACTCGGCGCGGCGGGAGCACGCCGGGCGGGGAGCTGGCGCAGGCGCACACGGGCCCATAGAGCAGGCGGCGGGGTTCGGGGAAGAGCGAACGCGGAAGAGGCGAACTCACGGCACGGCCGGGCGGTGCAGGCGCACTCAGTGCCCTCGCCAACGCGAGCGGACGGGGGGGGGGGGGGGAAGCACGGCGGCGTGAAAGAGATCGCGGAGGGGCGGTGGCGGGGAGCTCGGTTGCGCATGCGCTAGGACGGGGGGGCCTTCCTAGGGCTGTGTGGCTGCGGTGGAGGGGCTGGTGCATCCGTGTGTGGGGGCGCATGCGCGGGTGGCTGTGTGTGGGGAGGGGGGTGGCGGTACTGCTGGGGCGGGGGGGTGGTCCTCCTGGTTGTAGGAGCCGGGGGGGTCATCCTGGTTGTAGGAGCCGGCACAGGGGGTCTGCGGGCGTGTCGCCCCGGCAGGAGGGCTGAACTTCCCCTGTCAGAGCATAGAAACAGGCGGGACGGCCTCGGGCGCGGCTCGGCGCTGTTCCCTGGGGGCGATCGTTCCCTTCTTTTCTCTCCGGCGCCCGTTGTAAGTTCCGGTTTTAGCCCGAGAGGTGCACCGGGCTCCCCCCGCCCCAGAGAGGCGTTTGCCCCCAGCCTGCGTCCCTGCCAGGGCCGGCAGCGTTTGCTGCCCGAGTGCCGGCTGGGCCCTGCGCCGCGCACTGTGTGAGGAGGGCCCGGGGGGGGCATAAAAGGTCCCTGGGTCACTCAGTGGCAGCTCTGGGGGTGTCGGGAGCCGTCGTACTTCATTCTCTCACCTGTAGCTCGTGTGCGGTGGAATGCCTGCTGGAAAGGTATCGGTAAAGATGGAGATGTTTTTATTGATGGTTTGTTACAGTGCTTCATGGGCTCCAAAGACACTGCTGTATCTCATCCTCGAATTATGGGGCTTCAGCTTCTAAAATGAGTTATTACACCTCTTTCTTGCTAAATAAAAGCAACCTTTTAATACAAAACGTGCTTTTGATGGTTGATTTGGTTGATCTCTTTTTATTATCTCAATGGTTTGACCTACTTAAGGATTATAAAGCTTTCTCTGAGTTATATTTTCTTTCTGTACGTGTGAATTTTTAAGTGCACTTTTTTTAAAAGGGTATGTTTCTGTACAAAGTTAACTCCAATGAGAACAACGGCTATAGTGATAAAACTACCTTTTTTTTGTTTTGTTTGGATACTCAGTCTGTCACCCAAAAAGTGATCCAGAACCCACTTCTCTCAGAATTAGTTTGCTGCTGCTTATTTCCTCAACTGTTCCAGTGCTCATGTTATTCTGCCTTCGAGGATATCCCTCTTTTCATCTCTCCATCCCATATGGCCAGCACCTGGCTGGTTTCCTTATTTCAAACTGTACAGGTTTTCAGTAGCCTGTATTAAAACACATTTAATATGATGTAGGCTTGGTTAAGCAAGCTGGATGGCCCTGTCCACATTTATTACATTTATTGCTTTAATGTCACTTTGTGTAGTTTCTGCAACTAGTATTAAGCGGGTGCTTCGGACCACTGATCAAAAAGACAGGGCAGGCTGGGTACTGAAAACCTGTAAACTATAGTAGCAAAACATTACATAATACCATTGAATGTTAATTATAATTTTGTTAATTCATTTATCTTGTTCTATTGCAAGAACAATTCTAAGTTAAACGCCTTTCAAATACCTAATTAAATTACATCTAAAAACTTGCCTTCAGCTACCAAATGTACTAAATGTACCAAATACTGAAGAATGAAATTAGGGTTTTGGAATGCAAGGTTTCATTTCTTCCTGAAGACTAAGGTTGGATAAGCAATATTTAGATTTTCTTTTTTCTTCTTCTATCTGCTAGTAAAAAGTGTACTCTTATTTATTTAAGTAAATATTTTTATTTAATTTTCTCTGCTGAAGTGCAGCATTGATCAATAGGGATGGGAGGACTGAAACTGCTGTGGCCCTTTTCCCTGGGGCTCCTGTGAGCTGCCTTCTCCCTACAGCCCAGCTGCGTGGAGGGAAAAGGCAGAGAACAGCAGTGGCCTCTGGTGGTTATAAACTAGTTGTGTGCTGAAAATTAAGATTGTCGGCCTTCCTGCGATGAACTCCAGCCTCAGTGTGCACAAAACAAGGTGACAGCTGTTCGCAAGATTTCAGTTAGACCTTAGGGACAGGACTCAGAGAACTCCAACTGAATCAGTATCTAAGAAAAACTTTGCACAAGGTCATTATTTTAATTACTTCTTATTTGGTTTTAACTTTGTTATCAGGATTTCCCTCCCTCCCCCCCCCCTTTTTTTTTTGTTCAGGTCTTCTGCATTAGGATTAAGAACTTTGAATCTTGAGCTCTGTTTCAGTTTTGAAAAGAACTGAGGTACACTTTACAGGAATGTGAGTGGGATTGTATGTGCAGGAGCTTCTGTCTGTACTGATAGGAGTGAAAATTCTACCTAATTTTTCAACTCTGATGTGAAAACCAACTTTAATTTCTATATTAGCTTTTCAACATTGTTTCCTGTGTGTCTTTCGGTGTCCAGCAGCAGTACATACAATCATGGTTAATCTTCTACTGCAAAATTCTGTTCATCATCTGTTTGAAATTTATGTGGTATGTTTGTTGTTTCCTATCAGTCTTCTAACACTTCTGCATCACTCTCTCATTCTGTACAAAACTAGCTCTGCATATAAGTAGAAAAGACATCAGATTTTACTTCAGGATCTTGTGGTATTGGGAGACAAAAATAACAGTTTATGAAGAGTATATGGAATAGGTGTTGAAGAGCATATGAAAGCGTATGAAAATAACTTTTTATTAATAAGGAAATCCAGTGGTAAGTTATATAAAATACTGTCTTTAAGTCTACAGCCATTTTCAATCTACTGAAGCTGTTTAATCTCTGTGCAATTTCCCTTCTTTGTCTGATTAACATAATATTTTTCATCTGCACTTTGAAACTCCTGGAAGAACGGCACTACATGCATAGCTAAAACTGTTGATCTAGTTAATCTGTTTTCTACATTTGCAGAGATGCTGATATTTCAAAATATATAAAATTTGTTGTATTTTGTAAGTAATAAAATAACCTTTCTCTAAAGTCTCTGGCAACACTCTAGAAGTGTTACGCAGGAAGTTTCGCAGGTTTGGGGTGTGCCCCAGCACTGCGACGCAGTGCCTTCCCAGGTGAGAGCCTCTGCTGTCCGTGCAAAGGAAACATGGGTCTGTTTCCCAGGTGGAATCTGTAGTGTAATACAGAGTGCTAGATAGTTGGCCTTTAACTCCTTCTATCATTAATTTTATCTGGTATCACTAACTTCTAGGAAGAAAAGCAGCTATAGTGTCAGCCCTTACATTGAAAGTTATGCCTGTTTTTTATCTACAGATGAAGAATACAGCAACAGAGAGAGTAAGGTTAACACAAGGCCACAGAACAAATTGAATTTTAGCTTTCACTATCAACTACTAGTACCACGTGTGCTACTAAATTTTAAGGCAAACTGATGAAATCTGGTGAAGCATCTCAGTAAAGCTACTTACTAGGTAGGATATTATTGTTGTCAGACCCTGACTGTTTTAAGACACTAGTTTCAGTTGCTTACCACACTCGAACTGTCTGGGCTAAAATCCCCGTGCCAGCTGCCTAACTTCAGTTTGGATTTGGTTGATTTGAATGGACTGCTTCTATTTGTCAGATTGTGTTCCAACCTTTTAATTTTTTTTAAGAAGGCACATAATATTATTTGCTGCTCACCAGTGAAACCAGTGATTGAAAATTTTGACTCTAGCATGAATTTTAAGTCAGGATGAGTCCATTATTCTCTCCAATAAAACTTCCAGTTTGTCCTTTTTACATATGTTTCAAAAAAAATTTGATTAGAATGTGCTCAATATTTTTTTTTCATTTTAAGGAACTGGGACATGTGACAACTCTCTGTCCGTGTTTTCTAAGATGAGCCAGCACAGTACTTTCCCATAGTTAAAGCTGCAGGTGTGTAGTACTTCAGGTTGGCTAATCCCTCTACAATTTGCTTAAAATCGTAACATTTAAATAAGTATAATACCTTTTCAATTCTCATGGTTTAATTTTTGCATGTCTGGATGCTTGCGAACTAGAGACAGACGTACTTCTAATGAATGTGTTTTTGTATCATGGCTTGACTTCAGCCGATGGCATTTGAAGAAAAACATGATTTCCCAGCATGGTGGAAATAGTGGTACACCAAAGTAGTTCTGTGTTCAGCCAGAGGTGAGAGAAATAAAGGCCATCGCAATATCCTCCGTAAAAGGGTGTTTCGATAGCTATACCAGGACATTTGCCTAGTGTAGGCAAAAAACACTAAATGCACTTAGGAGTGACTTACAGCTGATGCCAAAAATGAAATAACACGAACCAGGAAGAGCACCTTTATGTTTATAGGACATAACCTGAACCAGACATGAAATAATGTGGAAATGTCAATAAAAGCAGCAGTCTTCTCTCATATTACTATAATAGCAAAAGCTAGAATAGACCTGGTGTATATTTAGTGTGTAAGTAGTTGTTGAAATTATATGATGTAAGAACTGCAGTATACGTTTAGTGTGAAGGATTTCCCTGAAAAAGTAGTTTTCCAATGTTAATGTGTTAATTTCCAAGGCAAGAGAGATGTTTTCTACTTTGCTGGGTTGGTTTGTTCATTTATCAAAGAAAGAGTGCCTCCCTCTCGATTGGCTTTTGTATGGCTTAAAGGAGTTGGGTTTCCAGCCGTGTCAACTAACTTGCTTCTGAAGGTGCTGTTCCAGTGGAAACCAGTGTTTTGATTAAAAAAAAAAGACTCTGTAAAAATCTGCTGTTTACACTTTTCAATCATTATTAAATGTTTTTATAAGGCAGATGAAAATACTGTTAGCCACTTTAATAATATCCCTAAAATTCTCATTGTCAGCCATGAGGCTGTGTGTACAGGTCAGTATTTTGAGAGAACATTCATTAGAATAGTGAGTATGTTGTACTGTAGCATACTGAGATAGCACAGCTGTCTTACAGCGGAAATCTTCAGTGTATTTTCAAGCCGGGACCACTAAACCGTTAAGAACAACACTGGGTCTTGCAGCTTCTTTTAACGCACATCACTGAACTTAGATATCTCACCTCTGTGTGGCTTTCACCTGCTGTCTGCTGGGCACTGGCTCCAACTGATGATCTGAAAGATAAAAATTACGTTTGTTACTGGTGTTGGAGTTCTAATTGGATACTTACGAATCCTTCCAAAACCATCTTATCTGTGCTGGGTCCTACCCTGGGATTTTAAGGCACTTTCCACATTTAACACAGATACCACAATTTTCTTGTGTGACTTTCCTAAATGTGCAGTTATTACCATCATGTTGATTAGTCTGAGGCTCTATGACTAGAGCTCTGTTTTTTCTGTTGCATTTGGTCCTCCCGTTTTTCTTCTGTTTGTGTCATACACACTGCGTGGTGCAGGTACTCCAGCACCTGAACTGTATTTTCTGGTTGTGATTATAACATGCTTGGAAGGTGTTACAGTCCTTCAGATACAACATGCTGATCTTTCAGCAGCTTTTCTGCAGGGATGCTGTAGTGTATTGTCTGCTCTAGAGGGTATGGAGTGTTGGTTTCATTTTGCTTTTTGAATCTGTTTTAAATCATTTGTCAGAAACTTGCTGTAATAAGTTTCATTATTTCTTTTAGGGGCATTAGTTTCTGTGCTGTCTATACTACCTGAAATTGCAGCCTCTAAGCTTTCTCTGGATGTTTTCTTTGTGCATCCTTTCTTTGGGGGTAATTACATGATCCTTGTGGCTTTATGATCATGCATCATATAATTTTAATCTTTTTATGGTTGCAATTTTGCTCTCTCGAGTAATAATGTAGGAGTCTTCATAATCTACCATGTGCACTGACGCCTCACTCTGTACCTGGCATTTAATTTCCTGTTTATATGCTGCCTTTTCTTGATGCCTTGTGATATGCCGGGGTTTATGTTTTCTGGTTTGTGTTGCCTTTTTTTTTTTTCCCTTCCTCCTTCTTCCTCTCCTCTTTCCTCTCCTCTTCCCTCTCCTTTTTCCTTTTCGCTTGTCTACAAGTTTTGGCATGATGATTTCTTCTGCTACAAGTGTATGACCCCAGAGAGAAGGTTCGTCCATTATCTTATTTTTCTTTATAGCACGCCATGAACGATGTTGTGGGATCTTGTATTTCCTTGTCTTCTCTGCGCTGTGTTGCTTTTTGATGGTTTTTAGTGTTGGGGTGGGTTCTTGGGCAGGCTTTTTGCTGTGTCTGTTCTTTTCCCAAGGACAGCTGAAATCTGAAGGCAATTTGCAAAAAAATTTTTGAGAAGAGACCTGAGGAATTACAAAGCTTTTAAGCATGGCATCTGTACCATGCAGATGAGCAGGAACTATAAAAACAGAGTTGCTGAATATCTTGATAAAATGTTCTTTTTGCCATGTTGGCTTTTGTGAAGTCTTACAACAGTTCCAAGGATAACTGCGATATGGTTGACATAGTTTACTTGGTTTTTCCAAAAGGCTTTCGTGAAGTGTCTTATTAGAGGCTTTTAGGGAAACGTAGCGCACCATGTCATGAAAAAGATCCTTGAATGGTTAAATGGCTGGAAGACAATACAAATGGTCAGTTTTCCCAGTGGAAGGCAGTGGAAGATGAGGTTCCATGGCATCTATGCTAGGACCTTTGCTGTTCAACATGCTTATAAATGACTTCTAAAATCGTGTTAGTGGTGAGGTAATCGAGTTTGATTATATTAATTTATTCAGGGTAGTAAAACTTAGTGACTGATCAATAAAATGTCAGGCGAAATTCAGTGTAGATGAATGTACAGTGACATGCATAAGGGGGAGAAATCCATGAGTTCTGAGCTGGCTGGAGTGAGAGTTGAGGGTTATGATAGACAGTCACGCAGAAACATCACTCAGTGCTCAGTGATGATCCAAAGAGTAAATCAAATGTTATGAGCCATCAGGAGAAAAATGAAAAGAGAGAATGTCACTCTGCCATTCTGTAAATCTGTGGGTTTGCCGTATCTGTAATATGTTGTGCAGTTCTGGCTTTGTCTTTCCCTACCGCCTCAACAGAATGGAAGAGACTGGAAAAGGTTTAGTCAAGGTCAACAAAGATGATTGAATAACTTCCACATGACAAAGTACTTAAGCTACAACTCTTTAGGCTGAAAGGAGATGTTTTCAATGACAAGGGGCAAGCTACAGAAGAAGGAACCAGGAAGAAACTAAGTTATTACTAGGGGCAACAAGTGAAAATCATCATCATCATCATCATTAAAAAAGGAGAGCTGAAGGAAAAGTCAAAGGATAAAAACCACAAAAATAGGGAAACAGAAATTCTAAGATACTAAGGAGAATACCTCTTAAAAGTGCCTGTTGGTCCCTGAGGGCATCCAAAGACTTGGTGAATGCTGCCCGGCAGTTCCGTGCACAGAGGCATTGCAAGACATATGACCACAACTGAACGTGAAATACTGGACTTTTTTTTTTTTTTTTTTTTNTTTTTTTTTTTTTACCAAATACAATTATTTCAATTCTTGTTTACATTTGCAATTTTTCAGCTGTTGGATGCTTTTTTTCTCTCTTTTAACAGTTTTGTTGAAATGAAAATAATGAACACGCATCTTTCAATTTATTTCAGAGTCCAGCTCTACGTGAAGATTTTGAATGACCTCCTGGCACTCCAAACTAAACAAAACCTGTAATAAGTTCCAGTTGTCATCAGGAGGACAGCTATTTGAATGAATTTTTCTCTATGAAGATAACCTTTATCAGTATTTGAAGACTATACCAGCTCCACCACAACAAATCCTTATTTTAATATTCTTCCTTATTTAAATAAGGAAAATAAATCAATTGTTCGTCTATTTTCTATATTAAAACCCCATAGAACTGAGACAACCAGATAGTTTCCAGCCAGTTTATGACTGCTGGTCTAATGGAGACCGTTAGTGACTAAATTACCCTGGCCCATGGTTAAAATCACTGCAGGTGTTCTACTCACCAAAGTGCTAGTTAGGCGGCTGGTGACCGTAACACGTTGGGATTGTGTGAGTTTGTCAGCACAGGAGAAGGAAAGTGTAAATGCCAAGCTGTGTTACAGCAAAGACAGACATGGAGGATTGCCTTTTACTGATGCTAATTGTAGTCTGTGCATCTGCTGACCTGGACCAAAGTGTAGTTGCCAGTGTATATGTGGAAAGCTCTGTAAGCTGCTGTCAGACCGCGTACACTCGTCTCTGTTTTGGTGTTACAGACAGCAAAGGCAGATGGGTTTACTGAATTTTCAGAAGTCATACAGAAAACTAGGGGCAAACTCAGGGTTAAAAACCCAAACTTCCTGATTCCAAGTTCTCTGAGAGGGGATGAGAAGAAGAATAAAGTGTAAAAATCATCCTAATCAAAAGGCAAACAACTTTTTCATATGTACGTCTTAGCGGATGAGCATTCAGCAGTAACAATTTTAGGGATGCCAGTAGTTTAAAACATAATTTCTTTTACAAAGAGTGTTTCAGAATTGTTGCCTTAACTTATCCCTACGTAACATGAATCACGTAATACTGCCTTTATTAGTAGAGCAGATTATTTTGTCATAGCATATGTCTGGACTCAGTTTCCAGGTACGCAGTCAACTGCACGGAGACCTGATGCTGACTTTTCTTGGGAGAGGTTGGAACAACTGCACACTCACCTTCTGTGTGAGCTATCTGCCTGGGTTGTCTAGGTCATCAAGAAGAGAACTTCATCATTGTTTTATTACCAGAGAAGTAACAAAAATAGGTTATAATTTTTGTGGACACATGACTAGAAAGAAATGAAAAATTACAGCAGTTTACTTCATAATTATTCACTAAAGAGCAGAGAAGTATCAAGGCTTTGGAGTCATGATTTAAATACTTCATTTAAATGCCTATTGGTCCCCCAGCATTTCCTTCTTTTTTTCTTGTTAATATTTGTTCTTTATTTCAGTGTTCACTGGTGTTGCACGTCTTACTGAGCTTGTCTGTTTTTCTCGTGTTTCATACACCCCATTGCTACACCTGTGTCCACATCATCCTACCTACTTTGTCAATGTTTGCCTTCCCCAGCTGTCTTTTTTCACTCCTGGTGATTTGTCAGAAGTAAAAACAAGTGGAATCTTCAAAAATGTTGGATTCAAAATTGTAATACCCTCCCACTTACATCAGTGTGTATTGTCTGATTTTTCTGGGGCTCTTAGCTTGGCCAAGTATGGATGCCTTTCTAGGGAACTTCAGTGAATGAAATTCTGATGATTTTCAAGTTCTTTTTTCAAAGGAACTGATTTTTTAAATGAAGGAACTGAGAATCCATTACGAAGTAAATGAGCTGTTATCCCCCATGTGGTTCTTGAAAATCAGAAAATTATTTCATCTGAAAGACCGTCCCTCTCTTTTTTCCTGTGATTTAAATCTGAAGATGACACCCCAGAAAAGATCAGCCCACCCAGTTAAATTGGCAATGACATTGGAAGTGGTCTTACAATGGGAAAAGTTAGGGAATCCTAACAGCAGGTGTCAGTGTGAACTCTGTGTTTGTAATTAAAAACAACCTGATTAAGGTGTTTCAACACCATCACAGGATAACCTGAGTTGTGGATCTTAAAAGCTTCTTTATTTTTCAAAAGTACTTTGCAAGTATTGTTGTTTCACATGTTCAGTATATGTCAAGTAGTTACAATACCGTAATTGGCCAATTTTTCTGTCATGTCAGCAATTTCCACTAGCAGCAGCACCATAATGAAAATTTTGAATTCACACCTCTGGATCATAGAATCACTAAGGTTGGAAAAGGCCTCAAGGATCATCAAGTCCAATCCTCAACCCACACCACCCAACCCACTAACCCATGTCCCCAAGCACCACACCAAACGTTTCTTGACCCCCTCCAGGGATGGTGACTCCACCACTGCGCTGGGCAGCCTGTTCCAATGCCTCAGCACTCTTGCAGTGAAGAAATTTTTCCTAATATCTAGCCTAAACCTCCTCTGGTGCAACTTGAGGCCATTTCCTCTTGAAGACAGCAACCATATATGTAAAGGTTTTATGTTATGTAATATATATTTGCCTTATAGAAGAATGTGCTAAATGAGTGATAAGGTTGATTGAGAAGAGAGATTAAACTCTGAAAAGACAGAAATACAATATAATTTTGAAGGGATTTGTAGAACCGTATAGTCAGTGGAAAAAATCTGGTGTAGACAGTCACTGAGGCATGCAGTAATAAAAATCAATTGTCTGCAGAGCTGGCTGAACAACTTGTAAGAAGTTAATTAAATGAATTAAATTAGAAACACCTGGTAGCTAGTTGAGTAGGGGGGGGTTTAGGGTGGAAAAAATGAACAGTTACTTTCATCCTGAAATCCATTTAGGTGTTCCCTCTTCCCTTCTGCTTTTAGCCCATACCTTCACCCACGTATTTCTGTGCTAGGTGCGAAACCGTGTTTCTGTTATTGCAGATCTTTGGAGTGCCTACCTATATGTCTTCTCCAGTACAGGTTTTCCAGACAATACACTGTCGGGATATTTAGACTTATTTTTTTTTTCTGAAAAGAGGCATAGAGTTTTTTGTCAAAATCTGGTTTATGTGAAAGCTGAGAGTGATCACAGATCAGACAGCTGCAGTTTTATTTTATATGAGACTAGATATGAGATAAAAATCTAGTCAAACTAGGAGACGTATGGAAGATAATTAGTCTAGCTAGTCCTTTAAAAGTTTTGCTATGCATATATATATATATACACACACACACACACACACACACGTATATATGTATGCAGAGGAGCAAGGCTGGAGGACGGCCAGGTTCTCCCAGCTGAGAATTCCCCTTGCACTGGGGACTCAGCTGGCATCCAGCCTGTTTCACTGTCTGCTGCCCTGCTCCACTCCTGTGCTGCAGAGCTGCCGGTACCTTGCCCTTCCGCTGTACTCATCTGGTGTACGTAAAGAAGCTTTCACGAGGAGTTAGGACAGTGTGAGTCTTTCCTGCGAATTGGTGATCTGTAACTGCCTCCATCGTTCAGCCCCCTCTGCACGGACATGTTTCACCTTTTTGACTGCGTGGTTTGCGTCGCTCCCACGGTGTATTGCCTGAGTGACCCCAAAATGGGGACATATTATTTTCCCAGTCCCTACAAGGTAGAAAATTTCTGCTTCTCCCCATATTATGCATGGGGGATTAAGGCAGCGCTTTGTTTCTTCCGACTTTTTGGAATTCAAAGAGCCAAATGGCTTGAGCTATGTCTGTATGGCCTGGAGGAGCAGGATCTCAGGTACAAGCCAGTCCTGCTCTCTGCCTCAGATTTCTGGTTTGGAGAGGTACACTGATTTTCCAGATGAGAATCAAGGTGATAGTCAACATGCAGGCAGTCCCCAGGGTACTTAACTCTGCCCCCAAGTGACAAGGCAGTATAAATGTCCCAGAGATCTGAAAGACGGAGCAGTTACAGCAACTAGGTGTCCATAATTTCACCGCAGATCCGCTAAGTTTTATGGGACTGGGGCTCAGGAGTGGAATCCAAAGCCCAGAATTTGGGGGCAAGACAAAGTTCGGATAACCCCCCAACAAATAATGTTCTGAGGGGCCACTTAAAATTATCCCAAAGGTACTGTTCATGCATAGGTTCGTCTGAAAACTCACTCTGTTTGGGATTTACATAACTATAGCAAGACTGCAAGGTAAAAATCTAGATTTCTTCTGAGAATAAATACTGAACAGTTGGAAGCGAGCAAGTAAACTTTGGTTGTAGTGTACCTTCTATATGATATCCCGGCGGTGAGAGAATTCAGCCTGCAGATGGGAGACGCTGGCCCTTCCGTTTTTTCTCTCTTCATCTGGAAAAATTTAAAATCAACATCTCTTTGGGCTGCCTTAACCGTTGGGGTACTTGGTGATCTGCTTTGGGGCATCATCTTATTGCAGGCTCGAATGGGTTGTACTGGAGGCAGAGAGGAAGCGTTATCCTGTAGCCTAACGGTTTAAACTTGATGGACTGGGCTGCAAACAGCCTGCCCAAGACAAGGCAGGGACTCTGTGCAGGAGCAAGAATTAATGCTCTGATCTCCTGGCTTGAGGTGGCAGGCACTCGTTTCTAATTACTTAGAATGTTGAATATTGACATATTCTGCCTTTAAATGTAACTCCAGGCTGACATTCTGCGTGGGATTAGTCAAGATACAGAAGAAACAAGCTGCACCTCAAACTGTTTCTGACCTCAGCTGAATGCTGTGCCACCGTCGTTGCAGTGGGATTAAAATAACGGGGAAAGTGGCTTGTTAAGGACAAAACCCCATCCTTATGGATTTGACTATCAAAAGTGATTCCAACCGAACAAAACTTTACCGATTGGTATTTGCTCTGCTGAAGTCACCTACTTGTCCTCAGCACTGGTGGAAAAGGGATAGGAATATGTCTGTACTAGCAAATAAAACTGTTCCCGTGAATATTCCCAGGCATGGAAGCCAGCTGGCGTGGACTGTCTTGCAAGTACAGCAGTAAACAAACACAGCCAGCCTCTGGAACGGGGCAGCTGGATGCAAATCCTTGGGTGGTAATGGGCTGCGGGATGTTCGAACTCCCAGACCATGCCTGGGAACTGCTTGGGAGACTGCTAGTTGGTACAGGCCAAAGACATGCCAGGGACTGCTCTAATAATTCCAGAGCGGTCGTATTCCGGTGTCTGGGAACGCTCGCAAGCACGGTTTAATTCCCTGACATAGACATAGCCTTAGGTTCACCGATGTATTCCATAAACTCTTTTCAACAGCGCAAAGATGATAGAGGCGGGTGATGACTGGTGAGGAAAAATTTAAAATTAACTCCTGTCTCACACCTGTTTTAGTGAACATTTTCACTCTAGAGAGAGAAATTCACAGTTTGGTTCTGGATTTCTGCTGTTGTAGTATTTATCTTGTTAGCGCAGCCAACCTTTTAATGACTCATAGTGACATAAAATATCCTGAAGGTGTCTACAGGTTTTAGAATTAATTCTGTGACCTGTAGGGCAAAACCAGGAGTAGACGACTGCCTTTGAAGTGCTTCGTGTCGTTCTCAATATACACGAGCAGTCTTCTGCGCAGTCTTCTCTCTCCAACACCTATTGTTGTCTGTGATACCAGTTCCTTGTTTAAAAGAGGATATAATTTTAAAACTGTCATTAGAGGGGCTTACTTTTGGGCACTGGGTAGTATATTATCTATAGCTGTCGTTAGTACCTGTAGACAAAAAGCATGATTTGGTTGTGTGATGGTACCAGGCTGGCAGAGAATCCCAGAAAATAGGTAGTTTTGAAAGACTTCCATATTTTGCATAACGTTGCTTAGTTTTCATGTGCAATTAACTGTGCTTCTGATATAGGAATTGTGTGAAATTATAACTCTGTTCTGTACTAACTTGATAGGGAAAAACTAAGGCGATGATTAGGTGTGAACAGAGACTGCTGATTTGAATTATCGTAATTATGAGTTTTAAATCTTTTAATTCCTGCTTCTTACTGCTCACTAAATGTGTTTGTTAAATTAGCTAAAAAGGAACAGGTAATCCCCCATAAATTTTCGAATCTATTTGTAAGCACCTAACACATGAAAAATACCTGATGAACCTTTACATTGGATTTAACTTCTTTTCCTGATTCTTACAGTCCATTGCAAATCTTGCATGAGAGAAAAAAGGGTGGTGTTTCACCCCATCAAATATTCTTTTATCTTGGAAAAGAAGATCAACTCAGCGTAAAGAAAGCATAAGGAATTCCGTTTTAACCTGAATAAAATGGTTCCCTTTTTCTCCAAGTTATTTATTCATTCAAGTATCTTTATCTGAATTGCTCTTTACTTACAGAACTAATTTAAATCCCGAGCCCACAAAAGGTCAGACAAAAGCTTCTGTCACAGCCCTGGTGCCCTTCGTGAGTCATTTGTATTTTTATGTAAGTTTTTTTCAAATCGTGATGATGAAGGAGCAAAGCCCTAAGAGGATCACTCTGAGGATCCTGTGATTAAAGAATATTGTCTTCGTTTTTTAAGATGAAATTATGTTTGCCCATTTCAAAGACTAAGATTTACAGAAAATTAGCACATAAACCTGTGGTAAGAAGTCAGAACAGAAGGAAAATGGCAGGATTTGTTTCAGCATGTTCTTAAAAGGCCTTTTGGTATCCAGCTGCTGGCACGGATCTGCAGCGTGACATCAGACGGTGTCATTGCTCGTGCAGGGCTGCATTTACTAACACACAAAAAGGATGGAGTAAATATGAATTAATACAAGCACTTCAAAATCTAAAGAGAGAGGTTTTATAGAAAAGTGAAGCTAAATAAGCAAGGAATAAAACCCGTAATTCTTCAGTTTTGCTGTATCCTGCCATCAGCTGACAAAATGTTTCTAAAACTCTTCCTTCCACTCTGTTTCAGCGTCATTAACTCCTTCCTGCTTCTACAAATAGCGTAGTCTCCATGTCGTGACATGATATCATAGTGCTATCCCAAAATATTGCAAGACTATGAATACAAAGGTAGTGAAAAAAGACATAAAATGATATAGCAAACAGAACGAGGGTGATGGTTAGAAGGCTTCATTTTTAGATGTTTTATCTAGATCTGAATTATCATCAAACCACCTCTTCCAAAAATAAAAGTCCATAAATAGGTGTTGGGACAATTTGATGAACATTTTGTATTCCATTTTAATGTTGTAAACATGCTATGCATAAATCAAATATTATGATTACCAGTTTTCAGGAGCAAAGCGGTGCAATAAATAAATCTTTAAGACTGGCAGTGACTCAAGGTAAATGGATTTGTTTAAAGCACACCATGAGAAGAAGAAAGCCGTCAGTGTCCTCAATGTGTGAAATTATGAAGTCTGATAGTCTTACAAATCCAGGAACTGGCATATTAAAGAAAATCACTGAATACCATGAAAATAATGACATAGCAATGAGTTAACAGCACTAGAAAGTTGTGTCACTGACATGTTGTCATGTCTCAAACTAGCTGTTAGTTCTAGCTACCTGGTCTCGTTAAATCTTCCCGATTTAGGGAACTTCAGCCAGTACCAAAAGTTATGGTGTGTTTTCTCAGTTTCCCCCTTAATTTCCAAGGAGAGGCGAGGTTTCAATGGTTGGTGGTAGTTGGCTAGGCTAGAGTCTGTGGGATCTGTGGTTTGCTGCAATTTGTAGTTTATGGTCTTCTCCAGGGAAGCTGAGTAACACGGACAGCGCGCGGCGGAGCCAGCTGGGGCTTCGTGCTTTTAATCACAGCTGATGGACAGCTAACTGCTGAGATTGAACAGTGGACCTAGCCAATGTTGAGGAAAGTCCAAGGACTATAAAAGTGAAGAAATAAAGGGCATTAAAAAATGTTTTTATAGGGTGAGATGAAGGAAGTACAATTTTCTCTTTAAATTTAGGGAAATTTGATCTGAATTGATCTCTTACTCACAGAACTAATTTAAACACCACATGTCTTTAAAAGGTCAAGCAAAATCATCTTTCACAAACTTGATAGTCTTCATAAGTTACTATATATTTTTATGTCCACACAGATTGTTGTTGACTCAATATCACACATTGAAAAAAACCTCCACAGTCTATTAAAAACAGGCAAGGGACAGAGAAATACAGTTTCTTTAATGCATAAAATCTGACTGAAAATGGCACAGGCATGAAAAGGACTTGATGCAGGAGCTGTAGGGTATTTTCTAATCTTGAATAGGTACCTGATGGAAATTACCTTCTGATGAAGTGTTGCCAGACAGAATAAAAGATCTGAGGATCAGCGCTGCAGCTGGAGGACTGGTGAAAGAACGATACGAAAATAGAGGGTAAAGAAAGGGAGAAAGGAGGCTGTGGAGGCACTTGAAATTTGTAGGAACCTATGAAATGAGATGATATAGAGAAGAGATGCTTGAATGAGTTGGATGACCCAAAAAAAACATATGTCAAAAGGGGGGAAGAGATCGCTAGTGGAGGAGGAGCAGAGCTGAAAAACAGGTTGAGGTCACTGAAGACTATGGGTGGGGAACAGACAGAAGGAGAAGATCTGTTTTCTGGAAAGAACAGGAGTTACCTCTCTAAGAGGGGAAATTAAGATAGCCAGGGAACATATCGGGAGAGATAACAATGTACTATAGGAGACTGTGAGTTACAGAAATACGAATGTGTTGGCTGGAGGGAAGACTGAACATCACCCGGTCCACCTGCCTGGCCTAAGTGGGACTTTTCAGCAGCTGATCAGGTCAGCGATGGCTTTGTCTAGTCTTGAAAACTGGAAACCTCCAAGGACAGGGTGAGTCTGTGTGTCCCAGGACTGCACCACCCTCTCTGTGAAGAGAGTGATCTAGAACCTGGAAGGAAAGGGCTGAAGATTAAAACTAACACCAGGAAAGGCGGGTGAGTGAGGTCTCCTTTTTAACTCCCAAGTCACAAGAGCAGGACTGGAAAAAAGGTGTTCTGCAAGAGGAAGGAGGTCAGACGCTAAGAGGGAAGAATCTCTTCATCGTCTTTTAGAACAAATAACACCAGTAAACTCTTTCATACATTTCCAAAGGATTGCAAAGCAAGCTAAAACTGCAAACTCACATTATGTTAGAGCCACTGGCTAATTAAATTGGAAGTGACCTCTGGAGGTCATCTGGTCCATACCCTGCTCAAAGCAGTGCCACATTTGACGGTAGACCTAACCTGGAAGTTAGAACAGGCTGCTCAGGGCCTTGCCCAGCCAAGTTTTGAATAGATTCAAGGACGGAGATTCCACAACTTACATGGACAAGCTGTTGCAGTGTTTGACCACTCTCCCAGTGAAAACGTTTTTTTCTTCGATTCAGTCAAAATTTCTGTTGTCACCACTGAGGACCATTGCCTCTTACTTTTTCGCTGTGTACGAAGAATAATGTCTCTGTTGTCTTGTGATAGCAAAACAGCCCTCATTACACTTGCCTTATACAGGCTTAACAAAAAGGGCTCCATGACTTCCCCATCCCTGATGTGTTCTAGCCTCCTCATCATCCTGGTGGCCCTCCACTGGGTTCATTCTGGTCCGTATCCTTGTTTTGCTGGGAAGCCCTGAACCAAACACAGTACATCAGATGTGGTCTCATAAGGACAAAATAAAAGCGAGAAGTCAGTTCATTTGACTTGCTGGCTACGCTTTTCCCAATAGAGCACAAGATATGGTTGGCCTTCATCAGCACAAGGACACAGGGAAATCTCTCTGGTCCTTCGAGAGGAAAGGCAGCGGCGTGTGAAAGCCACAAAAGTCAAACAGATTCTGAAGTCTGGTTTGGAAGGAAAGTTGTGGTTATGAGAGCTCAATCACTGTCATTGAGAAGTTTTCATGAGAACAGAGATCTCTGAAAATGGACTCAACTGTTGGAGTGCTGTTTGCACAACTAAGAGGAGTTTTGAAATAAAAGCATTAAACTGTTCTCGTATTGACAGTGGTGATTAAAACGTAGTGTATCTGTACCTAAATCGCTTCACATTGGAAGCAGCCTGGCTGCAGCAGTGTGGAGCACAGGATGGGTTTGCTTGTGCAGTTCAACCTGATATTCAGAAATCGCTTGCACAGCAGGGCAAGACTGACATGGAGATTCATGTTAATTTCCACACTTGGCAAAAGTACAGAGGAAGAAGAAAACTAGTAAAATAAAAGCACTGTAGTGGGTAGAAGGACTAAAATCACATCATCTTCATCCAAAATCCTTCCATTCCATTTTCAGTAGATTGAAAGTATTTAATACTTTACTGTAGTACTGTAATTGCGTGGGGAATTACAAAATAAAACACAGATTGAGGTGAAACAAATAAATGCCTCAGGAAATGGGTTCTTCATTACCTTATCTCCCAGTCCTTCCCTGCACTCCCTTCAGATTTGAATCATTTGAATGCTGCTGCGGGATGGCAGAGACAGTCAGGACCTCTGCAGAGCCTTTCCCCGCGTGTTCTGGGTTCCCTTTGCCTCTTGGTCCACGTGTGATCAATGTGTGCAAAAACTCGTTTCCAACCACAAGTGCCCACCTCAGAGCAGAAGTCGCTGCTATTGGTATTTAAGCACAGCATCTTGAGTTTGGGGTATTTTCCCATTCTTTAAAAGTACACATTTATGTGACATTCCAGTCCAGGGTTGCGTTGTTGATACTTCCCAGATATGTGACATTAACCCGGTTCATGCTGCTTGTGTCATGACTGCTAAATAAAATAATAGCTAATATTGAACAGAAGGGGAGGCACTGGTGGGTTCTGCCCTGGTCCTGGTGTTTTACCCACCGTGCTGCTCGCTGTGACGTACATCTGTAACAGCGGAGAAAAACGCGAGGGGAAGAAAAGAGCCGGTCAGCTAAGGGACAATGCTGGCAGAATAACAAACACCTGTGAAGGGACCGTAATTACATTTCAGCTGAGAATTCAGAGTCAGGATTCTGACTGTTGGAGGAGTATTATTTCAGAAATGCTTCTCAGCAGAAGTAATAATGGAGGGGGGAAAAAAAAAGACAACTTCTTTTCCAATGCTACTGTGCTGTTCAGGTAGCAGAACTCTAGATTTACTGTAACACAAAAGGCACTTGGAACTAGAGCTTTTTGTCTTGTCCACATCAGTTTGTATTGTGATGATATAAATATAAATACAAATATAAATAACAGAAATATAAATTTTTGCTCTGAAAAGAGGGTGAGTGCTTTTCCATGTCATTCTCAGACATGGTTGACAGCATGGTTGTCACTTTCCAAAGAATATTGTGTTTGGGGGAAAAGCTAAACAAATTATCAATTGTTTTTTCATTTTGGGTGGACTGCCCAGAGGTATCCAGACGAGAGCCCATTTTTCCTGAAAGTGGTTAAAAAGAAAACTTTTTTAAAAGCCATAGAATTAAATTACTACAAAATCTATTCTATCACAGTTGCAACTGCTAATATATCGTCATATTTTCATGATCTTTTCTCACTTTACAGGTGTAGCTGTGTCATTGTTTTTTAAACAGTACCTTGGCAAACTGAATCACGGTTCATTTTTTAATAAAACTCCAACAGTGAACCTTCAGGGTGTAACATCTCCATATAAATCTCATATGTCACATCACACTTCAGAACTTCATGACAAAAAATACGTTTTATTGTGCTGTGAAATATGCAACTGTTACTGTAATCATAGTTCTATAAAAGCTTGGAATATAGATTTTTCAGTTTTGCATGTAAAAAATAAATTAATTTTCTGTGGTAGGTGTGGTTAGCCAATATTTAGAGCTTCTCTGCTCTGGAGAATAGTCTGATAGTGACAGTCCTGGTAATTTACAAGAATGTACACAGCATTCTGTTTCTAGGAAATAGTAGAAAAAAATCACTGTGAGGCAGCTTCTTTGTTCAAAAACAAAAATACGCCTGGCTTTCCAGAAATTTTGCTCCAAATAACCCTGCATGTCTTACACACATAGGTATACCCTTGACATCTCTTGCGTTCTTTTGGGTTTCTACTCCTCTCATATGTATGCATCGGCAATCAGTCTCCCAGCACCCTGGGGACTTTCTCCATCTCTCTCATCTTCTGAAATTACAACCTCTTTAGTTAGTTACTTAGTTACCGCTCCCCAAAGGGGCCCTTGCTTGCTCCTTCCAGTTAGGCTGTTGAAAAGCTAGTTTCTACTCCCCTTTTGATTTTGCTCGTCTATAAATTAGAGGAAGCATCTATTCTCAGCATCCAAAGTACGAAAATTCTGCATTTTAAAAAGCTAATGTGTAACCTATTTTTTATTGTTATCGTATTTGCATTGGAGTAACTGTTGGCCCAGCCCTAAGTGCTGGAACGGAATGATGGATTTTTGATCTGCCTGATTGTGACGATTCCAGTACTTACATAGGAGCAGGAGAAGAAGATGGGTTTTACCTGGAAGATAATACCAGAAGCACTCCAAGTAGAAGATAAGTTAACTAACCTTTGAGATAGTTTATGAGGAAATGTTATTATTCTTCAACCGCTGCCGTTTGGAGGTCCAGTTCCTCAAAATAGTAAATGGACAATCAATGACATATCAGAAGGTGTTTCAAATTAATTGTCTTTGAGTGGTGTGCTTCATGGTGGGGTTCCTTTCTAGATGTGTAATCTAGATCAAAATGTTGGTGAGCTCACTCCAGAAATTACTGAGCGATACCTCCTGGCTGGTGCTGGGCAGGATGTTAGATTAGGTAACACTAACAGCACCTTTGCATTTGAAATCTTACAAATACACAGGAAATGTGAACAAATTATTTGGGAGATAATAAACGGCAATGTTGAATTGTCTGTGTGCATTCTCTAAATGCACACCTATAATTATATTGCGTTTGCAGGAAGGGAAGAATGGACGTGTGGACGGTCACCTCACACATGGCAATTCATGTCCCCTTGGTATGTTAAAGCCTTATGACTTCAAACTGATATCTTGTTACATTTTACTCGTTAGTTCTCTGCATTAAGCACACCACATATTCATTTCTTGAAGTCACTGAGACAGCCAAATGTAAAAGGATGACCTCTTGAGATTTCGACTGATGGAAGATTCATGAGTGTTTGCAATTATTTAGTTTGTGATGAAAGTTGCAGCGAAACTGACCTATATGTACTCTGACAGGGCACAATTTCTATAAAGCTCATGCCCATCATTGCCGGCATGCTTTTAGCTCCGTATTTAGCTGCATTTCATTTTTATCCAGCATTTCTTTTTGCTTAAAACATTTTTTAGTTTTTATCAGCACCATGCAAATGTGGTGCACAAAATTAGTCATGGTCATAGTAACTCCAGGCTTCGAATACTTGTAAAAAAAGCTTCCAGACAGAAGGTACCATAGTGACGCTATCATACCAAAGCAATGATTATTTTATAGCTGATCAAAGTACCACTCGTATCTAAGAATTTCCTGATTAAAAAGAAAGTTGACACACCCTCACCCTGCATATCCTACATATTGTCAAGTCAATATTGCGATAAACAGTCTTGACGAACAATTTCATATTAATATTGCTTTATACTTACATCAAATACAGGAATGAAGGCAATGAATTAAGGGCACCTTTATTAATCAGTGTCTTGGTTTTATTTCTTCCTTTATATCCCATGCCACACCTTTATGGAGAGTGAAATGGTTAAAAAAAAAATCACAGCCAGACTTCCATTTCTGCCGGAGGAATGACTGACCATTAAATGGTGAAGTACACATTGAATAGTAAACTTTTGTCTTTTACTGTCATTTGTGTTTCTAACAAAATAATTAAGAAAAGAATCAAGAGAGAACAAAAAAGAAATCTACAAACCAAGCTGGAAGCAGAAAAGATACCTCAGCAGGAGAAAACATGCAGCAAACACAAAGTGATTTATATGGATGGGTCAGCAAGTGGTAGTTCAGAAAAAGGGCTGCCCAACGGGCTTGACACAAGGACTCATTGGCCCAATATCGTTGCAAGGCCACTCTCAGTAATACTAGAAAGGTCGTAAGAATTGGGAGAGGGTCCTGCGGCCTGTGAGAAAGCAAATGTCACTTGTCTTCAAGAAGAGCAAGTTGGAGGTTCTGGTGAGCTACGAGTAGGTCAGCCTCACTGCAGTCCCTGGAAGGGTGATGGACCAGATAACCCTGGAAAGCATTTCCAAAGACGTGAAGTACAAGAAGGTTGTTTGAGTAGTCAGCAGGGATTTGTGAAGGGCAAATCGTGCTTAACTGATCTGAGAGCCTTCCATGAGGAGATGACTGGCTTGGCAGGTGAGGAGCAGTGGATGTGGTTTGTCTTGACTTGAGTAAGGCTTTTGACATTGTCTCGCATAACTTTCTTGCCAGCAAGGTGATGAAATACAGGCCAGCTGAATGGAACAGCAAGGTGGGTTAAAAACTAGCTGAACTTCTGGTCTCAGAAAGATTGTGATCTATGGAACAAAGTCCATCTCAAGGCCAATCATTAGTGTGTGGTGCACCCCAGGGTTCATTACTGGGGGTAGTCCTGTTCATTAATATTCTTCTGCTGGTGAACAAATTGACCATGATCCAGCAAAGTGCTCCTGCAGCAAAGAAGGCCAGCAGTATCCTGGGATGCGTTGGGAAGAGCATTGTCAGCAGGTCAAGAGATCATTCCCCTCTACTGAGCACCAGTGAGAAGACATCTGGAGTGCTGTGTCCAGTCCCAAGCTCCCCAGTATGGAGAAACATGGATCAGAGCATGCAGTGAAGGGCTACAAAGATAATTTTAAGGGCCTGGAGCATCCAGCATAGAAGGAGAGGCTGAGATGGCTGGGACTGTTCAGGCTGGAGAAGAGAAGGCTCAGAAGGATCGTATCAAAGTGTCTAAATGTCTGATGAGTGGGAGTAAAGAATACGGAGCCAGAGTCTTCCCAGTGGTGCCTAATGAAAGGACAGGAGGCAATGGGACATGATGAAATACAGGAGACTCCACCCGAACATAAGAAAATCTTGGAAGAGGTTTTCCGGAGAGGTTGTGGAGTTATCATATTTCAAGATACTCAAAATCCAACCAGACACAGTCCTGCACAACCTGCCCTGATTGCCTCTGCTTGGGGGTGGGGGCTCAAAGAGGTGAGGTCCCTCCCCACCTGGGCTGTTCTGAGATTCCGTGGTCAGCAACATCGTGCAGTTTCTGAAGAAGATCTCCATCAGTGAATGGATGCAATGGACACAGCTTTCCTAGCACTAAAACTGATATCCTAACTGGAGAAATAAACCAAAACTCTTAAACCAAAGAACCAGTGAGTAATAGCATCAATGAAGACATAAAAGGTGCTTGAAAGAAATCATCTGGAAGACAGTGTAAGCTTTAAAAGGACTCTGAGGGCATGCTGAGGATACTAAATAACTTGTAGCTCTGATCACAGAGTTTAAAAAGGGTCTTGATGAATAAAAATTTGCTAAAAAGACAGATTTAAGGAACACAGGGTTAATTATATTCTTCTGCTAAAAGATTGGGATGAATAATTACAAGGCCCACCGTGTATCCTGTTCTGTGAAATGTTGCTCGTTCTGTGTATGTTGGTTTTGTATGCCTCTTTAGAAGGTCAGTGCAGGAAAAGAAGCTGTAGAGAATAAATAACTGTAAATTAAAGAAAAAATCCTAGGGAAATAAATAACTGTGGCATGTGAGGCCCACAACAAACATGAATGGGGAACTTATGAAACGGGGAACATGAGTTTTAGTATTTAATTCAGTGTTTACTGAAAATTTGATGTAATTGCAAATTTTAAGACAAAAACATTTAAAAAAATGAGATAATATTTCACAGTGAGTTAATTTTTTGGCCTGTTGATTAGGTAGTTCTTAAATGCTCTTCACTCGAAGGATCTTAACAGAAACAGTTGAGTACTCTGTGAAAGAAATAGAAACTGGAGATCAATCAAATGTAATTGCTATTGGCATGTTCGATGTAATTACAGGGGAAAACATGATTAATAGCTATTACATATATGGTTTGATTAAAAATAAAATATAACGCATAGAGAGAGACCACAGATGAAGCTAAAAGCATTAATATGCAAACAGGCATATGAAAGGAAAAATGTGTAGCAGTGGAGAGCCCAAATATAGTTCCTTTTAGTCCTGGAGGGATCGTGGGAAAAGAGAATCTTGTTTAAAAGAGAAAGCATATTTGTTGCATGCACAAAAAGACAAATAGCTGTTAGAAATCTGTTCGGTTTACTACTGACTTAAAGAGTAATGATCCTAGCATGCACACAAGAAGCAGTTCAAGCAAATTTCAGAGCCAGACATTTGGCGTGGACTCAAGGCAAATTTCACGGGACTTTGCACCGTGTTCCTCCTCTTGCCACCCAGCAGTCGGACACTGCAACAGGCTTTTTGGGCACCTTGATTTGATGGAGCCAGAGGAGTGGGGTACTACAGGCTGCCCTGCATCTTAAAGAACTGAGCTGCTGTTTTCTTTTCGTACGTGCAAAGGAGCTTAGGGAGTGAGAAGTGCCACGGTCTTCAGACACCAGTGGAGGGAGCGCTTCAGATTTCCACTGTTTGCAGCTTAGGTGCATTGACTTACAGAAGCTCTGGGAATTCATTACATTGTCCAGGAGAGAAAGGGTATGAGGTATATATTTCATCTGCTTAATGAAACACGTACGGGTCTCCTTCAAGCAACCTGTGAACCTGAAGTGCATGAGACGTAGACTTGACAATGGAGATAGTGAGTAAATGTGGACCGAATATAGGCAAAGGACTAAAATAATGCCCACAAGTGCTGTATATGATCTAGTATGCCGTAAACATACACAACATCTGAAACTGGCCAAACGGAGTAAAATAAAGGCAGATCAGACGCATGGCCTGAGGCAAGCTGCTTTCTTTCATCTGCGTTAGGAATGTCCCATTAGAGGAGACTGCAGAAATAGAGCTAAAGCAACTAGGCAGCCTAAAACTTTGCCTTTTTTACATCTGTTTAAATTATGTCTCATTGCTATAGTTTTAAAAAATAATAATAATTCCTGGTTTTGTTACAACTCTTGTCAATTTTTTTTTTTCCCTGAACAAATGAAAAAAAGTGTATCAAGGATAAAACCGAACACTAAAGACACGTGCTGTAATGAAGGAAGCAATACAGGGCAAAGAGCAAAATGCAAGGAAGTCCAGAATATCTCACATTCGGACCACGTGTAACAGATGCAACCCTTTCAAAAGACTGGAATCGTATCAGAGCTGAATTCAGTCCTCTGAGGTTACATGAAGACAAACATCTCAGTAGGTTGTTTGTGGCATGGACAAAATATTATTTCCCCTATTCAGGAAGCTTATAGTAAATACACACACAGATGGGAATCCACAAATACTTAATTTATAACCACCAGTCCAGTTTGTACAAATGAATGCTTAATTACTTGTTTATATGTTTTGCATATCACCACTCGATAATATTTTATGTTCTTCTTCCAAACCAAATACCCAAGAAGAATGTAAAGAAGGGGGGTTTGTCATTGTCCATATGGACATCCAGATCCCATCACATTGTAATGAAATTTTGAAGGAAATGACAAGATGCTCAGTTTTCTTCTTGTTGGTTCTTTTCCATTTCTTCCATCGCAGCTTTGTTAATGCTTGGTCAAAACCTTCCTGTATGGCATCTTTGGTACTTTCCTACACACACATCTCAGTGAACGTTACGGGCTTTAGTCCAGATTTTGATTCCTTTCCCTTCTCTTGTTCTAAACAATTGACATCAAACTGAAACATGAAAGAGGCTGTAGAAAAGGATGTTTTCCCTACATGAAGAACCACAGCAGTGTTCTACATTTCCTTTATGGATGCAGTTATTGTTTGTCTCCTCCTCACACACTGCATGCTACGCTTGGATTTTGTCAGGTAAAGCGATGCTACCTGAGCTGGCTTATGCTGTGTCCAATACCCAGCAGCGATGTAATTGCTGTTATCATCCGCTAGACGCTTCCCCTCCCCCATAAGCTACTTAAATCCTTTGTAAGATCAGTTTTCTGGAGTCCATCTGGCGTTTTCAGCCCCTGTGGCAAGCATGGCACTGCTGAGGTGGGCTGGAGCCCGGGAGAGGCTGTGCTTTCCTCCATACGCACGGCGACAGAAGCGCTTTGTGTTTATATTCCTCCGCATGCTATCTATGATCTAATTTCAAACATGTTAATGCTAAAATAAGGCTTCCAACTACATCTTCTATTTATACACTTAAAGCTTTCCCAATCCTAGCTTTATTGACTGAAGATGTTTATAAATAACATACCCCAGGCAGTGTTCTCTAATGCTTCATTTAAGAAACATTAGTAACTGTGGTCTGTGGAAATTAACTGAGATAAATGGTTGCTTTTTAAATATAGCTTCTTCATATCCAGTTCAGGTATCAAAGGCTGAAACACTGGTGATATGTCTGGAGCATTTGAAGATGAAATAAGAAACAAGCCTTCAAAATGAAGTTGAGTTTACATCATCTATCCTGATCTATCCAGACTAATACCTTAAACCCCGAAGTTTTTAGGGTGGAAGGATGGGGGACCCAGTGCCGTTGGTCCCTTCATCTTACTCCATTCCCCTTTGGATATGCAGCAGAACATTCCCTGTTCTGCATCTTCCAGCTCCTTCATGGTCCTCCGAAGCTTCACTCCCCAGGCTGCGAGTCTTGCTTCCCCACCTGGGCTTTGTTTTCTGTAACCTGCTGAGATGCCTGCTCGCCTCAGAACGGCTCTCGTGTGATTTTTGGCCTTGAACCCAGCCTCACATTCTGGACGAAAGCCCTGAGATACTGGTCTGCTCTGCCAGTTTAATGAACCTATTGGTTTATTTTGATGGTGAAGTGAAAAATCAGTTTGACTAGCAGTCAAAATGTATAATGGAACTAGCACTGTCTTTAGTGAAGGACAGGAGTTCAACCACGTCATCTGTGGCATCCAAAGAAAGGTGAAGTGTTAGATTTAGTGAATCCTATCCTGGGAACCACTTTTGTAAGTCTGGTGGTATTTTCCATACACAGTTTGGAATTAATCCTTGGCATCTTCTCTGGCCCAGGACAGTTTGTCCATCATTGATTTACAAGCTTTCCATGAGACCCAGGGCAGACTAAATAGCTCGGCCTAATCCTCAGTTTTCTGTTAGTGAAAAATAATAGTGTCTGAGGGCAGCTGGTTTCAGTGGTGGCAAAGTATTCTGGTCCTGTGATGAGTATCTGGATAGATTTGTTAAGTAGTAGCAAAATTCAAAGCTTTGCAGTTGAGTTTTTAATATGAAACAGAAATTAGTGCTAAGTCAGTTATTTAACTGATGTAATTATGCAGAAGTTCCTTTTCTTTAAATAGAAGTAGGAACAAAAAGCAGAAGGGTCATTTCACCAGACACTTACTTCTGTCCTGCAACCAACCATCATTCAAATAACATTGAATTTTCCACCGTCTCTTTCTCTGGTCTTGAGAGAAAAATGAGTGATGCCGTGCCAAATCCAGAAATATCTCTGTCATGATCAGAAATGTTTGTGTCTCACCATCTTTCTGTTTGTGATTGGTTCCTCCTCAGCTGAGAAAGATGAATCAGGTAATTGCTACCTTGGACATTTCAGGATAAAAGCAGCTGGGCTGCCATAAATCCCAGCTGATGGTAGTTCACGGCATCCAGGTGACTTTGCACTGGACAGGATGAGGGGCGCACACAAATTGTTTCACTGGATCAGCTGTATTGTGGCCAATAGTTTACAGTTGAAGGGTCATTAAAATATCTGCGGATCAAGGAAGAGGAGTGGGTGCTGTCGTTATTTCTGTAACAATTGCTTTTTTCACAACTGGGAAACTCATAGCCAAAGGCTGTCTACTGCTCGCTTAGAAAAGAACAGGTGAGCCTGAGCATCCGCCTTCCCTTCTGCCTTTCCTTTCTCTTCATTGCGATTTCTGCTGATAGGAGAACTTCAAGGATTCAGATGCCGTCCAGGAAGAAAAATGTAATTTTCTGGTTATAGCTAATGACTGTTTGACAAAATACCCTCCAAAGACTTATCCTGCTTCTTTACACATCTTGAGCCTTTAGTGGACCTTATCTTCTACAACAGCTTTAACTTCAGATGCGTTGTACCAATGAGTGTTTCAGATTTTTTAGTTCAGAATAATTATTTTCATATATTTTTAATGACTACGCCAATATATTGCACTTTGTAATCAATACTAAAAGGTTAACTGTACAGTACACAGCAGCTATTTTGCTGTGTAAGTTCTCTTCACTGACCTTTTTCTCATTTCATCCTATTTTCAGTACCTCTTACAGCATTCAACAGTGGAACTTGGGAACTTTCTGAAGGCCAGATCAATTGCTTTCTTGATCTTTTTCACCTTAAGTTCTTACCTTCAGGAAACAAAATCCAATGAAATCAAAATGATCTGAAAGAAAAATCAAAAGTGGCTGGGTTTATAGACCCATTTTCCCACATTACTTCAGATGTTATCTGTTATGTTCATACCACAAATAATCAGGAGGAAAACACTTGGGGGGTCACACAGGTCAATAAACATCTGGCTTATGAAGTGTTGCCCTGCTGCCTGTATTATGTTGACAAAATTACTTTAGCCAGGAGAAGGAAATATAAAGTACAGCATATAAGTGGTGAATTTTCCCCATCTTGACATATGGAAGATTTGCATGTGTAATTTACATCGACATAAATCTCAGTTTATCAAAATGAAATTCTATCCAAAAATCTGAAAGAAAAAGAAACGTGGTGTGTGTGTTTCAGGAGTGGTTCTCCATCTCTGTGCACTGAGATGAGACTGTTCAAGAGCGTTTTATACTTCTTCAAGCAAACCATGTGAAGGCACTGGTTTTTCCTGCTACGGAAACAATTTTAAGCTGCTCTAAATGCAGATCAGCAGCAGAACCCTGCAGATAAATGTATTCTCATAGTCATGCTCTTCCTTCTTTTTGTTTATCTCTTCAGCTTCTGCAAATATTTGAAATTCCTGGAGAAAGCCGTCTTCACCTGCACCCACTAGCAGATCCACTAAAAGAATATTTAATGGGAAATTGCTGTGTTGTCTATGCTATTGGGAACAGCGTGCTTAGCTTCCTTTAATTCATGGGGCAGATAACTGCCTTTGTGATAAGTCACTTTTCTTATTTTTACAGTTGTTCTGTGCATGGCTTTTATGTTCTCTTGCAATGTTCCTAAACATTGTGCTTGAATAAAGACTGGGCTGCTTGTTGGATTTTTGGAAACGTTCTGTATTAAAAAAGCAAAGTTGCTTTGGGATAGATTTTTTTGTTGTGTTGTTTGGGTTTTTTTTTTTCCCCAAGGAAAATTCTTTTTGACTTCAAATAAGGGCTTCAGGGACTAGCTGTCCAAGAAAAATGAATATGATCACAGGAAGAGATTTCTGACACTTTCCTTGGCTAGGGGCATTCATCACATATTTGAATGGAGTGCTGCCTAGAATGGATCCAGGAAAATAGGTATTAGCTTGTGAACGCCAGTTATTGTGCAACCAAAGTGCAATAATCTCCTCCAGTATATTTAGGTGGCAATCTTTTGTCCATAGGAGGGAAAAAAAATTAATGAATGTGGTACAAACAGAGTAATTTTGTTACAGTTGTGAAATTAATCACAAGGCATCTGTCATAGACATCTAATTCCAGTGTTTTGCTCCAAGAAATTTTTTTTTTTTTTTGGTACATCATCTGAGATGGATCATTTCAAACTTTAATGGTCGACCTAAAACGAATATTTCTAGAGACTTGGTACCCACACCACAGGTAATGAAATATCCCCAGTAAGGCATTATGGTTGGTGATCATCCTATGTAGCTTCCCAAACAGAAAAACCCCACTGATCTTTCAGCTTAGGTGTGCTGGGCAATTAGGCAGTAGATATTTACCATGAGAGGTAGTAAGATCCTGAAGAAGACATCATCTGGTGCTTGTTAGGTAGGTCAGCTTCCAGTGTAGCCAGTTACTGTCTGATCTGACCACTTCTCGTCCTGCATTCCAAACAAGCCACCTCATCCATACTCACCTGGCCACTTTCTCAGTTTTCACACAGTCGGACGTGCTCATAAAACTGTCCTAAACACCCCTTTCACATCCTTCAACTATTCCAAACAGGTGTGGTGATATATCAGGATTTCGTCACCGTTGGCCATGGTGGATTTGCTCTCTGCTTCCTAGAGCACGTTGTTTTTTTTTTTTCTGTTCCCTGGAATGCTGCAGGTGCGTGTTTCTCTACGGAGAAGAAAGGCAGAGCAGCCTTCTGTTCTCAACTGCTCCGAACTGCCAGAGCCCCAGGGAGTCAGGCGGGTGCCGGTCCCTGCACCGCGGGAAGGAGTGGCACCCAACGTTAGCAAGCGCGGTGTTTTAACCTGCCCGTCGGGACGCGTGCATGGCTATGTCTGTTGGTTGGATCTGTTGAACTATTATCTCCAAACGGCTCTCGGTGCCGTTATTTGCGCTCTGCAAGGGACTGGTCTTGGTGGTTACTTCCATGCTGTGTACCTGGTGGACTTAAGTTGTCCTCTTCAGTGTCCCATGCTCTTACATTAACGTTCACAGCGACAAATACTCAGCTTTATGGCTTCTCCTTTTACTTCATTTGTGTTAAAAGCTGTGAGCAGACTTGAAAAGAAAGAAGCTTTGAGGCCCGAGTGGAAAGACAGACAGACGTTCTCTATATGTTCAGAGGCCTCCTCAGTTCCCATTTACGTCGTTGCAGCCATGTTTACGTGTTTTCCCAGATTTAGCAAACCGTGCAAGCCCCAAAGCTGACTCTGCACACTGTGCCGACTGTCCGCAACGCACAGATCAGCAACCCTAGCGTCACAGGCCCACCGGTAACCAACATTTCTGGAACCGGCTGGAACTCATTTAAGTCTCTTTTCTGCCCCCCATGTTACTAAAGAGCTGTGCCTGCCTAAATCCTTTCAAAAAAGAATTTTGTGAAGAAGCATGGACAGAATTACTGTAGGACATCTGAAGGCTCACTGTCATCCTAACTGATGTGATCAAATGTGATCAACTTCAGATTAATTTTTTATAGTTGCTATAAGATCAGAAGGCCTTGGGTTTATTTCTAAGCTCAGGTCTTGCACAATGTGTGAATTTTGTGCGACATAAATTTAAAATTAAAACATTAAATACATCATTATTCTAAGTTATACTCTTAAATCTACCTTTAGGCGCTTAAATAAATACACAGATTTTTAGATAATTAGGCACTTGCAGCTCCCATCAAAGTCACTAGCAGAAATGTAGCAAGGAATGGGCAGCAACTTCAAGACAGAAAATATAAAGAAAAGAAGATTTTACCCAGTATTGTATCATCCGAAGGCGCATGCAGAAAGAAGATGTAGAGAATGTACTCCGTGTTGGATTCTGCTAATTAAGGGGCTCACTGTTCACCAGTCCACTGGTTGGCAGGCATAGCAATGCAATCAGCTATCCTGTGAATATATCCCTGGCTGCTGCTCAAATGCTGCTAAGACACCCTAGCAACTGTGTGCCAGACCTGCGCCTGTGCACGAGCATTGATAGGATCAATCAGACCTGCAGGGGAGTTTTCCAGCGCCTGGTGCATAAAGCATTTAACTGTAAAACACTGAAACACCTGGCAAACTGGGATACCGAGGTTAAGTGTGAAGGTATTTGCAGGACTGCTTTTTTTTTTTTAAAAAAAAAAAAAGGAACAAACTAGAAATCACATTCTTGAATGCATAGTGTAGAGATTTTTCCCTTCCCTTCAGGATCCTGTTCCTGATGATTATGCAATCGTGCAAGTGCCTGCAGCTGATGCTCAGAATATTCTCAGTCTTCTGAGGGATGAAATAGGTCACTTCAAATTTAGGGACAAGGGGGCTTAATTTTTCAGATCAGGTTCACAGTATATTTAGCATTCCTGTTTTGATGGTGGCCAGTCCAGAATACCAGCAGGGATTGAACTAGCTGTAATGTAGAAGTATACACTTTTTCTTTTTTTTTTCCCTAGATACTATGTATTCAGAAAAATGCAATTGCATATCAGAAATTTCAGTTGACTTAAAAGACAAGATGGATTTTTTTAGTTTTTCATTTTGCTTTCTGCCTTTATTTCCTCATATAACAACCCTGTAACATTTAGTTTGGAGCAAACTTGTTGTTCAGTCAACAAACCAAGAAATTATTCACTCAGCTCCCGTTTCACGTAAACCTTTAACGACATGTGTATACAGATTCACAATTTCATCTTCTGTCTTGAGTGCATTACCTGATGTATTAACATGCTTTCCCAGTCTTCTCCTGCTCTTTCACTTTTCTGTAGCTGCTGGAGAGACTTTTGTTGGAGCGTTTTTTGTACTGAAGCGAAACCCTGTCAACAGAGTGCAAAAGCATGTTTAATGGCCTCTAGCTGGCTGCAGATGCCCACGTTTCTGAATAGTGCTCGACATCAGAAAACTGAACGTACTATTAATTAAAGCTTTCTTTTCAAATGATGCCAAAATAGAATATTTTCTAGAAAGACTGCACTTCTCCTCCAACATGAAGTAAGATGAAAGACATTTACTCGGTGATTTCATTTGCATTCTCTGGAGTGACTCTCTGAAATGTCCTTTGGTAACAGAGAGAGTGCTTGTTGCTGCAAACCTAAAACAAAGTTTTGCTTGTCAGACTGTACAGTGTCTCTGCAAATGTGAGTCTCACATGTGAAAAATCAGCAGTGGTATAAAATAGGCCACGTAAGGTCACACAGTTTCTGGTTAGAAGATCCTAAAAGGGAAAATTTTTTCAACCACATTGAATCATCCCCACCAAATATCTATTTTAAGACTATTATACAATTTGGCATGTGAAAGAGGTGTAGATGGTACTGAATAGAGCTAAAGTGACTGAATTATTTTTTCAGAGTTAAAAAAATCCTTTTCTGAGTTTTACAATGAGGCACTGAGCTTCACCGTGCTTCATTTTGTACCCCTGCATCCCTGCAATGCCGCATGAAGATTCTTTTTACATTTTTATTTCCTTTTATATATATGTGTGTATTTCAGTGCGAAAAGGAAAAGAGTGTTTAAATAAAGCGTGAATGATCCGTGAAATTTATAAGCATTGCCTGTTGTCGGAGGGAGCACATCCGAGTTGTGTGCAAGGTGTGCTTGTCCCAGTTCCCTGAACCAGGCAACAAGCTGCGGAGTGCCTTTTCCCCCGCTTCCAGGCCACATGCCATGCTTGTATTTCCACAAAGACAAAGCTGGAAGGAGGAGAGGAAATGTGATCTCAGCCCGCAGAGTTTGGATGTGACTGCAGCACAAGCTTGGGCCCGGCAGCTGGGAAACTCCACGGTGTGGGTGCAGCACCAGGGCCTGCAGGAGTTCAGGGCAGGAAGAAGCACACCGCTGTGCTCCCCGCGGAAAACCCCTTCCAACTGCTGTGGGGTTCAGGAAAAGGGTAAACACCTCTGTGCAAAAACCCCTGAAGATACGCTGGCTGGCGTTCTGGCGAAGCTTTCCCCAGCCTTACCCTCTCTCTGCCTGCTCTCGCCTGCCTGGGTGAGGCAGAGGGATCGGCTCCTCCTCGCCCAGCGCGCTGTGGAGAGTGCTGAGGATCACACGGAAAACCGGTGCCCCTCTGTCCTCCTGAGGTTACTGTGTATTGGTGCTTCCAGGGTACTACGGGAACACGTTTCTGTCCAGTGTTCTGTCGTACGTCTTCTTTTAAATTATTAAGTCCTGCTGTTCTTGCTCAAGGACTTTTATGAACTGTAGGAGAATTCTGCAGCTAAACGTTAAAATCTTTAAAGACCCCGAGGTTTCCTGGTGAATGTTGGACGTGGTGTCCATGCTAAATAAAGCAGGAGCCAGACCCCAATCATGTTTTTGGGAGAGAAATGTTGTACCCTCTTCTTTACCACTTTCTCCATCCTTGTGAAGGAATGGATAGAAATAAAATATTTATAAATCAGCCCCCTAAGAGCCTTCTCCATGCTATTCTAAAGATCCTAGATTTGTGATTCTGTTGATACTTTATGAGATATCTCTCTCTCCAGAAGAGTTAAGCAAAAGCATTAATTGTTTTATAACTTTATTTGTACTTCAGAGGAAAGCGAAGATTTGGGAACAGTTCTTCAACCAGTGTAAACTGGTTTGCATCCTTTGATTTCTGAATTTATACCTGGTAAAATCGTACATGGATTTAGACTTATCAAACAGCCCCACTGGAAAAGCAGAATTACAGATGCATTATATATATAGCACCGTGGTACACTCTGAAGGTCTCAGTGTCTGGCCTAAGTCTCCAAAGCAGTGGTATAATCTATAGTTATGACAAAACAAACATGTCTTCTTGGCATGAAGCGTGGACCTAGCTTGCCTGTGCTGACTGCAGCTCCCTATGAATAGAAGTTGATTTACTCCCTTTTGTGCAAACTCAGCTTCGGGGAAAGTTGGAATACTTGGTGCTTGCGATCGCTCTACCTTGAGCTGTTAATAGCACCCAATAAGATACTTGTCTCCCTGCCAGCAACTGCAAAGTGGATGGTAAGGATGTGGAGAAACTGTCGTTTGGCTCGTTAAGCACCTTTAATGTTGCTTTTGCTCCACTCCTGGCACAGAGCTTCTGAACTGATGGCCAGGATCCAAATCCCTCTCAGACTTCTAGCCCATATGAAGTACCCTGCAAACAGAAACATTTCTATCGCGGCTTCCAGCATCGCTCAAGGTAACTCAGATTACCAGAAGAAGGAGGCTATTGTTGCTTGTTGTCACAGTGTTCCTGTGCTTTTGCTAGATGACAGCCCTCCCCCTGTTTTGGCAGTCTGCACGGTTTTCATGCTCCAGTAAAACCAGCAATATTTGTCCAGCGTTTACGGTGGGAGGTAGGTGTTGGGTTTTATATCCGGCTCTGCCTCTGTGAAAATCAAGTCGCTGCTGTACAGCAGAAAGTGTTAAGCTCCCAAGTACATCTAAATTTCTGGAGTGTTCTCTGATTGCCACAAACTGGGGAAGAAGAACGGGAGGGAGAAGTACTCAGTCACATTTGACTAAATTGTTGGGGAAAATGGTATTTTTTTAAAGAAGAGAGATTGATAGGCATGAGACTGTGGCTGAAGGACATGCTATTTAAAAGATTCCTTGCTACCCTGGAATTGCTAGGAAACTTGCTCCTTGGTCACTGTGCAACACACCACCGCAACGTCCTCCAGCTCCAGGTGCAGCCGGTTGGAGGGTCACTGACTGGCTGCCTATTTCCAAAGGCCAAACGGTAGTGTTGTGTAGAAATTCCCTTGAATAATTGTAGAGGTTCCACCCATACGGATGAGGAATGCAATACTGTTGTCTGTCTCTAGCCAGGGAAGGAGTTTTATCGCTCCGTAAAAAATCCCTGTTGTTGTAGCCAAGCTGGCTGCCTGCAGCTGCTTTGAGTGGTTGGAAAAAAACCAACTCTGCTTTGTACTGTACAGGGTAGGCTACTCTGAGTCTTATCTTTTTTTAAGGGGTAAATAATAACATTCCCATTTCTTCACAGCAAGCTTAAAATCTATAGGAACAAATAATAAAAATTAGTATTTGGGGGTTTGCATAATGCCTAGTTGGCCCATGACTAGGGCTCTCTATGCTGACACAGGTCATTATGGTAATTCTGTTGTCTTCTTTGCTTAAGGTTTCACTCACAGATATTATGATTCACCAAAATATATGATGGGTAATAAAGAAAATGTGTTGCCTGCCAGCTTTAGGATAAATTCACAAGTAAATAAACATGCTGTAAGAAAACATGTCATCTGCAAAGGAAAATTCTTCTCCACTTATCTCCTTCCGTGCTTGAAAATCTTAACCTTGGGCTACTGCTCTTCCCTAGAAACTGCTCTTCCCTCACAAAACAAACAAAACCAGCGTCACAGAACAAAAAACCTGTTAGTTAAATATGTTGAAAATGGAAGTCCAAAGTAGGTCAACTTTAACCAACTGACTCAACTTCTAAGGTCAGGGAGAGCTTCAATCACACTTTTTGTTCCTTTGATAGGGAAATTATTACACAGTCATGTCTTGGGGTTGTGCGTTTGCTGGTGCTGCCAAGACGAGTAATTTCTGTGCATGCTGCGGGCAGCATTCCTGCTGCATCATATGACTGCGAGACGGACATAATGCGTCGCAGTCAACAGCACTGACTCACCCCGTGGTTCACGCCAACACTTAATGTCATTCATGCTTAATAAAATTGTAGGGTTCTGATTTTCCACCCACTTCTTGTTATTTATCTTGTAACCTACCACAGCACAGGATTGATGTTAAATGCTTATTTTATATTCTCCAATTTTTTTTGAGGTATTGACAGTATACCTGGGAAAAAGTTCTCTGAACAGCCTCGTGTGGATGGCCAGCATATAGCTGCATGGTATGATTTTCAGATAAATGAGAATATCATATGACATTCTGACTCTAGTCTTTTTTGTTTGATGCAAAGTTCATTTGGAAATCACAGATCTGTGCAAGCCAAAAATCCCCCACAAAAGTCCTCCAACTCCGATCAGCAAACTCACCCGCTTCTGATCTCCTCAGCTTAGACCCACTTTTAAATTTTATACGTTAGCTGCCATGCTCCCTTTGAATGGCTGATGAGAAGAGAATCTGTTGAATATTGCAGGTACAAACCTTATTAAAAAAATATTAAATCAGCCATGGTTTCCTGCAACACGGTAAGCCCAAACACAGCAGCAGCAGTGTGGTAGCTAATGAGAAACTCAAAGCTGGTGCGTCTCAGTCCCGGCTTGGAGATGTGCTAGAAGAAGGCAAATGTCACTTGTTAGTGTCACCCCTTAACGGCACGTTATGCCTTGCCCTGCACACGTGTTCCAAAGGGTTTCCCTCAGTTGCTGCTTTGAACAATAAGCAGCTGTGATTCCAGCTCTCTCCCTCCTAAGTACAAGCAATGAGGAAACCGAACAGCCTGGGAATGGCACCGCTCACAGATCACCCAGGTTGAGCGCGGCTGCCACGGCTTTCTTGCTGCCAACACACCTGAACATCAACGGGTGGTAAAGCCCAGGGGTAAAACCCTGAAAGTTGTAGCAGAATGTGCAATTCTCATAAGCTGTGCTGCTCATGTCAGAATATAATATCTGGTGAAATTAGAGGCGTTGATCTGCATTTGGACATTGTTGCAGAAGAAGAGTGGAGTCATAACAAAATGGAATTTGCTCCTGCGTTCAGTTCCTGAAGTCTCCTGCCCCAGCAAGGGTGTTGGAAATACCTGAGATTTGGTGCTCTCTGCTTTCTCCCAAATGGAACAAAATTATAATTCAGAAATATCTGTAGTAGTTCCAGGAAGAAATCGTCTCTCTTATTGATTTAGCAACACCAAGACAGCAGAAAATTCTCAGTTATATATAGAGGGAATTGTCCCAGTTTTCGTTGTAGCAAAGGAACAACTGAAACGGGCAGTTCCAGTAAGGTGTTATTCTATTAAAAACACTTTAATTGTAGTTTAACTGCATCTAAGCCACACTGTGTTCTATTCCTTCTCCCTTTTCTGGCAAAAAAAAAAAAAAAAAGTCACATTTTTCAGTAACGTTTTTATTCCAGTAAAATTAGTAAATTGGCTTCTTGATTAGCAGCCACAGCATTCAAATGCATGACCTTCGCCTTGCTCAGGGAGCCTTTTTGGGAACAATCTGGAGTGTGAATGCAGATGCGACAGTGAGAAGGTGAGTCACATATTTGTGGTTGGTTTGACCTCAATAAGTCTTTTCTTTTTTTTTCTTTTTCAATAAAAAAACCTGAAAAAAATTAAACAACTAAGGATTTTTCATTGCTGGCTTGTAAGATATATGGGGATTTCTGCCAGTCTATATGATTGTGACAGAATATTCCCACAAGAAACTGGACAATGTTGCTCTCAAACCTTCTATGTTTAATATATCTGCTTTGGGCTCTCCAGTGAAATCTATCAGAAGAAAAAGCAGAGACAGCAAACATGTAACATATAGTTTGGTCGGTCAAGCAGTGAAAGATGGTGTCTGCTCTCTGTGGGTAGAAGCACATTTTCAGATAAAAGAAACCTGTCTTCTGCTTTTTGTTTGATGCAGAGAGAAGGAGTGCTGTTCTGATTGGGATAAAGAACTAGAAATCAGGAAAGATCCTCTTCATGGCTCTGACAAGCACTTCTCTGCCTGAACAGGTCACTAAACCTTTATGTGCTCCAGTTTTACTATTTGTAAAACAATTCTTATTGTTTCAGAAGGATACACTGAGACTAAATAAACTATTTTTTTTTGAAAAAGCATATTTAGATCCCCAGTAAAAATATTGTAAATATGGAACACGTCTGTTTAGAAAAATAAGTTCAAATAAAAAGAAAGCAAAAGTTTTTAAAGGGAACTTTTTAGTCTTTCTGTGCTCCTTCTAGTTGTTCCTGTCTTAATTTTAACAGTGAAGTCTGGTAACAAAAACCAAAGCAAAGAGTTGCAGTAGGAAGGGATGGCACACGCTGTCTCCTTTCCCCCCCACCTTACAGTTGGTGTTGCTGACAGGTACCTTGGGGTCTGGGTACAGAAATTATCCAGAACTTCCAATATTGCTCTGGGACCATTCTTGGCACTTGCTGTTCAGCTGTTCCTGTGCAATAAGACCCTCTTCCAACGCCAATGGAAGATCCATAGTCAACAAGAGGGTGTGCAGTCCATGCTTGGATTAGGTCCTGTCACTGCTCATGCTAACAAGGGTTTCTGTCATCCGTATTGCGTTCGGCTCGTTACCCTTGGGGACAAATGAGAGGTGGCTCCAGGCATACAGAAGAAAGAAAACTGTGTGCAAAGCAGATATCCTACTGGAAAGAAATACTTGAAATCGAATGGTTGAATTGTCTCGCCACAGGCTGATGCTCTAGATACATTCGCAGAAGAGGAAAGATAAAACCTTGTCCTACTCCAACCTTGTTGGGACCAGACTGGTGAGTAACTGCTTACCCATGTGAGCAACAGCACCACGTCGGGCTAAAAGACCAAAATACCCATCTGCCACCGTAAGATTAGCAGAATACAGAGCTACAATATGAGCAACATGAGTGTATTCACAGATAATTTGAGCCAGTTGATGCTGTTGAATATCTCCTATGTGTTTATAAACTGTCTGAAATGATAGATACCCCTACTTGCATTATTCATATACCTGCATGCCTAAAATTATATAGATGCACACACAGTGTTGTTCCACTGCAAGGTGAGAAGGACCACTCCACAATTTTTTCTGGGATCTCCTCAGAAGTTCATAGGTTTTGGTGACATATTCTGCATAGGAGAGGCCACTGATCCAATAATTTATGCACCAAGCACCTAATACCTGTCGGAGTTGGCATAGGTTTTCAAGGTAGACCCAGTTCTGACTTTAGCCCTCCCTGTACAAGCCATTTTAGCAATTAATTAACCCCAGCAGTCATCATTTGTGTTGTGTTTCTAGTAAGCATTTGCTTAATGTCTGTTTACATGCACTGGAGTTGTGCCCTTTGGTTTGTTGTGGTTTAACCCAGCAGGAAGCTAAACACCACTCAGCCATCCACCCACTCCCCCTCAGTACGATGGGGGAGAGAATCAAAAAAAAAAGACAGTTTAATAGCACAGAAAAGGGAGGGGAAATAATCATAACAATGAAAGAATATACAGAACAGGTGATGCACAGTGCAATCGCTCACCGCCTGCTGAACATGCCCAGACAGTCCCCAAGCAGTCATGCTGCCCCCTGGCCAACTTCCCCCGGTTTATTTTTCATCATGTTCGGTATGACATCATATGGAATGGAATATCCCTTTGGTCACTTGGGGTCAGCTGTCCTGGCTGTGTCCCCTCCCAGCTTCTTGTGCACCCCCAGCCTCCTTGCTGGCAGGGCTGTAGGAGAAACTGAAAAGTCCTTGACTTAGTGTGAGCCCTGCTTAGCAACAACACACCATCAGTGTGTTATCAACACCATTGTCACCCTAATTCCAAACCACAGTATTACACCAGCTCCTAGGAAGCAAATTAATTATCCCAGCCAAAACCTGGCCACTTGGGCTTTTTTTTTCTGAAATTAGAAATTACTCTAAATCAAAAAATCCTTTACAGCACAGGAGCTGTTAAACTGGGTGTAGTTCACTTCACAACCTTCTTAATGGCATTTGCTACAAAAGCGTGAAGAACTGTGGGTCGCTTTCTCTGTGCCAACCTAAGTGCAAACAGCCAGAGCCAGGGTGTGCAGGGCTGCCCTTAGCTGGAGCGATGGGGACCTGCTGCCAGGAAAGACCCTAGAGATGCCGCACACCAGACACCTGGGCTCCCTCTGGCCCAGACTCACAAGTTTTTCACCAAAAACCAAGACAGGAAGGTCTGGGGCACTTGCATGCCTCACTGCCTTATGGGGTTCAGACCTTGTCAAGAGGCATACCTGGGCCGAGAAGGGCAGAAATACTGCAGAAGTTTAGACATACTCTTGGCTGCTCAAATAAAGTTTTTGGGGGAAGAGATATTGCCCTGGGTTGTAGCGGTTTCACTCAGCTAGTGCTCAAGGGAGCACAAGCAGCCGCGCTATGTCTTCCTCCACAGTCGCGCAACAGGACTAGGAGTTACTTTTGCCTTTGGCAAAATACGAACAAAAGTGCGGCAATGATCACTTTTCATATATTCTTAATGTGCTAAATACCTTCTCACCTACTGTGTATGCGCTCTGTATATAAATGTAACAGTTGAGATAGGAGGGAACAGCCCAAGGTTTATTTGAGGGTGACGATTAGGGGAGCATGCCTCTTTTCAGGAAAGCCTGCCTCTTTTTCCTCTGGGTAAGGAGGAGTGCTGTAATAGTGAAAAATTATCAAAGGTAAAGCATCTTACCTCCTTTACCTGGAGCCTAATTCTGCCTGTGCTTTTCAAGTCTAGAACACAGAGCACACTGTATTGCAGGCAAATTCCGTAGCTTGGTGATCGTAAGTTTCCAACATTTTGTGTAGCTCAGATGTAGTTTTCAAAGGAAAAAATGCCTTGTAAAAATGCCTTTCTGTATCTCTATGTGAGTTGCGTAGAATTTAAGCTAAATTGCCCTCTAGATAACTTTGACAATGGGAAAGAGCATACCTGCACTATTTACAGAGCTTGGGTCTGTGATTAGAGAATGAAAAGTGAAGTGTGATTAGGGAGATCCCAAGCCACACTATGCAACAGACGAAGAGTGCTGATAATAAGGCAGAGGTATTCCTAGCCGTGTTTTTGTTCCCTGATAGGTATTATGTAGGTGTGGAAATCAGATATACATATCATAAAACGGTATCAGCCAAATCTTGGTATCAGTTGTACCATTGCAATTTCATGGTTCAAAGACTTCGGTTGGGTTGCTTTTAAGTGTCTCTCCTCAACTTACTCTGCACTGTACTCCTCTGAACAGTATTAATGATCCATTTTCCTGCGCTCACAAGACTTCTTCCTTCTTGAGAAAAGAATTTAACAATGAAGAAAAAAGATAATCTTCTGAGGTTTGGTTTGTTAACTTTCTTAGTCTGGAAAAGCCAATTAAATAAAAAAAGAACCGTGGGAACTTAAGGATATTACACAAAAATAATTTAGTACTTTACTGCGTATTTAGAGTTGCAAATGACCACTGATGAGTCATCCATGTGTTGGTATTGTAGCAAATTCGATTTAATCTTTCTGAAGCGATCCCTGATAAGAAGACATCTGCTTCTCTTCACCACTCTGACATTTTGTCTTGAATATATCCATTCATGGTAGACATTTACAGTTTTGTATCACTGTAATAGTCACTGGGAATTCAAAGGAATGTCCTTGCTTGCCCAAAAGGCAGGACTTAGTGAAGAACTACAAGACGAGTCAGAATTAACCACTCGTGTTAACCCTTTGACTTCAGTAGGTTGAATTTGAAGAAAAGGCTATGCTGACTGACCTTTCTTAACTCCTTTCGATTTATGGCTATATCAAAACCCCAACATTTTTAAACCATCTAGAAACAAAAGAGGACTCAATATATACTATGGACAAAGAGATGCAGATACAGAGGGGGAAAAGTGAGCCTAAGCACAGTGAAAGAGCAACAACCCCCAGAAAGGTACATCAAGGAGGGCATCTTCTCCCTCATCAGGAAGGTCACATCTCCTGAGACACACGTCGAGGAGACAAGGAGCCTTAAGAAAGAGAGATGGCTTAGCCTTAGCAGCAAAATAAGTTGTCAAAAAATTTACTGGAATTTACAGGGATTTGCATGTACCCCAAATAAGTAAAATGGATGGGAACAGATTGGAAGAAGAGGCCTTCCAGGATGAGAAGATAGCTATCACAGCGTTACATGAAACATTCAGAACCTCTGTGAAATAGGAAAAGGCTATATTGACCATTTTATGTGTTTGGGAAGTGAGCATCACAAAGAATAAGACCAAGGTTATTAAAGCTATTAAAACTGTTCCTGCATTTGTGAACATGTACGGTATCCCTGGTTTGGGCGCCTGAGTCTGCCTGAAGTCACAGATCCCAGTGACTGCTTCATCCGTCCGGTTCACAGCGGAGGCTGGGCTGCCAGCAAACCCAGGATGATTCATAGTCACCAAACTACTGAATCTCAGATCTGTCCTTCTGTGTCTGGTTCTGACTGGAAAATACAGGCTTGAGGAGTCTGCTCACTCAAAACTTTTCCGAAGAAGAAACTGTTGGCATCCTTCTGGGAAATGTTTTGGACCTAATGAATCTGTTTCTTTTTTAACTGTTGAAGTTAGTTTTGTCTAATAATTCCCAGTGAGCTCTTACTCTGGAGCATGGCAGCTACGTTTTTGCAGAATAGTAGGAGTTGGCACCTGCTCAGAAAGCTGAGCTGTTCTGAAGCAGATCTTCCTTTAGGTCTGCTTTTTCTTCGATGAACCCCAGAAAATCATATTGTGAAAGTTTGCTCTGGAGTCATGTTTACATCCAGTAGCAACCTCAGACTAAAGTGGTTGTTAAAAGGGTGCAGAATAGGAAAATAAATCAGCATCGGTGTCAGTTTGTTTTATTTCACTAATGGTCACCATGGAAACAAAGTCACTGACCTATTTCTTTTCATACATGCAAGTAAACAGGAGGGTTTCCAATTTTCATGCATAACAGTGTTTGTACTGACAATTTACTTCACAGAACGTCCATAATGTACTCTCTTACTAGAACTTACCTTTTTTCACTGAAGGGCTATTTTTTTTTTTTTTCTAATTTCCTCAGAACTGTCATGACAATACCAGACCACTGCTGTTCTCCCTACACCTAACCGCGCGCGGTGCGGTGACTGTAAGCCAGTGATCGAACAGCGGTAGGATTAGATGTGCTTCAACAGCCGCTCCTGACTCATCAGATTAATTTCAGATTACTGCGTTCTGCATCTTTTTATAATATCAGTGAGTGCTACAACTCAAGAAGAACATCTTAATGACAAGCTAGGTGCCGTTGAGTGGATGCCCACTGGAGGTGGCCTTTTCTCTTGCCTCCCCGACGTGGCCCTCTATCACCTGGCTTGTGTCATACAGCTCAGAACCTATGGACACATTCTTTGCCCGTTGTATTTGCATTATTCACACAGATTCGTGTGCATTTAGATAAGCTATAGGTGTCGTGAACCCAGTTTTAACCAGCTGACACCCAAAGGGAGCGTGAACGTATAAGCGCAACATGGGCATATCGCACGGAGAGAATAATGCAGTTTGCAAGGAATGCTGCAGGACCATCAGTGTGGAGTGACGTTTCTCTTTTTAATATTGAGCACATGATAACTCCCTAACCCTCTCGAGTTTTGACTCTGTGTGTCGTGTGCGTGCAATGTACTGTGGCCTCAAGGGTAACCACCCACATGTGTGGGAAGAAGGACAAATCACGTGAAAATGTTGAAAAGTGAAAGAATACGCTGTTTGCTGTATCATGGCCTCTGAGGCTATGTCCTGTGCTTGTCTCATCTCACTAACAGTTAAATAATCTAGCGCATTAGCTGCACGTTCTGGGCCAAATGCACTGCTAGAGTAACTTCAGTGATGTAATACACATATTTTCCTCTCCTTTAAGCGATGTAAATCCATATAATACCATTGAGCTTGATGGCGTTACTCCAAGACTAAATAGCTGTAACTCTGAACAGAATTATCTGACTGAACCAAGCTGTTCAGAAAGAAATCAAAGACGTGCCAGGGAGAAAGTGCCTTTTATTTTATTGCTCTGTGACAAGCCGTATTTCACAGACATTTTAGATTGAAGCTAAAGGCTTATGAAAATAGTTGTTGTAAGTCAAGTAACTCACCTACATCACTGTCCATAGCAGTCAGGACATGCATTGTAACTGAGCTGGGGACTGAGTGTTCTCTAGGTCACTTTGTCCACAGGTTTGTGGGATACTTTTTTTTTTTTTCAGAAAGGTTTATGCTTAAACTTTGGCTGCTATTATTATTTCTACGATATACTACACAAATGTGTAGTAACTCCTAACTCCTGTTGCCCAAATTTACTTAAACTGCTTCATAAACAGAATTTAAGCATGCTTTAGCCAGTGCTTGTGATAGATTACACTTTTCCTCTAACAGACTTCCAAAACCTCTGTTCCAGCTGAGGGCACTGACCTTCCAAACAAATAAAAATGTTTTGTTTCCCTGCTCTGTATCTATCCCAATGGCCTGTAATCTTTCTAACTTTCCTTCCCCCTCCTTCTCCTGGGTTCTGCTGCCGTTTCACACCGACGATGGGGACACACAAGCTTCCTTATTGGGTAACGTTGGGCGAGTTCAACCGCCGCTGTCCACTGAAGGAAGATTTCTGTGGTGACGTCTGACAGCTTTTACAGCAGCAGCCTGAGCCTGAGCTCAGCAGTCAACAGCTTGTGGGATTAAACAGGAAGAGGAAAAATAATAATTAAAAAAAACCCCAACTGCTTCAGTCTTAATACACTCCGATGATTTTTGTTATCTCAAGTCGTTGGTGTATAAAATCAAAGGGCTTTCTCCCCATTTTCTGCCTTTTGCTATTTCAGCATTCAGTCCAGAGCTGCTGTCACTGTGATTTCATTTTTCAACTTTGAACCTTAGTTCTAAGGTTATTTGGTATTTGTATCTTTCAGTTGGTCAGGGATAGAGTATGAGAGCATTTGTGTGGAGACTGAAATGACGGTCACTTAAATGATGGTGACCCCTCAGTGCCAAGCAGAGCTTACCTGGAGTGTGTTGGCTGCACGGTGTCCCTGCACAGAGCAAAAATCCATGGAGAACACAGGCTGTAAAACTGTGCTCTTTTACTTCATACGATCAGTTCTAATATATTTAGTGTCATGTTTGTTTATTTCAATAACAAAAATTAATACATACCACACTGGGATCGCATAGTTCCATAACAGTCCCGTATTGATGGGATCAGGGGTGATGGCTGCATAACAAGCTTTCTGCAGTAAAACCACCCTAAAAGGCTCCTTGGGTGCAAGGCACCTGCATCGGGAACCCAGAGTGTTCTACATCTCGCCTCAGAGCAAAGAGATTAGCCACATATTAACTGTAGGAGGTAGTTTGCTGCAGAGTTTTTATTTCTTTGTCAAGCGGAGTTTGCAAATGGGAAGTTAAAGTAAATTAAAACAGGATAAAATAAAATAGCCTTTTTTTAATCACTATGCTAAATTCGATATATTAACCACACACATAAACAAAGAATCTTAATTTTAAAGATATAGAATTCTAAATATAGGCGTTGTTGAGACAAGCAATTTCTCAGAGAGAGTGAAAGAAAAGTCCAGGTCAGAGATGGAGTATGTGGAGCAATAGCATCTCTTTGGAACTATACTCTCCCTCTGGTTTTGGCTGCTCTCCAAAATTCTACTTCTGAGACAGCCCCAACAATGGAGACGTTATAGAGAGAACCAGTGGAACAGTGTCCTGCATTGCACTCATGGTTTATAAAAGAGTGGTTTGTCTCAGCTAACTGTTCCACCTATATAAAATTAATGGTCTCAAAAGACAGCTAAATGCTTACTGCTGATAGCAAACACATCGCAGAAATCCACTTAGATGGCACTAACTTTCCATTAATTTTCACTGCACCTCGCCAGAATAAGCAGGCAGCTGGCGGGGTACACCCGTGGGTAAGATCAGACCTTGCAAATGTCGGTTTGTAAGGCAGATTCCTCACACCGTGCTTAAAGTTCTTAAAATAAAATAATCAGATTTTCAAAAGTGTGAGAAATGCACAGATGCCATGGACATGGAGATCTGCACCTTCTGGGCAAGCCAGGCATCTCCTCTTTAGGCACCTAAGTATGGTGTAGCTCCGGCTGCTCAAACCTAAAGATCCTGGTGTAAGCTGAGATCTACAGGATTTTGTACTGCTTGAAGTTTTTTGACTTGATTAGTGATTTTTTCTATTAGAATTATAAAGATGATGCCTTCTCAAATTTAGGGAGTTTCCTCTTCATGCAAAGACTTCTTATCCTCTTGCTCCCTGAAAATCTAAGCCGTGCTGGTGTGAGTTCTTCATGGCTCCATACCTGTAGGTGTGCCAGAGGGATTTCACTGAACGGGGGGTTCAATGGTAGAAGCTTGTGTTGGTGGCACAGGGGGCTGAGAGCCCCAGCAATGATGGGGGGGTGGGACGCAGGTCCCTGTCACTAGATGTGGTAAAGGGATCTGGTAAAGTTCCGCCTCTGCTTCCTGGGGTGGCGACTGTGAAATAAATATATTTTATTGGTGGTTTGGAGCTTTAGAATTTAGTTTAGTGCTCAATCAGTCTCCCGCTGAACCTTGGAGTCTCTCAAGAAGCTGCTAGGATGAACATAATGACATTAGTTTATAACTCACATCAGGCTAAATTTCGTTTGAAGACTGTTTGCTTACTTTTTGATGCCATCATATAAAGTTGGTGCTGTTGTCAGATGATATTTTTTGCAAAAAAATTATCCCGTTCCAGTTCTCATCCAAAGTCCCTCAGGTCTCTGGAAGAAATATAAAGTGATAACAAAAAAAAATCAAGATGATTAAGTCATAAAAAAGTGATTAAAAAATCAAGATTATTAAATCTAGTGTTTACCAGATAAAAGCAAGTTGAATGTGCATAGTGTGTTGTCCCTAATTATTTAAAAGTAAATATTGTTCTGCATTTATGAAAACCATTTATTTTAATGATTTTTGCAGGTTTATTTAATAGACATAACCCAAAACACCATTTTATGTATGAATCCATGCTTGCACACGTTATTTCCAGGACCTGTCCACATGAAGTAACTAACTTGTTTTAAAGACAAAGGCTTTATCCATCTCTACATCTGTTAATTAAAAATGCAAAAACATTTTTTTTTGTATCCGTGAATTTTATTCCCTGTAGCATCTTCTTAACAGGGGAAAGCTTAATGGTCTATTAGTAGCAAATAAAAAGCCTGCTGCTGACGTGGAGATGGGTCTGTGGTTTAACACACGCAAGTTGCAGTTTGTGAGTTAAGAGAAACGGATCTTCTCCTGTATGCCGAAGAGTCATATGATGTTTTGTGAAAGAAATCTTCTGACTCTTGCACTTGTCCTGTAGGACAAGAGAGATGCATCAGGGCAGCACTGTGGGCTCCTTCTCACCACTCGTACCTTTGTGTCAGAACATCCCGTCAGTGTATGGTAAGCTCCATGACTACTTGTAACTGATTAGTATCATGTACTGACAAATCTTATCTCGTCATACTATTGGCATACATCCAAATCTTCTGATACACAAAATAAATGATGACATTTTTGACGTAATTGGAGTTTTGCTGGTGTAAAATGTGGAATGTTTGACGAATTTAGAGATGAAGGGTAGTTCTAGCTATGCAGACCTTATTCTGGTAGTTGTATAATACCCTCCAAGAAGAGGAAAATACAATGTACAGAGGTTTTCCATACAAGGGGCTTGCAGTTTCTGCAGTTCCCAGGAGATGGCATACATCTTTTGGAAAAAAAAAAAATGCTCACTTCCTAAAGGAGCAGTGAGGTGCAGGAGGAAATACTTCAATGCACCATTCAGTCCTGAGATTTCCACTTGAAAAATTGAAAGTCAGTTGGCAAACCCCTTGGGATTTAGGAGAGATGGAATGGGGATTGCCATCCACAGAGGAGAGTACGTATGAATGGCTCAGCAGGAGGAGGGCGAAGAATCTCCACCCAGCAACCGCGTTTTCTTTGTGGCATAATATATGTAAGACTATAATACAATGCCCTCCTACTTTCATCTTTCTATATTGCCACTCATCAGCATTACAAAGAACGTAGCTATTAAAAGAACTGCCTCTTGGCACCCAAAAGCCATAGCACTGTATTTTCTACAACAAAAAAACTCAAGCCTCTATTATTTGTTTTGCTACATTTGCAGCAGCCTCCCCATTACGCTTGCTTCTCACAGCTCCCTGATCTCATTCCCTTTGGATCTGGATCAGACACACAGGAGGTCAGGCTGACTTTCAAACCTTCTTGCGGGCTGGCAGGCATAGAAAAGTGTAACAGTAATAAGGATTAAAAAGTTCTCAGATGGGCCTACCAGTGTGGAAAGCCCCTCCCTTCCCCAGACTTGCACCCTCTGGAACCCTTGGCGTAAATACCGGAGACAGATTTATCAAGAGAACTTGTATTAACCCTAGTTATTCAGGCCAGCTCTTGCAAGCACAGGGGCCTGTCCTGAATCTCCTACAAACACACCCTGAGGCACTTCAGTAAGGTTTTCAAAGGTCCTGCAGCTCTTGCTAACCGAGTAGGATTGCCGCCCGTTCCTTGTGGTTGTCCCAAACCCGGGAGGTGCAATCGGAGGCAGTGACGGGACACGGGACACTGCTCTCAGCGTGCGGGTATTTGTGGTGGATGAGAACCGGCACGTCATGATCTGTGACACACTGCCTGTATGTTCAAAGTGACATAAAAAAAACATAAATTAAAAAACTCTTTCTGAAAAGGAAGCAACGTGACCAGCAGCAGTGGCTCCAAGAACCAAAATCTAATCAGCAGTCAGCTCCCACCTGCGGACAGCCAGGACCGGGGTAGCTGCAGTGGAGAAAGCAGTGCATCGTGCCTGCTGCTGGAGGGAGCTGCAGCCAGAAGGAAAATCAGAAATATTTAAGAATTGGTTGCCCAGCTGCTGCAGCAACCAGCATCTTCACCACACATTGCAGACTAGGGTCTAAGACTCGTCACAGGGGGTGTGTGATGTCCCCCACCTGCGTGTTTCAGAGCAGCACGCTGAGCGCGGGACTCCTGATCCATCAGCTTCAGACTGTTACGTTGCAGGCAGCCTAGGCACCGGTTTGTGGGAGCGCAAATTAAAGAGGGCTGCAACCGTCAGCTGTCACTGCCAGGGTTTGCACGTGCTCTTCATTATGTGATGGGTGCGCGGTTGCACCTCCCCGTTCCTCCCATGAGCACCAGAGCTGGAGCCGTTCCCACAGCCGCTGTGTAAGAACAGCTATAGAGGATGAATAGCTCCAGATCTCCCCAGTTTGTTACTGCTGCCGTCCACACGGACCAAATTTTAGGTAAGGCTTCGCTGTTCGGAACAAGGCTCACTTGTGTCACTGCCCGTGTTCCCCGCCTCTGACAGGTGTCCCTGCAGCTGCGAGCAGTGACTGGAGCCTGGATTTAGATGCACCAAGACTCCCACAGGCAGCCGTAGCTGCCCAAGGCAGTGAACCCCCTAACTGGAGCCCCCCATACCTGTGCCAGTGTGCCGTTGGGACATGCATTTGCTATACCTAACCGGAGAACGGCCCTTACTGTGCATCATCGCTGGGTGGGTGCTCAGTGCCCCCCTCAAAGACATGCTGGGAAAACTGAAAGAGACTTGACAGCGTGCTGCCTTCTTCCAGTGTTCGACGGTGACAGAGGCAGGGCAGGTTTCAGACTTCGGGGGGTCACAAAGGGTTCAGATGAGCCTATGCCAGCTCCACTATATATATATATATAGAAGTAAGCAAAACAGCTGGTAGCAGGTAATTGGTGCGTTTTTGGAGCTCACGAGGGATGTTTGAATGCACTTATCTTGGTGTTGGAGGATAGTTTTAAAGAGCTCCCTGGATTTGCTGTAGTCAGCTGCTTGCCTATTTTACCAAATAAATACAAGCCACTGCTTGTATTAACGAAAGGTTAAATTTGGGTGCTGTTCACAGGAAATGGGACTGTGAGGGTGAGGGTGTGTTTTGAAATACGGATGTTACAATTCCCATTCTAGCTTGCAAAACCAACCCCAAGCCCGTAGCATGTCACTTGAATGATTTATAAGCACATCTTCAAAAAAAAAAAAAATCACTAATTCAGTTCCTTGCAGTGGCTCGTGGTACACACGAGGCTCAGCAGCCTGCTTGCTTCTCGTGCTGCCAACGTTACTGCTGTCACTGATGGCCAGACTGTGGCTGCCCAGGAGCAGGGGTGTGAGCTGAGGGGAGGTGGGGAACCTCAAAGCCTTCGTCTCCTCGGGCACCTGTTCAACAAGCAGCAATCACAGTCTTACTTTTTTCAGTTGCCAGGTCCAAAAGAGCAGGCAAGCCACACCACTGTCTGTACCTACACGGTTCAAATGTGGCAAATGCATTTCCCCCAAGACTGCCGGCTGGGCTGGGCTGGGCTGGGCTGGGCTGGGCTGGAGGTGTTTGTGCTGCATCTCGGGGTGGGTCGGTGAGTGGTGGCTGCTCCAAGCACTGGGCTTCAGCAAAGAAAATCAGGTGGCTCCTTGAACTTTCTGAGTCTCTTTATTCACAGGAAGACAAGTTCTGCATTGCTGTCAGTTTGGAAAGGCTGCGTCTTTCAAGAGTCTCTGTGTAGTCTGCCCCATTGCTCAGGCCCCCTGACACCTGAAGTCGGGTCTCAGACACGCACAGGGGCTGTCAGGTCTTTGCTGCTCTGAAAACCAGGAAAGTGCAGCTGGAGGAATTCTGCCAACTAGTCAGGGAGAATAGGAACAGATTTAAATACAGACACGCACATGCAGAAGCACGAGTGGAAGAAAAAGTGAAAATGAGATCAAGGACATACAGACATGGATTATGAAAGCTTTAATTAGTGATTTAGGATTTACCCTGAACCATACCAAAATGGAACAAACCAAAGAAAGGTGTTTCTCAGTTTTGTTTGACTAATGGAGAATCTAAACCATACTTAATATATCATTGGGTTCCAAAAATAAACTTATCTGACACCACGCTGTCTATTTTTTCAGTGAGATTTACTGCTCTTTAACGCTGAAATACACAAAGGGGGTCCTGTACCTGGTGGTGATAAATGGCTTATCTCTGTTGACCACTGGAGCTATGGTATATCGGTCTGATTTTTAAATATCTTACCTAAAGGGCTAGACAAACTTTGAGGAGACTGTCACTGAAACCTCCTTATAAATGCAGGTACTGTAAGAGTTTTTCTAAGGACAAAGAAATATTCCAGGCTATCAGTATGAAGCTTGGGAAATGATGAGGATATTTCCAAAGGTAGGACACACTTTACCCCTGGAAACGGAAACTTTTCTCATGGAAATGCACATATATTTTTCATGACTTATCCTGATTCCTTTTTCTAAGGAAGACGTTGCTCAGCTTAGTCTTTCCCTTTAACATTCTGTGCAGTATCACGTTGCAGAGAATCAGAAACTTTCAGGGCCTCAGCCCTCTCCGAACCGAATTGACGATGATTAACACCATCATTTCAATGGTTGCCACTTTACCCATCTCACAGATACCCTAAAGGTTTTCTTCCATCGTGTAACCACAGCTGAACGCTAAAAATGCTTTCCCCGTTAGGAACAGCTATCTGAAGATCATTTTCATTTCTCTTTTTCACGTGCAACTGTTTACGCCATTCTCAGAGTAATCTTCAAATAATGGTGGTAAAAGCAGAAATGAAAGCAGTTGGGGAAAAAAAAAGCAAGTTGTTTCAATACGGTTAAAATTAAGACTTTTAGGGTTAAGTCTGGCTGGGGAAAATAGCAACAGCCAGTCTCAGGGGCAGAAGATCCAACAAGAAGATGCACTGAGCTCGTCAGCAGGAGAGTTACGGGCTTCTGCTCAGAGAGAACGTCTGCCAAACCTCGGTCTGATCGGGTAGAGTTAGCCTGATATAAAACCAGTTCCGTTAATCGATTGTTAAGAACCAGGCAGGATAAAGTTACAATTTGGTCTCAGAGCAGTCACTGCACCAGAAAACTTCCTTGAGAATTGTTTTATGTTTCTTTCGCAGTCTAAATGTTTTGATTACCACGGCAGTGTTTTCCCATGAGGCATATCTTAAAGAGATGTGGTGCCAGGACCAAGTGGGATGAGATGATAAAATATAAGAAGCTGGAAAACGAGAAGTTTGAAACTCAGCTGTGAAAATGTTTATTGGATAAATGTTTACTCTGCTGCATGCCCGTATTTATTTTTCTTTTGAACTTTTGAGTCTCCTTACTGCTTCACTGAGACAATTAATTCTCCTTGGAAAACATGACACGGTTAATTAAACAGGTGAGAGAAACTAGTTTCTCAACTGTCTGGAGATTCAAAGATCCAGTTGCAATTTACAAAGAATATATTACAGTTGTCAACATAATGTGAATCCTGGATTGTCGGAGAATGATAAACACACGATGCCACAGAAAATACCCTTCAGACACCTGAGATCTTACTTATCAAGGCCAGTCCTCTGCTGTTCACGGCCGTCACAGCATACTGTTCTTTTCATGAATGGACTTAAAAATACCTAAGGATTTTGTCCCTTTTTTCTCTCGAGAGGCTGGGTGCTCTGAAACCTCGCTATGCTGATGGTTGAGAAGCAGATTCTGGCTATTTCGTAGCTTTTTCTTCTTGTGCCAAAATTGTTCGTAGCTCCAGCAGCCTGTCTTCATCCCTGATGTTAATCTCTGTGCTATATTTATGGAGATCTATTTATGTTCTTCTAAGTCTTCACCTTGATAGTCTGAGCGACACAAACTTGGGGGCACATCTTTGTGTCAAGGCTTCACAGGTGAGCCAGCCCACGCGGCACGGCCACTGCATCTTCTCTTTGGAGACCTCCCCAGCTCTGGTCCCACCCCCTCACACTTCCTACCCACCAGCAGGCACCAACAGGGGCTTTGGAGAGGTGCCGAAGAAGGCGGCTAAAGCCAAGCCCCCATGAAAATGGCTTGGAAAACCAGCGCTTTGACAAGGAGCTTGGGCCTCCCTTATATAGAAGGTAAATCCAGAAAATGGCACAGAAATTGCCTGATGGGGCCATATGAGACTAAATGCTTTGAGGCAGAGACTGTTACTTCCCCTATTTTTGTCTTAAGCCCAGAATGATGTGGCCTTTGCCAGTGGCCTCTTGGTGCTACTGCTACCTAAGCATTGAGTATTAATAGCTTCAAACAGGAGGGGCTATTTAACCACCCTACATGTGTGTTGTACTAAGGAAGACCTGTGCAATGAGCTTTATCTGTGTCAGGAGGGACTTAACGTGACAAAAAGGCACCAGTATGGCTGGGGAATGAGACGGGGACACTCTGGCCGTCACCTTTCTTCACTACTCCAAGCAGTAAGATGTGCTTCTCTTTGCCCCTCATTAGTAACTGCAGAGTTCCTTTCACATTTTCCACACAGGGAGATCAGGCAACTATGTGTAAGTTCTTTACATTTGACTAGTGTTCAATGCATGTTTTATCTCACCATTTTTAATGTTTTATCTGTAAACAAGCACTACTGTTTGGCCAGCTGTTATGTTTTGCTTAAAGTGACTGAAGTCTCAGTTATTTGAGGAATGCTCCTGTAGTCCCTTGGGTAGACAGTGCATAACTCACAATTATCTAATTTATTGGCAAAAAATAAATATCTCAGATCACTTTTATGCATCTTTTACATAGCTGTTAAATATCAGACATACACATCCACTTCAACCCCACCACATCTGCAACTGTGGTTGAAAGTAAGAGGTTCTCACTATAGCAACCAGAGCATGTTCAGGGTTTTTTTTTTGTTTTAAAACACCAAGAGGCAGATTTTTCTCTCAGATCCTCAGTAGTTTTGGTTTTCTATTTTTTTTTTTTTTTAAGCTCGAGAATGAATAAAGTCCCAATGTTTTTCCACTACACGTGTCTCAAGATCAATCTGATTTTGGCAACTCTCTAAACAAACAGTTTGCTGATTTTCCTCTCAATACAAAATGCATTAATGGATCTTCAGGAGGGGCTACGATTCCAATGGATCTGGACAGAATTAGTGACGATGAAATGTTTACTGCAGTAGATTCTTTCTGCGGAGCCCTTAGAACTAATTCCAAACGCATACATGACTGCAGACTTTTAATGGGATAATTCTTGCCTGTTGACTTTCTTCCAGCTTTATCTTGTAAGGCAACGTGTGTCAAGATTTCAGAGTCACTTGCAAATCTGTGTATCCCTATTTTTCATCCGTGCGTGTAAACAACTATTTGCCCATGCAAAATGGATCCTTAGATGTGCAAATATTTGATCTTCTTGCATAAATATTTTTTGCAAGTAGATCTGTTTACAAGAATGACTGCATGAAATACAGATATGTTTGAAACGAAGTTAAATACAATTAAATACAGATTTGTTTAAATGAATGACTACATACACAAAAAGAGGGCCTTTGACTCTGAGATTGGGGACTTCTGTCTTATATAATCTCTTAAGTTTATTGTCTTTGTGTATGTGGAACTACCTCACTAATAAAGCGGTTTTACCAGGGAACCTAGCAGATGTACCAACAAAACATCGAAGCACACGCTTGACTTTAGTGGATTTTAAGACCCAAGCCAAGTTAAGCGCAGGCTTCAGAGCGTTTCTGAACTGGACCCACATTTAGATCCAGCACTCTATGTTTTTCCAGGCTTACCAGTTTCCTACACTGCAAGAGAACTAAGTTTCAATGGAAAGAGTTTATAGAGGATGCAGGATTAGGTGTTGTCAGATATCTTTTATAGCCAGATTCCTTTTGTCATCAAAGCTGATCTGAGAAAGGGCTGAGAAACCCAAACACATGCTGTGCACTGTATCTAGCATTTCCATGGTTGTTAGGGAAAAGGTGGTCCTATTGATCTGTGCGTTACCTTGCAGTTCTCCAAAAATTAAGTCTGTGCTATTCACCTCTCCAGAAGAATTTATGCATTGGCCTTTGAATGTTATTTGACAGCACAAATATTTATGTTTAATGTAAGTGACCAGCCTATTAAGTGAGAATCACATTATTCACATGTAATCAATGTTCGGCTGGTGGTCCTGGGTGCTGAGAGCTATTCTGAAGAGCATCACATTTGTCCTCGTTTCAGACTCGGACAGATAGTTATTGCAGAGCAATATCACAGGTGATTAGCTGTGCAGCACTGTTTGGTCAGAGGCTGAGCCCTGAGCAGGGGGCTACAAGAAAACACATTTCCCTGGTGTTGATGTGCCAGAAGGGAATTTGTGTTCCTTGACAAATGAGTGGTCTTTCCCGTAGGTTATTGGTGCACAGAACAATTGCTGTCTTCCAGAAGGCTTTTGGGAAATAGAGGATGCCTGCGGTACGAGGGTGGGAGAGCACCTGAGACCCCGTGGCTGCTTTCGTTGGTTTTCAGTACGGTATGCAGAGGGGTAAGGCAAACCTGTCTTCTCTCCTGGCATCCTGCCTGTGGTTTTCTACCAAGATTTTGCTGCTATGTCTATGCTTCCCATTCCCTACTCTCCCTTCTATTATTGTCACAGGACGAATGCGGAAATCCAAGACTTTGTCCCTGGTACCTGGAATTTGTTGGCTCTTCTGGACAAGGTAGGGCTGAAAATATTCATAAACGTAGAAAGAACCAAGAACACCTGATCAGCTTTCGACGGTGACTTTAATGGCACTTAAAATTAGAAGTCAAGTCTCATAACAGTGTTCCATGAGAAAAACAAAATGCTTCTGGTTAGAAATACTTTAATTTTCCATTTACAAGACAAGTTTGCAGCTATTTTTATGGCAAGTTGTTCCCCACCTTTGCCTCCCCATCGTGTTGCTGACTCGTATGTGATTACTGCTACCTCAGTGCTGGAGAGATTACTTTTTTTGTGCTGCAGATGCTGTTTTCATCTGCATGTTATAAACATGTACCGTAGGCTCAGCTTTCAGAAGTGTAGCTTTTTATAAGACTTTAATTAGGTTTGGTCTTTTTTGCAAATATTTTATTTCCATTTAGTTTAAATTTATTTCTGACTTGGCAAAACATTCGTGCACTTCGCCTTCTTTTTAAAAAAATGTGCAAAATTTTCTGTGCTAAATAGTTGAATTCCCAGTACACTTCCAAAATCGCCACTTAGTGAAAACCAACCACAAAGACAAACCCTGCTATTTAGCAGTCGTGTTTGAGACAGCAAAGATCAGCTTCCATGTGGACAGGGCCTTCGGATCAAACAGGAGGAATGGGCTAAGAGCTGGTGTGACTGCAAACAGATGGAATCATGTGACAGGCTTTATTGCTGGTGAAATCTGTTTCCACTTGCTGCCACCCACTAATTTGACAATAGATTGCATCATGTGGTTACAGCAACTGAGATGACTAGCAACCATTTTAAATTGCTTTCCTTAAAGGGGAAAACACCCTACAAAAGCAGAGGAATGGAGAGACAGTGTTGTGAACGTATTTTAAATTTTAGATAACTGCAGTAATGTGTGCTGCAGTATATGAAATTTAACATAATCCAAGTATTCAGCGAGGAGCTAAAGTATTAGCCAAAATTTGTTTATTGAGAGATTATTCTTAGTGGAAAAAGACAGCTAGGAGGTTTGTTAAGAGTAATTTAGCTCATACTAGAATTGCAATTACCACCTAAGTGCTGTATGGGAAATGCACAACATCTTTCAAAGCAGAAAAATAAATAGTAATGAACTCTTAGCTTAAAAAATGCAATTCTCTCCATGTTCTTTTCTTGTAAAGAAAAATCTACATTTCAAAGGAATATTTTCTTACATATGGAAATGCTTATTTTCTAGCTACTGAAGATCTGCCAGGAAATATTAGAGAATATCATGTTCAGAGTTTTAGAAGGCAAATTGCTTCTGCACACACTGTATCTAGCAGACAGCTTTGTGGTGCTCTTTACCTGTCTGTCACAACATCGTCAGTTTTTCCAAAGTACCTGAAGCCTTTGAAAGTTAAGAATTGTAGCAGTATACCTTCATCTGACACATGTATTTAGCAATGCTAAGCTGATTAGCAAGTAAATATAAACAGCAGATTTATGTGCTTTAAACCTAATTATTAAATGTTCCTTGATGGAGGGAAAAAAACACTTCGAAATTAAATACGTGCATCAGCATAAGAAGATGTATTTTAAAGAGCACTTACCAAAGCACATATCATGTGGCGATGCACCTTTAGAAATGAGTTTCAGGTGTACTTTATTGTCTTAATTCATATCCCAGGGAAGAAGAGAGGGCCACCTTAGCTGTTGAAGATCTGGCTTTTTAGATCTAAACACTGACTTTAAAACATCTCAGCAGCATTTTAGATTGTCACAGTGAGCAGAAACATCCGTGTGAGCCAGATGGGAAATTTCATATGCATTTCTTAAGCTGGGTAATTTTCTTCCTCAGTGCAGAGGAGCCAAGAGCTAATACTGAGGGCTGAGACATACTTTCAAATGCTTTAGTGTCAAATTTTAGGAACCCAGAAAGCCTTACTTTTTTATTTGTTTGTTTGGTTTTACTTAGAGAGAAAGCAGTGCATTTCCTGCAGTTTATTCTCAATCTGGTTTAAACCATTCTGGTATTCTGACAGAAAAAAAAAATCTTTGAAACTCTTGGGATAATTTGAAAAACTACTCCAGAGATAAAAACTGATTTCTCCTTAGATTTCATATTGAGACAAGTTTTAACTGATTAAGAGCTGTGGAAACGCCACATGGTCATACCTTTGAGGAAGTTTTCATCACCACTGCATTTAACACTTATTCGGTCTTCACCTTATTTTAGCAAATCACAAAGGAAAACAGCTCTCGTACCTCTCTCTGTTTGCCATGTGGTTCCTTTCATTCCTAGTGATTTTTTCTACTTGCTTTTGATTGACTCCAAATTGCAGAGTCAAGATCGGTTTTACTTATTGGATCAGCACAAACAAATAAATTGCTGCTCTCGGTCACCACTTAGTGCCTGCAAGGGAGCAAGGCCAGCGCCCTGCCCCGCGCCGGCTGCTACCCAGGGGAGCGCACGCTGGATTGCAGACATCCTGGGGAGAGCTCCTGGGTGCAGCAATGGCCCAAGGCTGCTTTCCAGAGAAGGAGGAAAATTAATTCAAACGCAAAGCTTTTTGAGGAGACTGCTCTTGCAGGCAGTCAGACCGGGATGAGGAGTGAAGAGAAGCTCCAAGCGGGATTTGAAGGGGTGTACCTCGGGGCTGCATGCCTTGTGACGCACTTGGTGTTCGTGCTTAAATTTTAAAAGCAGGTTTTAGCAGAGTTCAGAACACTGAAATTTCCTGATACTTAATAGTTGTGAAAGCACATTTTTGGAAAACAGCAATTGAGGAAGATTGTCACTGGTTCAGAAACCAGAACTCTGAAAAATCCTTAAAAACCTCTAAGCCTTATTTTTTAATTAGTAGAACCAGAAATCTCCTTTGGAAAAAGCCCACATATTTTGTAGCTTAGCCGAAAAAAACCCCAAGCATCAGTAAAACCTTTCCCAACTGCTGTTTGTACATGATCTCATAAAGGGGTTTTGGCAGGTGAAATACAATTGGAAGGGAGCAGAAAAGCTGGGGCTTGCTGCTCCGTGTGAAGTTACCTGTGTTCACAAAGAGGAATTGTGGCCACCCCTCAGAAGTGCCACCACACCAAGTGTCTTTAAGCAACGATTGACAGCTTGGCGATATCTCTGCCTGCAGTGTACCACTTTTTGCGTGCTTCCACAATCTACCAGTTTTGACGGTAGTGACTAGTACACGTGTAATCCGAAGCGATACCAGCACTGACCATGCTCAGCTTGGCATTCAGACAGTGAAGGGAAATAAGGTGTAATTTTCAGTTCAGTAAAAGACCCGTGAAAAACTGGAAAACTAAATGACATGCTAACTTCCCTTTAACGAATACAGTGGTTGAATGACTGTTTAAAAAATAAAGATTTTGCATATCTTGTCACGAGATCACTATGCACCAGGTTAGATGGCATAGCTGATCAAGAGATGACTCTGACACAGTTTTCTTACGGGTAGGCTAACCTCAAAAGATTCAACAGATCTTTCCAGTTCACAGAAGGATAAAATTACCTGTATGCTTATGTAACTTTTAGTCAAACCTCCTGCAAGCCGACAGAACAACTACTCGTGCTTACAAATCTAACCATGTGTAGCAGGATTTTTAGGACCAGGTACTAACATTTACCTCAGTCCTAAGCTGGAAATAATGTCAGTGCTATCCCAAGTAACTCCAGGGTGGAAGTGCTACAAAAATTCTTGCAAGAGAAATTTTGGAGATTCTTTTGCAGCATAAATATTTGTTCTATTTATTCACTGTCTCTTGTCTTTCATGATGAATACAGGCATGTTCACTTCATGCCTGTTTTTTTTTTTTTTTGCTTAGTTTTTCATCCTTTGCAGGGCTTTATATTTAACAGTTCTGTAAGATTCATCACTATTTCTAAAGTGGTTTAAGGAAGTGTCTAGAGCTTGAAAATGACAGCTTGGATCTCTGCTGGACGTTGTACATAGCCTTGCTGACTGTGTCTCTTTTCAAAAGTTTTTTCAGTTGCTAACAATGCAGTTGCGTTTGCTTGGGTTTTGCCTTTTTGGGGTGCATGTGATCCTTCTGACATGTCAGATAGGTGCTCCAGCCTTTCCTCTCCCATCCCATCGCCTCTGCAGGGAGCTGTCACGGGGCTATCTCTGGGAAGCGTTGCTTTGCACCGTGAGGAAACTTTGTTCCTCCCAGGAAACACAAGGACTTTGGGTCAGATCCTCCAACTCCTTCCATTCAGATTCCTAATTCAATCAGATCTCAATCCCTACATCCCACAAACTATGCCATTGCTTAGCAGCTTGGATGGGAAAGGATTGGTGGAACCTTTTCAGTTTTGGAGACTGAGACCCAGGTGCCCTTGCTCATGTGGCACTGACAAAAAGAGGGTGATACAGGCAGGGACTGGCAGTCAGCAGCTGCTACAGGTATCCAGTGACCAGCTGCATGGCTGCGAGTGGCCCTTCAGGGCTACCAAAAAGAGCCCTGAGCAGTCGGTGACAGAGGCACGGGACCATCGCCCAAGGGTGGGATTTTGAGCTGTGGAAAGCAGACACTGGCCCCAGCCAAGCCTCCCCATACAAATGCAGCAGGATGAGACCCAGGCGACAGTGCAGAGGCAGTGAGGTGAGGGAAGGAGGAAGGCTGCAACTCCTCCCAGTTGCTCTCTGTCAATCTGTTTGGTCTGAGGAAAAACTACAGCAAAAGGAGACATTGCTGAGGTAGCCAAGACATTTGTTTCAGGGAACTGAAAGAAATGAGAGTCACTGAGTGATTCAGTGAGCTGTCCTGGGATCATAATGTAGGAGATACTTTGATTCGTTTTTTCTTTTTCTTTTCACCTTCTGAGAACCTGCACAGAAACAGCACCGGTGAATCAGGGCATTTCATTCATTAATCTCGGAAGCTGCATGACTGATACCTCAATAATAGTTATTGAAAAGCCACAAAAAGACATTTTGTTCTGGTCAGTGTATACAGATGTTCAGATACTGTTGCAACACCAGCTGTGGTTCTCAAGGACTCAGCCTACCTTTCCACTCCCTGGCTCAGAAGGACCTGGACAGTAGTGAAGAATGATCCAGCTGGTCTCTGTGCTGGTGGGAAGCAATAGCAGAAAGTACAAAGTCAGACAAAGTCAGAACCTCTTGCTGAGGAGCTATATATTCATGTAACTGCTGTTTATTTGCTTATTCTTGTTAATTTTATCTCTTACTTAATGATTATATCTCAGTTTCAAGATGGGTGGCATCTTACTTCACTTACTGATACTCTAATTCACTTTATTTGCCTTTCTTCCTTTAAAATCCCAGGAATTATTTTGAAAACACCGAGTACCATGTGGTTTGAAAAGTACCATCAAATGTATTTGCAGTGATAGTTCCACTGTCTGTTCCTCTTTTGCTTCCAAGTTTTCTTTGACATTTTCCAATGTATTTTTTCTAAGCTTCCAGAGATTGGTTTGTGTGTTTTTTATTTTACTGGTTCAGGCCAATACTCAAGTTCAAGTTGCTTTGTGTTGATGATTACTCTGAAGTCACAAAGTTGGAAAAAAAGCATTTCTAAACCACAACGGGGCTTTCAAAGGCCACGCTAATCATGACTGTAGTTGCAAACCTCCAAAAGTACAACTAGTGAAATCCTGCAAAAGAGATAGTGTAATTGTGGAATTGTTAATGAAAAACTTCTTGTAGAAGGACAGAGAAGGTCTACACAGGAGTGTCTACGCAAGTGTGATAGCAGTGGACCTGTACTATGCAGGCCTTGTGTTGCTGGAAGAACTGGTCTAACCTGACTAACAGAAGTTCAGGATTTTATCTGGCTTCAAACTTAAGTGTGGATGCAGGCATGACCTATAAAGTTTTGTAGCATAAACAAAAAAACTTCCCAATTTGTATCTGCAAGATCATGTGTCTACAAAATGATGATGTTTACCCGTCTCGAAGACTATCACACTGAAAACTATGATTTGTTCAGAGGGCACTGTAATGGGGCCAGACAAGTACCAGCCATAAACAGGGACTTCTGAAAAACATTTTTCTACTGAGAAGTTATAGCTGCTCAGTTTAGAGTTTCCAGCAGCTCCAAACAGCTGCCATTGCTTCAAGTATAGTGAGCAGGGCTTCTTTCTGTTGACAATGGTAATATTGATGGCAACTGAGCCATCATATTGTTCTGCAAAGAAAAAGAGGATGGGCAGGCTATTACTATTATTATTAATATTATTTTTATTATTATTATTATTATTTGCAAGATTGTGAGAAGGGGGAGGTTACAAACCTTTAGATGGTACAGACCTTACTCTTACCATTTACAAGGTTGCCTGCACAAAGCCTTGTTCAAATCAATGGGCTTGAAAAAGGAAAAAAATCACTGTGAGTCTGGTCACATTTTGGGCTATGTTAACCAAACACTACACTGCAGCCTCAAAGCTCAGGAAAACCACAATGTCATCTTCCTACCTGTAGCTCTTGGGTTGCTTTGAGCCCGTGTTTGCCCTGCTTCCATGAATTAGAGTTGAAAGGAATGACTGACCCAATTTATGAGGGATATGCAACCCATAATATGGAGAGTATGCTTAACTAATGACAATAACGTGTCTGGATGTCATGGTATCTATTGACTTGACAAAAGTAAGATTTCTTAATGTTATATTAAAACCGAAACCAGGAATCATCAGGAATCAAGCTGCAGTTTCATTATGTTTACTTGAAGTCTCCTTAAGGTTTCAACGCAGTAGTGAGTTCTTTTGATAAAGAGTAAATTAATCACCACGTTACAAAAATAATACCATGCGAATCCTACAGAAAGCAGAAAGCTTTCCTTGCAGAATATTTTTCCTCTGACTCATTATAGCATTTTTTCCTAATACATGCCGGAAACTCAACACCTCTCATTACGCACCTGAGAAGTGTATAACTCCTAAAGAAGATTGTCCTGTTATTTACAAACTAAAAGTGTATTAATTGAAAACAGTATCTGAGATTAGAAATAACTTGTGCACTGACAATTTACAAGAGGTTATCTCACCACCTATTTTTCTGTTAGTAATAAAAAAGTCTTGTTGTTGCCATAGAAACTGTCATATCTCTACCTACACTTCTCAAAGAAACACACCAATATTCTCATTTCTGTGTGTCCTACCCAGTGCTTGAAGGTAACCCTGAGTACTGTTAACAAATGGTGAAAGAAATAAAGCAACATTAAGTGACAGTTTATTATTACCAGGCCTAAAAATCTGTAGTCAAACCAATAGACAAATCTCACCAGGCAAAGTTGTTGTGAAGTTCGGACAAAGTTCCCTACCCTGCCAGCTACTCTGTGGTTTTCAAGTCCTCCTGCACCAATGAATTTGCTTTAGGTTCCTTGCAGTGAACATTTAAACAAGATAACTGGAAAGAAAGGAAGATTTTGTTTTCCAGAAATGCTGTTTTGGGAGAAATTTATAGTTGCAATTAACAGGTGAGATCAATAATTCACATCACTGCTTTTAAATATTATGCTCAATTGCCACAGTAGTCAACTTTTCTTTATTTCCCTTCTGATATTGGCACCTTCATTAGAGCAAAGCTCACCTATCACAATCAATCTGTGTGGTAGAAGGAAATCGTTTTAGCTGACACAAGTGAGATACTTAAATCAGGTCCCTGTTATATTTTTATTAATTCTCTAGTTTCTCTTGTCACTTGGATACCATCCTGAAGGAACAGAGAATGCTCAGGTTGTTGCTATGTAGAGTGTCTTCAGAGCAGAACCATCAAGTGAGTAGATACAGTTACAGCTTTAAACTGTAGGTTTTTTCCTTTTTTTGGCTCTTAAGTTTTAAAACACATATAGTCTCATTTTTTTCTGGCTCTCCATGTACTATTTTTGTGATCTCTGGATTCTGTCTGATAAAGTGCCAGGTTGCTTATGTCAATTAAAACATTGTTTTGAAGTGAGAAAAGGTAGGGAACTTTTATTTTGGGGACTTGCTTCCTCATATTGAATCAGTGAAGCACGATTGTGGCTTGAGTTTGATTATAGTCGGGAGTCACTAAACTTTAAGGGTTCTAACAAGCTCTAACTTTCAAGGCTAACTAAAAATTGCACTGCAGCATAAAAACCACTCAGCAACAAATCTGTCTGAGCATTAAAAATGGATTGGTTTATATATTAATGTACATAAGCATATGAAATTCATAAACTTCTCTTCCTCATTATCCTACAGAAAGATTGCAGGTTTTGGTTTGCTAAGAAATGCAATATTGACCATATATAAACTAGACTGCCAGGGGAGGAAAGATTATGTTTTGGTTACGAAGTTTTGCAATTGGAGTTTTGAGGAGACTGTTGGGGTAGAGATGAGACCTGAAAGGACCTTTGTCATCTCTGCTTGCGATGATAGAGCAAAAAAACTCCTCTCAAACCCTGCCTGCATGACCTTGGTCTGACTGCACACAAAGCCTCCAGGGATATATAAGTTAATAAGTGTCACAGAACTTTGCAACTAGGAAAAAGATGTATATGAAGTTACCAAGGAAATTCAGTTGGGCCCGTAGCCCCAATATTTTATTTTCCTTGCTGAGTCTTGTACTCCCTGAGAATCTCGGGAAGCAGGGAAGAATACAAAGTGGCTGAGTACAGCTGCATGAGACGGACTGGTCTGGATGTCAGTATTCTGTTTGCTCTAAGGATTTGCTTGGCACAAATAAATTCTCGGCCAAACCCTCAATTTCTTACATAACCAGAACTCCAAATGAGGGCTCTAAAACACTTTTTGCTTAGGTAAAGGCTTAGAACAACCTAAGAGGCAAGGCCCAAATTAACGAAAGGTCTCAGTTATTACTACAGTAGGTGTGTGGCAGCACCTCACAGCGAGTACTTCCCTCAGATCTTCCCAGGGTTCACAGCTGTGAACGAACCCCAGCTAGGGCATGGAAACGTTCCCATATTCCAAAGCTCTCTGAAATTTCGAATCCTGCCTCTTTCTTGGGTTTAGGATGCAGTTTGCAGCCTACAGCTTCACACTTCTATATGATTAGCAGTCAAAACTTGAAACTCTGCAGGGTTTATGCACCTGAACTCCATTGAGAAGGAGACCATGGCAGACTTCAGTGTAAAGGAACTACAAGACATAGTCAGGGAACAGAAAACTGGGTTTTTGGTCAAAAAGTGCTTGAAATCACAACTGTCCCCATAAGGAATGTCCCTTAACCATCAAACTGCAGACAAGAAGACTGAGCTAGTTTCCATGTCTCTGTAATGCAAGGAATACATGACTCCACCACCCAGAAAGAGTAAGCCTGACTTTTGTGCCTGGGACTTCTTGAATTTCCCTGGGAGAGAGGATCCTGACTCATGGACCTTGGTCAAGATAACTAGCAAGTAAACAAACAGGTTTAGGCCTTGTGAACTGTTTTGCTCAATTTTAAATGGAAAAATAATTTTATTTCAAACCTCTCACAACGAGATGACATTTTGGGCAAGAAAATGCAAAACTTTCCACTAAGAAACTGGTGAGACAGAACACCTTTGACTTTTTTTTGATTCCTTTTAGAATGACCAATTAAGTAAAAGGGTATGAGACTGTAAATATTTTGATGTTACTGAGTTTGCAGCATTTGCAGAAAAGCATTAGTTAGAAATTTTTTTGCCAAGCCCTCATGCAAGTATATGTTTCACAATTTAGCAATTTGGCTGAGATTTTGGACTCCAGAACTCTCCCAAACTCAAACCTGCACCAGTGGAAGCACTCAGGTTCCACCTTATTTCATGCTTCAAACATGCAAAACCATTAAGTTTGCTATAGCATTTCAGCACAAACCCATAAATCACCCTGAGAGTAGTTGAAAAGCTGCAGAATTAGTGACTATTCTAAGTTTTGAATTCATGGCAAAACAGCAATCCAAGTAGCTTTCATCTTAGACATTTTGTGCAGGTCTCTTTAGAAATTACCCATGCAGTAAAAACTGTTGCCTTGCATCTTCTGATATTTAAGATGAAAAGCTTTGAGAAAACAAATGCCACAAATAGAAGTTGGGAATATACTGTATGAAAAGGTTCGTGGTCTGTCAGAAGGTGGTTCACTTAGAAGTACTCTCACACAGTAATCTCAGGCTTGTATTATAATTTATGACATCTCAGTGTGAGAAATGAGTGACTAATTTTTTTAAAAAATAGTATTTTCTCTTTGAGAGAGTGTCTCGAACAATTGAACACAGGAGAAATAGAAACTTTCTGGAAACACCCTGGTCTGTTCCACCAGCAATGCCACAGGGCAGTCAAGACAGAGAGTAACTCACTTGGATGTAGGAAGGACTTGTAGTCTGAGCAGCTGAAGATCTATTTCAGTAGATTTGTCTCTGGGGATTGCATTTTTAGTACGTTAAAATACGTTACTCTGGGTGTACGTGTAATTCAAGTATGACTCACGTTTGTTTCAATACATGTGTGCCACATTCATGTAATGTGAGCATCAGCAGACAGGCAAAAAATGCATCTTTGAATGAGTGTGTTTGAACGTTGTTTAGACACCTTCTGAAATGGAGTATTCTGAATATTCTTCCCATGAGGAACAAAATATTCTTCCCATGAGGAACAGATTAGAGTTGTTAACTGAATCCGTTCACAGTGAGAACACACAGTGTGGGTGCCCAGTTGTAAAGACAGAAAGCTTGATCCATTCCTATTAAAGTTATGGAAGAAATCCATGTTGCTGTCCATGTGTGGATAGCAACCGTTCACATATCTGAGTCATCTTGTACTTCGACTGATGGGGATAATGCATTCTAAGCACGTTGTAATGCCAAGATATTACGATGTAGTCAAGCCTCTAAACTTACATACAAATTTCCTAAACTGCAGGCAGAAGACCCCAGTTTTGCAGCATCCCAGTTGAACCAGGTAGGTAGAGATTTTCCAGTCAAGTGGAATTTGCCTTAACTTGGTTTTGTGGTTTGACCTGGCTGGCCGCCAAACACCACACAGCCGCTTGCTCACCCTCCCTGCTCCCAGGGATGCAGGAGAAAATTAAAGGAGTAAAGGGAAAAGAGACTTGTGAGTTAAGAACAATGTAATAACTAAGTTGCAACAATATTGAAAGTAATGGTGATGATAATAATAATAATAGTAACATATACAAATATACAAATGAGTGACACACAGTGATACTGCTCACCACTCCATGACCAAGGCCCAGCCTGTTCCCAGCTAACGATCCCAGAGCAGGGAGAGTCCTGAAACCACAATCCTGGAGAAGAGGTAAGAGCCCAAGGGTCCGAGAGTCCAAGAGCCAACGAAGGGGAAGAGAGAACCNCTACTATAAAAAAAATTAAATCCATCCCAACCCAAAAAAAAAACAGAGGAAAAATTAAATTTTCCTTTTCTTTTTTTTTTTTTTTTAACCAAAGCAAATTGTTGTTAACAGATGCTGGCTGACTGGCGGTAGGATGGCGGCTTGAGAATGTGTTAGTAAATCTTCTTGACAACAAACTTTTTAACATAGTCAAGAGAAGCCTTTAATGCAGCCAAAATATCTGCAGAATTCACTCGATGTGTTCAGACATAAGTCACCTTCTGTTTCTTTAAAAGCAAAGAAACCGAGCAGTGGAAAAGCTAAGCACACAGAACTACAAGAACCTTTTGCAGTGTGCACTTGACTAAATAATGTACTTTTCTTGATAAGGTTTAACAGCAGAAAACTCCTGCATACGATTTCGTCATTGCTATGTATTTTGTACATTACATTTAGCTGCATAAGATGAAAAAAAATGTATCAGCAATTCCTGTTAAGCTGTAGTTGACAAAAATAAATGAACCTGGTATACTTTGGATGGAACATGCCTGCCTTCTGTGTTGTACACCAGTTGCTTACCTGTAGAACAAAATTATTTGTGATCAGCCACATAATAAAGAGTGTCTGAATAATGTTCTACAGCCAGTATAAAACAGTATGACCTTGATTTTGGGTCTGCACATGTGCTTAATCTCGGGAATAGTCCCATGGAAACTGAGGAAATAATGAGAAAAGATAGGTGTATCCATACAGTGCCAATGTAAATTAAATGAACTTTTGCAGACTAGTGAGAAACCCTGATTTTCATATCAATTAACTTAAACATTACCAACACTGTGTCTATGTGTTCAAATATGCATTTAAAAGACTTCCTGGTAGCAGAATATTATATGTTTGCAATGTATGTTCACTGATGTCTTTGCTGTCGATTTAAAAAAAAAAGCCACTAACTCTCCTTGAAACTTGTATTCTTTTATGGTTTAAGGGTATATACACTTGAAAGCCATCACTGTACCTTTTAACTGAAGACAGAATTTAAAATATTCAACTTACTTACTTGATCCTAAACTTGTGCCATGGAAGGTGCCTGCACCTTTTCCAAATTCAGTTGTATCATCTCAAGTTTGCGGTAAAAGACTTAAAAAAAAAAAAATCTTCCTTGCTGATGTTTTTAGGACATGAAAACAGTGTTTGTAGTCTTGTACAAAAGGCTATCCAATCAGTGGAGAGCTGAAAATGTGTGCATAATACTGAATTTCTCAAGGAGCCCATCCAAGGTAAAGGGAACAAACAGCACAGTGTGATGAGTCATTAACAAATGTTTTAGCAGAGGTGAAACTGCATTATGCCAGCACTTTGTTAGCAAGAGTGGTGCATCTTCATTTTGTGCTTATTCTGCAATGTTAGTGGAAAAATATTTCCACTACAGGGGCAGTGAGCATATGTAATGCAAACATTTTGACAGCGAATGTAAACAGCTTTCCTGCATTTTAAACCATTAAATCAAGGACACCAAGTTCCATGGTTTTGCAGATTGCAATCTCCGCTGACTATGGAGAAGATGGTGTTGCATCTGTTTTGTGTTTATAATTGCATGCTATGTTGTGCCACTGTGACTGAATTTTAATAAACACGGGGTTTTTTAATTGTCATGGACACTAAGGTCTCATAACTATGGTGCAGAGATACAATAATATATTTCAGAAAAATGTTTTTTGAAGAAATCAGTCATTAAGAAAACAGTCATTGGGATGACTCGAATATTGCTCTTGCTTGCTCGTCTGATAGGAAAGTACAGCGGCCTGCCTCCCGTTTGATTTGTGACTTTTTGCATTGCAATTTCAGTCGATTGGCTTAAGCTCTGTATTTCTGGTTTGGTTCGTGAACCTCAGGGGAGTCCTCTCTGTCAGGCTGCTCTGTCTAGGTGTCCGTCGTTATTCCTGTCATTGGAGAGAGCATCATGTCTGTCCTAGAACACTTCCCCTGGATGGCTTTCTTCTCCGTCCCCCCATCTTGTCCCAAAATAATTTTGTAGGGAAAACAAAAGTCTTCTTGAGCAGGAACAGAAAGTGCATGTCAGGATGGGCCCCGTATGCCAGGGAATGGTGCCCCAGGGAAAGAAGTAGCCGCAGACTTGTGGGGCAGGCAGCTTTTCACGGAGGAGGAAAAGCTAGAAAGTGAGATACCAACAAGAGAGCCAATGATTTGTGAAAGAGGTAATATGACTCTTTCAGCTTAAAGGAAAAGTTTTCTTTTCTAATAAATTATTTCTCCCCCTGGTTAGTAAATCATTTCCCCTTCCTAATACACTTAATTTGCTATTCCCTTTAATTATTGCTTGTCCAGGTGGATCTTAAAGGCTGAAACTTAAAAGGAGTCTAACTTAAACCTGGCAAAAAGCCACACTCTGCCACATCATTAACTGAAAGACAATCATACTCTGCATTGCCTTATAATAATACAGACAGGGTTCAAAATGCTGCAGTAAGTGTTTTTTCTGAAGGCAAAATCTTGCATTAATAGGAAAGACTATGGTGGGGGTTGTACCAGGACTGTCAGACCCTTCTTGAATGAAATGATGGCATATTAATGTGAGAGTTTGTGTCCCTTCGATAATGTAGTTTCAGAGAGATGCAGGGGATTGTGTTTTCTTAGAAGAAAATTGCCTTTCCACTGTCATTACCTGCCTGTAACTTTAACCTGTTACAATACAGTGGAGTTTACCCCTCACTTCCCACAGGAAGGACCAAATTGGGAACATACTTTTTATGGACACAAAGAAGGGGTTTTTCCCTCCTGTACCTAAAAGTGCTGAGCTGTGTTTATCTTATAGCCCTGCTTCTATCTCAGCATGTGCCTGGCTGACTTGTACATTGATATTTTTTTCTAAATCATCTGCGTAGCACTGTTCCCTGTCTACTGAATACAGAGGCTGGCAGCAGGCTTGTCCTGATCATTTCCAGTAGTACATGAGGTATGCCCTGGCTGTTTGTAACTTGGGATAAGGGGGTGGGAGAGAAGGGGTGAAGACAAAAAGAACAACTGGATGGAAACTACTCTTAGCACTTTTCGAGATGTGATTTGGAAATTGAGACACCCCCTAGCCCCAAAGCCTGATGCTTCTGAGCACTACACCTTCCACAAAAAAACAATTGTTTCTTTCTGCCATTAAACACCTGTCTATAGCTTTTATTACGTGCTGCTTCTCAAAGCTTTTAGTCTTCACGGGAAGAGAGATGTCCTCTTTCCCTTCTATCCTGAAAATGTGTTCGGGGGCTAAAGTTTGAAAGAGCCCTGCATGCCAGTTCCCAGACACACATAAGAGGAGCAGCAGTGGAGAAACAGGAGCTTCCAACCCAGGAGGCTGTTCCGTACTCTAGGGCACAGACCGCAGAATGACTTTGCATTTTAAAAGGCCAATTATCAATTGTTGGAAGGGGAATGTGAAGGAAAAGATGTCTTGCAAGCTGTGGTCAGAGACATTCTGCTTAATCCAGTGCCTCGGGAGCCTGCACCACAAAACAAAAACTTTTTAGACAGAGAAAGCAGCTGGTTGGTGTTTTGGATCAACACTGATCCACCACTGAAGAAGGGAGCAAGCATCTCGGTGCCAGGCTACCTCTGTGCCAAGCTGGCCCTGTTGTTGCAGAGGAGGTGTACTGCTGGTGACATCGGCTAAGTGTCGAATTCCTATTTATACCTGATCAGTACAGGATCAGACTTTTAAGAGGCACAAGGCTGCACTCTATCTGCCCTGCCATGTCCAAGGAGTCCTTAAATTTTTTATTCTTCCAGCAATGGAAGAATTTAGCTAATTATTCACAATGCAAAATAGCTGCTTGAGCAGATGCTCAAGTTAGAAGAAGAAACACAGAAAGTCTTCCTTTTACTCATGTTTATTAGGACCCTCTACTTTTCCTGCATTTAGGTGCAGTTTCAGAAGACCAGCCATTTGTTCAATTCTTATGTTAAGGATATAATTTTTGTCTCCCCATCCTTACTCATTAGGACTTTTTTGAAATAGCCAGTTAACCAGCTTCATGTAGGAGTTTCTTTAGTCACTAGTCTTAGTGATACTAAGCCTGCCTTCTACCCCTCTTCTTTATTTGAACTTTAAAATCCCTCGTGAATGAGATTTAAATTAATCTCCTCTGTTAACCAAAGCTGTCTGAAAAATTAATAAGAGGAAGTGCAATTATGCAAAGTTTTCAGGAAAACGTAAGCAAAAACCAATTCCAAAACATGACTGGAAGCAGTGGCAGTGGTAGCACTATAGATGCATATACACCTATTACTATATCCCCTTTATGGTCTAAACTGAGGTGATAAGATTATTTCCAGATGGCCTTTGTGTTCCAGCTATAACAACTGTGGAAGTTGTGTTGGAAGGACCACTGCAGCCAGTGCAAGCTGCATGTATTGCTGACCAGGCTGATGCCATCTCAGACCCAGCGCCCAGAGTGCGGTACAGAAACACAGAATTTGGGCCAGACACTATTTCTACAGTTGCACTTCCAGGAAACAGTGAAGACAAAAAGGTAATAGTGATTAATGCATCATTCTTTAAATAAAAATGTCCTCTACAGGTTGCTTACATTGGATTTAGTTGGGCTTGGTGTATAGTTGGATCAGTGCATGCTTCTGCCAGTCACTGTCCACTGACTCCCCAAACTAAATAGAACTCATCACTGGGACAGTGCTCACTGGTCAAGAACTCATTATCAGATGCCATAAATGTGGCAGGATGCTGTCTGTCCATGTGTCACAATATTTAGTGAATTTATCCTTAAAATAACATGAATGAAATGAAGTCTTTCATTTTCATGTGGGAACCTGGTTTGTACCATAAGGGATTGTCCCAGGACTGCCTGGTCTGTCTGCACACTGTGACCTCTTAAAGCACCTCCACAGTGTTCTAGCTGCATCCATTCTTCATCTTCAGATCTGCCAGTAAGGCCGTGGGTTCCTGTCAGAACCCTGCCAGCATCTGCACACTGCAGCGTTCCTCCTTCACATGCATCCCACTTTCCTGTAGAAGGAAATGTTATGCCATTATCCACAAGGCCACAGAATAAAAGGGGAAAGAGAAAGCAACTATATGGGTCAGGGCTGGGAGAGTGGTCTGTTTGCCTTCTCCATTGCTCCCTCATCAGCTGATTGTGCTTCTACCTGGCAGCACTGATAAAGCCAGACAGCAAGCACCTGGTATTGCAGGCTTGGCTATCTTGAAAGCAGAAACCCTGGCAGTCCCTGTGGGTTGTTTTATTTCACTGGCAAATTATGGAGGCCTGGGTACCCTCTGTATGGAGCCTACAAGACCAGTATGGCTTGAAGCATCAAGGGTATGGCACTCACTGTCAGGGAGTTTTCTGGTTTTTGCTGGTGCATGAGCATGGGGTGGAAGTGCATTGAAAGCAGAGCTTAGGGGACAAGGTCCTGCCCTCAGGACTGACTTAGTCAAGGTCCTTCAGTCGGGCTGAGGTGAGCAGCATCAAATGACACAGCATCAGTCCCTAAGAGAACCGAGCTGCCTTTGTTCCCCTCTTCACATGGGCTGGGAAAACAGATTGGGGCCCCATAGACCAGTGGCCCTCAGTGTTCCCACAATCAACTGGAAGCCCTGGGAACCCTGCTGGGACTCTGCCTTCTGGTCCATCCTGCTGCCCTGAAACCAAACACCAAGTCGGGGCCACATCTCAGCTGCCTCGAGAAAACGCCAAGGAAGCCCCTCCAGACACAACCCAAAGCAGAGGTAAGAGCATTTGTTTTGGAACAGCCCCCCAAGGGCCACCAGAGAAGTCCTCACCCCAGCTTCCTCCTCCGTTCCCACAGCCTGGGCTGAGGCGAGCCTTGGCAGGGCTCGGGGGGGGTATTGGGGGCCCCCAGCAAGCCAGCAGCTGGGTTTCAATGGAGAGAGGCCAGGGAACCAGGCAGCACGGGCAGCAGGCCCGCGAGGCACCGGCCTCCTGCGAGGCCTCCTGCTGCCGCCCGGGTGCCCATCTCCTCACCCTCACCCTCCCACCCCTGGCTCAGAGAAACAGAAATCTAGCGGCAGGACAGCCTGGGTGAAATAACACGGACAAATTGACCACCAAAATCAGTTTGCTTAACCCAAAGCACAGCTGAGCACTGCTTTGCTTTTGGGGGAGCTGCCACAGCTGCCTTTCTGAGGTAAAAATCCCAAATTTCAGCCCTTCTTGAGGTCTGACAAAATCGGCTGCTACTTCTGTGCTTGCCTCGTACCTTTAAACTACACCTGTACAAGGAAAAAGGGAAAAGTAAAAATACAAGCCAGCCTTGGACTTTCCTGCTATTAGGCTGTTTTGGGCTTTTAAAGCTCACAATTTCCTGAAGGGGAAAATAGTTAACGTGGCAAAATACACCAGGCCTTCTGACTTTGAGCAGGATTTACTGAGTTCGCTTGCTAGCTGTTTCAAGGTTTGTCTGCCAATTAAACTTCTTTTAATGAGAAATGTAACATTCATTAATGGGTAAACATCTTTTTAGAATATGATGTCCTCCTTTATCCTAAAAAGCAGCATCACAGGAGCAGCTATTGTTAATGCTGATGGTTGTTAGCTGCCACGAAAAGTCTCTCTTTTTACAGTATTTAAAAATAATTCATGTTTGCATAACAAATTAAAGAATTTCAGACTGGGAATGCACACATCTGCAGGATGTCCTCGAGGCACTAACCTTACCCAAGAACACAAAGTCCTTGTTATGATATGCAAACTAATGAATCAGCTGAAGGAAGCATTTATATTTTGACAGTGTTTTAACTTTCTCTGCCTCAAATTAGCTGTGGCTGTGGCTGGGACTCTGAGATTCTGTGAACTTTACACCTAAAATTAAAATTAAAATTCCACTGCTGGATGTTATCACAGAAAAAGTAATTTGCTGGAAAAGGAATAATTGATCTGAAACTACCCCTTGCATGTTTTGATATTTGGAGAAAATAGGTTGCAGATGATAACTGTCTTTTTCACTCTTGCCTGTGATATGTTAAACCTGTACTGGTCTTAGCTGGTTTAAACATAAAATTAGACGAGGGTCAGGTAGCATCAACAACTGTGTGCGGATAGGTTGTGCTCTCACACAGCACAGATTTTTGTATATTATTCCATGAACACTTAAAGAAGTTTCATGCCTAAAACCTTCCACAGACATCTTATTACTTTTTCTTAAAAGAGTTTAATTTACTGACAATTTCAATTAACATTTATTAATCAGTGTATTAGGCATTTTGTGCAGTGCTTCCTTAGCCACTAGGCCATCTTTAAATTTCCGGATCTCAAGATCCTTCTGTCTTCTGCCTAAATCTCTGCTCCAGAATCAGGCTGAAAAGCATTTAATTGGCTATAAATGGCTCTTTTGGTTTTGTTTTGATTTTTTTTCACATGATTTGGTCTTTGGCATTGATTTGGCAAACCCAAAGCTTTACTCCTGATGAGGTTGCAGGAAAAAAGTATTGTGTGGCACTTTTTGGGCTGTGTGTTTTGGGCTGTAATCTTTATTCAAAGATTACACAAACACCACTGACAGGGTCAGTGGCTGGAAGGATTAGCAGGCACGTAAGGGCCAACCATATAAAAAAAGCTCCTCAGGAGTAGCATTAACTTTCCTAGTAGTTTTAGGAACTTTCTTCATTTATTTAGCAACTTTCTTCATCTCTTGATCTTGTGAATCAGTCCTGGATCTCTCTTTGCCCTTCTTCTCTTTCCCTCTGTAGTGTGCTGGCAGGTAATGCTAACAGATATTTCTTCTGCCTTGCTCATACAAGTTTATCTTACTCATTGCTTGAGCACATTGTGAAAAAGGTGGCCTTTTTTCAGCTTGCATATCCAATAATTGAGGTGTGGTACATTTGCAAAGCACACACACACACCATCCCACCTTTAAACAGGTACCCCTACCTATAAAATTACTTTTTTGTAATATAGTGTGGAATTACTTCTGGGGATTCAAACACATTAGATCAGGATATGACTAGAGTGTTAAGCTATTTACTAGTAATTTCTTTGCTAACATAGTTCAGCTCATAAAACCACAGCTCTGATCTCTGCAGTGGAAGTAAACACTGTGTGTACATATATATACACACATATATGTATACACAAAAAGTCACTTCTCATCCACTATAAAGTTCTTTTTCCTCTGTTTTTCAACTTCATTTTTTCTAAACTGGAAGACTTTAAAAACACAGCAGCCAGAAAGCTCTGTTGTTCCAGAAATGGAGATAAGAGCCCTCCTGTTCTTTTCCTCTGTGCACCACTTCACGCTGCATTTAGGACTTTGCAGCTCTCTGTGTAAGTGCCAACACTGTCTCTACTCATTCATTTTTCACTTTGTCTAACTTATCTCTGGACTTAGGGCATTCTTCGCCTGCTGCTGGGGCAGGTTTTCACCATTCCCAGTTGTCCAGTACCATTACTACTAGAGCTGCTCCTGCTCGCTAGGGCTGGCCTGAGCCATGGCTAAGAGCTCCAGAGAACTTGGCATGTAACATTATTCATCTTTCCAAATCTTCTTTTATTGCTTTAAATAATTGTATTCATCTCTGTCTTTCCCACCTCTTTTCCACTGCATAACATACCTTGTGGCTTCTGTGGCTGTATTTGAAAGAGGATATGTCAAAAATAAATCAAAAACCCCTCAGATTAATAAATCGCACATTAAAAAAACTGCATAAAATTTCCACTCTCTCCTGTCCTACTGAGTTTGCTAACTATAGCCAATATTTTCAGTTTAATTGCCTTACATTGTTTCTTGAAATTTATATTTAAACATCTAAGTAAACCATGTACCATGGAGGAAGCTCAATGTCTGCAGTTCTGTGGGTATCCAGAATATCCTGAGATCAAATGTTAGTAGTGGGGCTTTTGACAAGGTGTGACAAGGTTTTGATTCCAGACTAGATATTTCCAACTCCAGCTGTCCAAAATCCATGAGCTATCAAAATCTAGAGATGTGTTTAAGAATTTTGAGATTAAAATCAACTTGAACAAAAGCTAGTTCTGTTTTTCCTTTATTTTTTTTTCCAATGCTGCAGTCTTTAAAGTTTTCTTTTCAAGGTGTTTTTTTTTTTTTTCTTCACAACCAGAAGGGATAGCAATTGCCTTTACTGCCAAATGAGAGCTTGACAGTGTCATGTGAATTCAAGAACTGTGGCTTTTACTATTTTTATCGTGCTTGTTTGCAATACTTAAGGCTCCTCCCAGAGTTGGTAACAAGGGATTTAACTTTGAAAATGTTAGCATCTGCATCTGATTACATCTTTGTAGGATTTCTTATGGGCCTGATCTTTGAAATAGCTCCATATTAACTAGAACTATGAGTCTGCTGAAAAAAGGCCCTAGGTTTAATCCTATTTATACAATGCAGGTCTTGTGTTTCACAAAAGCAGCGTCACAGAAATATGAGATTTGAGAAGCCACTCTTAGCCCATAAATTATGTTCTTGGATATAGGAGTTCATCTTTATCTTACTAGGTGAGAGTTATTTGGTGTCATGAAGGAGTATTTTCATTAGTGCAGAATTTGGGATTACAGTTTTTTACTTTATTTTTGCTATGTGTGACACACTGTAGCTGTGATGCACACCTTCAGCTGTTACATCTGAGCAAATCAGAACGGACTAAAAGTTTGTCTTCCTCAGCAGCTGACACCTAGTGCATTTTGTCATCTTCAGAGAAAGAAGCTGTTGAAACTCTAAGTTTCTTTGCACTTATTTTGCATTAAGACATTACTTCATCCCTGGTCATGTATATTCAGATGCTTTCTGAATAGCAGAAGTAGTTTAGATGCTGATGTTTCAGAAAGGGTATTTCCTTTAAAGATTAAACCCAAAGCAACCTCTTCGGAAATCTCAGGGTTCTTCTTCTCTCCCTCTCAGCTATTCCAGCTCCCCTACCCCCAAACTCTCTCTCCTGCCACTGTTCCCAGGAATATATTGCAAAGGCTGCAAAATGCAGGAGTTCAGCATGCACCACTGAAATCAATATGAATTGTCATCAGTGGCTTTCATGAAGATTTATGTTTTACCAGTAATGCCAGCTTAGGCACTCCTGTTTCCCCTTCCACATTGTTTGCTTCATCCCAGCAAAAAAAAACCCAAAACAACTGTAGAAGTAGCTAAAATCTGTATACTTATTTATATTTTACTTACCTATCATTTACTTGTATTTTATTCATCCATATTTATCTGTTTATTTATACATTTGTAACCCGGATCAGCGGGCTCATCTAAGTGATCACACAGCCTGAAGAACTGAAAGGGTAGCAAACAGCTGGGAGTAGGTACTCTTCAACTTGGCAGTGCTGCTGGAAGAGTAGCGGTGCACCCATGACTGCAGAGCGTGGTTCCACATATATTTAATTTGAATGGGAAGGAGACTAAAGATGTCACCAGTCCCAGTTTTCCCATAAGCTCCTGCTCTTGAATTGAAATGTATCCCTTTCTGATGTGTGCCAATAAAACTGTAAGACTGCACCATAAAACGGTCGAGGAAATGAGAGAACCTGATGTTTTTGGAGGCTAATTTTTAATGATGAGTTTACAGTGCAGCCTCCCAGACAGTTGGATCAGCACAATTCAGGGTGACAGTGAACTGCGGTGTGGGGGACGTGAGAGTGTACATGAGAGGATCTTGTAAGGCAGCTTTACAGCCAAAGAAAATGTACCCAGAACCACATCCTGTCTCCTGACCCAGGTGAATTTGCAGTGGTTGTAGTGTACCTCTACAGTATGAAATTCACAGGTATTAAAAAGCATCTGTTTCTGTAAAGCAGTTAATTAAACTAGTCATATTTCACTGGTTACATAAAATACCTAACCTATAATTTAAACTTCTAGTTGCACATTAAAGGCACCCCTTTGTAGGAGATGTATAAATCACACTTCAGTGGCACCACTCAGGATTGCTAATTTTTCACAAGCGACAGGGAATTTCAGATGCAGAAGTCCCATTGATTTTTCAATGGAATTTAGACCCCCGAGTCATGTCGGCTCTTTAAAAAATTTTTACCCTTAATGATTTTCTTTGGGAAAGTTAAAAAGCCCACATGCCACCAGCAGTTGTGTAAAGAGAACGCTTACTGTGTTGGGTGCTTACTCATAAGGATTTAGCATTAGAAGTTTTCCTGTGTCTCTGCGCGTGTGTGTGGCTTTACCACACATAAATTATCCAGCTTTCCTTTTTCCTCCTACGTGTGGAAAAATATACGGACATTCAAAAGATGAACAAATCATCTGAAATGCTAACCCATGCCTTTTATTCCCATTTTAGGTTTAGGCTGGAAGATAGCTCCAGAACCAGTCCCAGTCTTTATGTAAAGCAGAGTAAAAACTATTGAGTTGTAAAAGCAGTTGGGCTGCAACTCTTTAGCATTCAAGCAACTGTCTCTAGAAGGGAAGCAGATTATGTGGTATCATATTGCAAAAGGGCTGTTCAACCCTGTTGCACTTACTCAGAGCTACGTATTTACTTTTGTCACTGTATAGCAGCGATTGCATTATATCCTTCCTGCCGGGACACGAGGAGAAACAGAAGGTTAAGTGTAAATGGGGGAGGGGAAAAGGAGGAGGGAGAAACAGCAGGAAAAAAGGCTAAAAAGGTAGAAAAGAACAGCTGAAGAGAAAAGAAAATGTTCCTCGCTGAGGAAGGAAAACATCCTAAAGAAACATGGAGAAAGAGGAGATCAGGCACCACACATACGGGATTACCAATGCAATTGTATTTCATCCCTGATATGACTGAAACCAAGATAGTCTGACCATAAGAAAATAGACGCATTTTATTAAGAGTACGTAAAAGTGGGAGGCACAGAGTCTGGCACCAGCATAGCCTAAAGGAATTTCCATGATTTGTGCCATGAATGCTGAATGGGAGACTTGTAAAAAGCACCTTTCTCCTAAGGAAAGTGAGATGGAATTTGTAAATATAGCCGAAAAAACAACAACAAACCAACCCTGAAGTAAAATAGTGCAAAATTATGAAAATACCAAAGGCCCGTTCTCCCGATATAAAAACCTGCAACCAAACACATTCACTTTAGGGGAGTGCAAGCAATCCAGAGGTCACTCGGACTGATGGGTTTCGGGGGGAGGGTCTCAAGATGAGACTCACGGTGAGTAACAGAAAGGGCAGAAGGGTTTCACAGCTCAGTGTTTCTCAAAATTAAGGGTGCTGGGGGAGGGGGGAGGAGGGGATGGGGCACGATAGGGGAACAGGCCTGACAGGAGGCATCCAAAGTGAGTCCCTTACCACCACCTGCTGCTCTTGCTAAGGCAGGTCATGGGATCTTCCTAGTAATTTCAGCACCCATAGGATCAGGCACTGTCACTGGGTTTGATGATCACACCTGTCGTGTTTCACTCATCTTATGGAGAACCCACTCATCTGGCCTCCATGCTAACACCCCCTGGTCACCATCCTCTCTCTGAGATGATTTTCAGTGCTGTGGCTCACCTTCTCCCCGTGTTGCAGCAAAAGCGGTTAGCCTGACCGGTGGGAGAGGCTGTGGCCCTGCAGCTAGTGTGGTCCCACATGTGTCAGGGCTCCAACCAAAGGCACATGTCCCTGCTTTGGTCCTCCTGCGAGGCTCAGCCGCTGTCGAGGGCTTGGCCATGGCCCAGCGCACAGCCCTGCAGGGCAAGGGTATGCTCCATCTTCTCACACAATCCCATGGGCCAGCCTTCTCGCCTCTCCCATCATGTGAGCCCATGCCAGAGGTCTGGACAATGTAAAAACTATTTTCCCTTTGCTGGAGAAAGAGCTAGAAGGAATATTCAACCCATTAACAGAATGTCTTGGCTTGAGTAGAAGTGGCATTTTTCTCCAAAATGTGTTAGTTAACTCATTTTAACTACTACGTTATGTATTCCGGTGAAGGCTGAGCAAGTAATGTTTTAATATGTGTTAGGCAGTGTACACGAGCCCTAGCAGTGAGCCAACTAAACCATATTAAAGTACAATTTATCCTGTCAATAACACGAGTCTAAAACCTGTTACCTAACACACTTGAGAAAAGAGAAAGAAAACAAAACTCCTTTTATTCCCACCCCCCAGCATCCCTAGCACTGAAGGGGGTTAGTGGATCTCAACATGGGACACAGTGAACGGCAGACAATTGGGTACACTAAGTTATGACTCTCTCTAAAAATATTGGTTTGTAACAGCACAAAAGCCTTTTGAGTCTGGCTCTTCCAAATTAGCTGTATGAAAGGATTAGGAATCTCTGCTAAGTAGATGGGATGTACTTTTAAAAAAAATCCTGACTTGTGCTAGATTTTGATGTGAAATGTGAGTCCATAATAGTTCAGAGGATACTGAGCTGATTATAAGAGAGACAGTGTGGTACCGCCTTTGCATTGTGAAAATAAGAGTAACTTCACTGATCACAGACAGATTTAGTCTGATGTAGTGGAGGAGAACAGCATGCTGGAGCTGTAGTGTTATTATCAGCTGGATAACCAGATTTTCCACTGTCTCAGCAAGATAAATATGAACTGGAGAAAGAAACTCCCCTTGACTCTGTTGTGCTGTCATTTGCTGTAGGGGCAGGACACATGATGATCGCTGCAGAGGTGTGGATAGCTCTATCAGAAGCACAGCAGTCCCTGGGAAGATAACGTTACTGGCTCCAGTCCTCTGAACTAGTTTCTTCCACACCAAATTACTGTTTTCCATTGCACGGAGACAGCACCCACTATTCACCAGTGTAGGCCTGGTCCATGTATTTATATACCACAATGAGCATACAGAACATTTTAAGAAACTAAAGGATCTTACAGCATAACCCAGACTTAACACAGAAAAGGATCACAATAAACAATGGGAGGAAAGAGGAAGAATGAAGGGAAGAATGAGAAACTGTGATGAAACTATTCTATACACACCAACCTTTACTTCCTTTTATTATAAGCGCTTTATTTAAACAATGATCAAGTACTGAAGACTTAAAGTTTTATGAATGCTAACTTTGCCTATAGACCATCTGCAGACTAAGGAATTCTCCTAAGACTGGTTATGCAAAGCAACAGCAGTGTTTTCACCGAGAAAGCTTACCTAGTCCCTGGCTTGTAATTGTCACCTGTAGTAAAGTCACCTTGCTTGCCCATCCTAAGCAGCAAACAAGCAGGGATTCATTTCTTTGGCCTCATTCTTCCTTGTTCTACATCTCAGGTGCTTGTTTTTAAGTGAGTAAAGCCCTACCACTTGCACCATGTTTGTATAGGTATAAAATGATAACAAAAGATAGTGAGGTCCAGTAAGCAGCTGCCTTAATGTAGCTTAAAGAAAGTAAATCCCTGCTCCCTTCTTTATGTTTATGTGTGTGGCTAAATCACGACAAGTGAATGGAGAACCTCAGGAACAAGCAGGTGAGAGAAAAGGTACAACACAGTGCTGCTGGCAGGAGATCCCAAATGTAAGGTTACCTAAAAAGCCAAGGAGGTGAGAGAAAAGGTGGACATAACACAGGGTCCAAATCTATAGCTGAGGGCAGGCACAAAGGGAAGAGGTCACTGAAAAATCAGGCTAGGGAGAAAGTGCTGGAAATTGTTTATAAGGTATAGACAAAGACCCTGTATGGAGGTTCCCAGAACCAAATCTTTTGCTTTCATGGCCAGCTGCCATGACCAGACTGACAAAAAGTGGCCCTTTATGAATGAATGGTGTCATCAAGACCTTACACATAATCCCAGCATTGCTAATGGGGGAGGGTGTGCAGGTCCTTCACCGTTGCTTCCTCCTCCTCCTGATTGATCAGAATTTACATACTCCGTGATGCACGCCAGACTGAAAAGCTCACGCAATACTGAACTGTAACATTTTTCTGTGAATTTATCACAAGTGGGAAACTTCTAAGAAACCACTGCATCAAAGAACTACAACAAAGCAGAGAAGAGTGGAGAGATGGGTGACAGAAAGGAAAGTGGTGGGCATGCTGTCCCTGGCCATCAGGGGTCCATAGGAAACCACAGGTACTCTGTTCTCCCCACCTCATCTGGATTCACATCTGCTTTTCCTATTGACTCAGGTGCTGGAAAGCATAAATGATTTTGATTTGATTTTTCTCCTCACTCAGTATTTAGGATTTAAACCTAGTTCTCCCAGGCCATGGCATATTTGCTTCGTGTTTGCTTCATGGGCAGAGGTTTGGCCTTTGCAAGTTGTGTTGAAACAGTTGGTCAGCACATGGAGTGAGACTCCCTGTCTAGTCATCCTCGGCATCTGCTTTTGCCTTGTCTCATCGCCCTGTACTTGGTGCAGCTTCACCACTTGTACAGTCAATAACTGTACCCGTGGATCTTCCCATCCAAGTGGATTATATTAGACTTAATAATTTATTATTTCTGTAATGACTTGGAAAATGCACAGAGTTACATCAACTCACCCTGCTCCCCTCCTGTACTCTAGAAAGCAGGGCTCCCAAGGAGGATTTATCCTGAAGAAATAAAAACAAGTGTTACTGTTATCGGTAGACTGATGACAGTACACAATAATTGTCACAGAAGAAATGTCCTAGGTCGCCACTGTACTAGCATCATCTCAGCAGTCAGCAACATCCACTCTGGTAAGCAACAACTTCCCTGAGCCCCTCAGGTGTTTACCTCCTCCTCAGACCTCCCGCCACAAGGTTCTGATCTCTGTTATGCTAAAGGAACCCCTAAGAAATGCCTGGCTCAGCCTGGCCCCCATCACAACCAATGATGCTGCATGCACTGCATCCCCAGTGATAAGACTGAGAGGGGCTGTTTACATGCCTGAGCTGATTCTGGATGAAGAGAAAGGCTTGGAGTTGCTTTGGTGGCTAGTACTCCAGCTAGTACTCCAAGGCAAATGGAGTGACTTTGCAAGGAACCTTGCAGCCTCCTTTCCTTCCTCACTGGAGGTTGCTACACGCGTTAGGTCCTCCCAGGGTTACGCAGATGCCTGTGTATTAGCTTGGTTTGGTTCTCTTCATCTAATTACGACCAAGCAGCTCATTCACTGCAGGGAACAAATATAGTCTTATACTAATGGAGTCCTTTTTTTGACAATACCAATTACCTTGCTCAGTCAGCCTTTCTTAAAATTTAAAAACGAATCCTTTTCTATAATCCATTTGAAAAAATAACCCATCATTGTATTGTGTTAGCAAAGCAATGATTGTTTGATAAGATTTGATAACGATATTAAAAGAAAGAAAAAAATTATCTTTCTCCTGTTCAAAAATCTTTTAGTAGGTCAGATTTAGATTAGTAGGTTAGTATTTAGTATTAGTAGGTTAGTATTTAATATTTTAGTAGGTTAGGATTTAGATTAGTAGGTTGGATGTATCTTATAATAAGAAAATGGCAGAATCACTTTGTTTCTAGCAAATTCTATGGACAAAGTGACCCAAGGTCTTGTACTTTCAGGAGAAAAAAATAGATTTACAGTATTTCTACTGTCCTTGGTTTGACAAAATGCCATATGCATTTGCCATATGCCATATGAGTCACAGTGGGGCTCATTAGAATGAGGATAAAAATTGAACCCAGAACTTAGTTGACTGAGTCAGTCTTTTATTAGGGAGTTTCATTTCCAATAAATACTTCAGGGTTGGTTTTTTGGTTGTTTTTTTTNTTTTTTTTTTTTTTTTTGTAATTCAGACGTACAGTTACAAACATTAGAAGTGGTAAACCAAGTTAAATAATTTTAACAGAAATGTTTTTTAAAAAAATCCCGTGTGATTTCATATTTTTATCTTCCCTTCTATTTTCCAGACACATTGGGAAGGCACCAAGTAAAACCCTGTCCTTGATGGCAAAGTTGACCTACAACTCAGTCTGAGGTTGTAATATTGTTTTTTATCTTGCTTGATCCAATTCATCACCCTTTACTGTTAGAGACAAATGATGTCCTACTGGTTAAAGCACAGAACATGAGCATCTAGATTTAGTTCTCTGGTTTGTCGTAGTCCAGAGGAAGCCTCTTGGTCCAAAAGCCTTTGAGAGATTTCACTCTTCTTTTGGTACTCCTAACCTCCGTTGATTTACAAAACACAAGTCAGACACCTCAGGGGATTTCATTCCTGATATTTTAGCAGCAGTTCATCCCCTCTGAGAGGAAGGATCATAACTTCTCCCTCTCTCACAACAAAACAAAGGAATTAATTAATCTGTGGAAAACTTAAAGATTGCAGCAATGGGTTCAGGGTGATCACTTTTCAGTTACAAAATCAGGCAGAAACTGCTACAAGTAAATACAGTTGTTTCTCTGTGCAAAACCCTGTGGAAATACAGATGAAAGGTTAAAGACCCGTTCTCCATGCATTGGAAAGAATCCATAACAGTGTTTTAGTAGTAAGCATTGCTTTAGTGTCTGTGCAAAAAATTTCCCTCATCTGCAACAGCTTGCGTACATCTTAAAGGTCTTTTCCAACCTAAATGATTCTATGATTCTGTGGTGTCAGCTTTTGTTATATGGCTGCCCTAGAGGAAACTACATTTCAGAAACACTGAATGGGAAGAGCAGGAGGAGCCCTGTGAGTCCGTCAGCCAACTGCTATGCAAACACACAGCATTGTAGCATGTGGGGTAGGCATCTTCTATTTAAAACCTGCAGATAATTGCCTCATCCACTTGCCTGGAGCCTACCAGTAGTAAGTATTTACCATTCCTTGGGGTAAAAGCATATAGCAGGAATTCAAGCCTTAGCCCAGCTCTTCTGGAGAGTGCTCTAAGAATAGCACAATGCAGCCCCCACCATGTTGCTGCTGCTAAGCAGGATCAGACATCACACAGAGTTCATTAGTCAGCTTAAAGACAAGTCTTCTAACCTGAAGTGAGGTTTAAAAGTATTCCCTGGTGTTCTGGGCTTTAGATTAAGATACTTTAAGAGTAGTAAAGACTGTACGGTTTTCAAAAGAGCTTCACAGAAATATAGCAAGATCAATCTGCAGGTATATCTTTTCTAGAGTTTTAACAATGCATGCCTTGCAAATGCACAGGGACAAGGACTCCCTCCATTAAGAACCTATTGCAACTGCTTATTGTATTTTTAGTGGTATTTGAAAGTAAAATTATATTGCTGCTGCTGTTTGATATCATGATAAAAAAGAAAATGTTCTCATAATAGTTATTTCGTGATAACTAATTGCATATTGCTGTCTGCTAACTGTCCTTCCATCTGTACATACATATTTGACATCACAGTAAAATATAATAATCATTTACATCTTTTCTTGCTATTCTGATACACCAAGTGTTCCTGAGCCCTGTGGGTTGCGTTTTGAGTAGCTATTTCAAAAAGAGAAGACTTGTGTACTTTGATGCCACAGTACACAACTTAGATGTCAAGACTACAATTATTTCCTGCCAATACATTTTCAAATTATAAAATTGATGAAGATATAGAAGGGAAAGAAATAGAGCAATAATTGTGTGGTGTAATTTACTGTAAACAGTAAAATGAGCTCCTTTATGTGCAGCTTCCTATGGGATGTGAGTATATATAGGGAACCTCCTCTAGTTTCTAAAGAAGGAAAAAAAAAGGGAGAGGTGGAGGGATGCCAGTTACTAGTTTCCAGAGAAGCCATTAAGATAAAAGCAGATGACGACCTGGCTTAGAGCACTGGTAATAGGATATGGTTCTTTTTCCCTCCAGGTTATGGGCTTGAATCAAGTTCAAGTTGTTAGCTACTCAAAACAGTGGTAGTACCATCCAATGTATGTTCAGTGGCCTTCATTGAAAGGGCTGCTGGTTGCAGTCTGGTTTGTTGTAGTACCAGAACCAGCTGAAGTGGTGCATCAGTGCTGTGCAAGCAGAGACACTAAGCTTTGGGTACAGAGAATAAAATTCTCAACCAAATACTGATCTCCCACCCACAGAAAGCTGAGGAGATGGAGGAGACCTTCCACCACACTGCTAAATTTGCTGTTTTCTGGCCAGACAGGAACTTGTTTTCAGTTACTGCCCTTCAGCATCTCTTACTGACAGATCTCCTGCTGTAGCAACCTCTAATGAAGATGCATAATGAACTCCCTATTGGAAGAGCTGGTTCCTGGGCACTGACATGTCCCTCCCCTTCCCTTTCCTCTAATTTCTTCCCAGTCTTTCTTTCCTCCATATTGGCCTGATTTATTGAGGCACTGTTTAATTAAAAGTATGGATAGCAAGTATGAATTAATGCCTCTGCTTCTACCGTCAAAACAATCTAGATTTTTTCCTGTGTGCTGTGCTTTTTTGTTCCACTTTGTCCTGCCATCTTGTCCTCTTTTGAACTCAGGGCTTTTAGTTTTCATCGGGAGGACTGTGGGCAGAGATGGTAATGCTGAGGGTGCTGTGGTGTCTACAGAGCAGCCAGGGTCTGGAGTAGGCACCCTACCAAGCCTTACTGGGATCCAGTCCCTGCCTTGGGGACAATGCTGTCTAAAGTGGCAAGCCTGAAACATGCAAAGGGGAGAGAAATGCTTCTGTCTCCATGAAAAACACCACAGGAATGAAGAGATCAATCTGAACATTGCAGTAGTTTATTTTAAGAAATACTGGCCTTGTATCTGTTGAAAAATTATGTACGTGACTCTTCTTCCAAGGTTAACACATTCTGAGATTCTTTCCTCCCCCCACCAGGGCTTTGGAATAAAGAAAGTGTATTCACCTCACAGCAGGCTGGGGTCTCAGGCCTGGTTAGAGGCAAGTACCATAATCTCACCTCAAAGACGACTACGCTGAGTAAGTCAAAGAAGGTGCTCAGAATACCTGAGAAACAAATTGTGATTGTTATCTTGCTCAACAAGGATGATTTTTCTTTTCCTAAGTCCCTCTGTCTTTTGAAATGATACATCGTAAAAACAGAGAAAAGGCAAAACTTTTCAGTGTCTTCTTAGTGATGAATCTAGCTGCCAAGATGCAGACTAGCTGGAAAAGGTCCAAAAACTAGATTTTTTTTTCCTGCCTTTTTTCATTTTTTAATAACTTTTTATTTTTAGGGTTGAAGAAAAAATAGTTTAATGCCTCATTATGTCTCTCTCCCGTCTCTCCCTACTATCTAAACTTTTAAAACATGCTATAAAGTAATTTAAGAATTCAGTAGTGATTTAAAATCTTATGATAGCTGCTAATAATTAAGAATATCCATTCTGCCACTATTCGGGAATTTCATCCATTTATTTCAATAAGCACAGAGTAGGCAGAAGCTGAATAACACATAAAGCAAACAGAGTCAAGTCTGGTTACGGAAACATGAATTGAGTTTCATTTCCGAAGGACGTTACATTTGTAAAATTAGTATCTCACAAATATTTTGAAACCGGAATTTCAAACTGGGAAACTAATAAAAGAAGTTCTCTGGAATTAATTATTCAAGATTTCTTTAGTGCTTGAAAAGATAAAGAATATCCTTTTAGCTTTGCAGGTATGGGACAGCAGAACATCTACTAATATGGAAATAAAAATTTACCTGCTTTCTTACAGTTTTCAGAATCTGTGCAATACCTGCACGTTGGATAAAAATCCATTCTGATACGCATTTTGATGTGCAGAGGTTGCTAATTCACTTTGTAAGAGATATTACCTCGTTATGTAGAATACAGTAGTTCTACTAAGCAGAATACTAGAATGTAGTAGAAGCACTAGAAGCAGAACATAGTATTCTACCAGAAGTAGAACACAGAATATAGAATACAGAATACAGTAGAATACTATACTAGAATAATGGACTTCCTACATCTTTTTAAAACTAACTAGTAGATGTAATAGTGAACTTAAATAGAACTTTATATCAAATTTTGTTTTTTCTAGACATTGATTAAAACACTAGGGAAATAATTTAATTTTTACTTGCTTTCTTTAGCTTTTTACTGTTTTTTTTTCTGTAGAAGACCTGTTTTCTGAGATCTTATTTTAAAAATTTACCTTGTGTTTTAATATTGACGCTAAAGATAAAATTAAGGTAAAATAGTTGCTCAATTTCTAATTATCATGACTTCAGACAGTATGATGGTACAGATTTAGTACCCATGCACTCTGAATGAAGTATGAAGACTGGTATCAACGAATGCATGCAGCTGGTAACATGGAATTAAGGAGGTAACATGCTCTCAAGGTTAAAGTAAGAAACAGAAAAGGAAATTAATAATGACTGCAGTTTTACTCTGTAAAGATGTGTGCAAACAGTTGTTATTGGCTTTTGCTTTGAATACTTGTGGGTGTTGGAATCTTTGGATGTTTCCTTAATAAACAAAGCAAAAGAAAGTATATATTTGTTGCAATTGGGTTATGGTCTCAGTTTTGTTGTGAAAAGCAAATGATCACACATAATGCATTATTTCGGTGTAGATATGTATTCACTCAGATGAACTTGATTTAATCTTTTTATATATCTAGCCTGAATTTCAAGGTTGTAGTGGAAAAACAAATCAAGGTAGTCTGAAACATTGTGACATCTCTGACCAAGGGATCTACTTACCATTGACTCCAAATATGCCCTTATAATACATCCAAGTCATAAATCTTTCTGCACACGTGCAGCAGAGATACAGATAAGTACAATGCTTTGTATTTTTTAGAGGCATGGACCCTTCTTGAATGTATATTGAGCTCTTCAGATGAAAGTCACTGCAGGCATAGGGCAGCAAATATTGATTGATGAAAAGCTGGACACGACCTGGTCATGTGCCATTGAGGCCCAGAAAGCCAACCGTGTCCTGGGCTGCATCAAAAGAGGTGTGACCAGCAGGTCAAGGGAGGTGATTCTCCCCCTCTACTCTGCTCTTACGAGACCCACCTGGAGTACCGAGTCCAGCTCTGGAGTCCTCAGCACAGGAAAGACACCTGTTGGAGCGAGTTCAGAGGAAGGCTACACAAATGATCAGAGGGCTGGAGCACCTCCCCTGTGAGGACAGGCTGAGAGAGTTGGGGTTGTTGGGGTTGTTCAGCCTGGAGAAGAGAAGGCTCCGGGAAGACCTTATAGCAGCCTTCCAGCACTTAAAGGGGGCCTATAGGAAAGATGGGGACAAACTTTTCAGTAGGGCCTGTTGTAATAGGACAAAGGTTAATGGTTTTAGACTGAAAGAGGGTAGACTTAGAATAAAAATAATCATGAAATTTTTTACAGTGAGGGTGGTGAAGCACTGGAACAGGTTGCCCAGAGAGGTGGCAGGATGCTCTATACCCGGTCAGGTTGGACAAGCTCTGAGTAACTTGGCCTAGTTGAAGATGTCCCTGCTCATTGAAGGGGGGTTGGACTAGATGACCTTTAAGGGTCCGTTCCAACCCAACTATTCCATGATTCTATTCAAGTCACCGAACAGAAGGCAATAAACACAGGTCTACGCTTCTGCTCCCAGCTCTGCTTCTAATTCACTTTCTGGCCTAAAACGAGTCATTTTGCATCCTCAGATACTTTTCTTAACTGTTAAATGAACATTGCTGATATTTAACCACATATTTGAGGTACCTCATGGTCTCAGGATAGAAGTATTGAGTTTTATTTAAAGTGTGGTTTATTAAATGCCATGTATTCTCTTGAACACTAAAGAGTGCTCGCTGAACTCCCTGTAGAACAGGGCTAGTGAACAAGTCAGGAATAGGACAATCTGAATACTAAGTAGATATGAAGAATTAGGGGGAAATTTAGATTAAAACTGAGGTATAGACAAAGAAGGAAAACCCTGAAAGAGGCAGGGAAGGAGAACTGAAAAAAAAAAAAAAGGTGGAGGAGATAGGAAATATGACGAGTCTGGGGAGATGGGAAGAGGAAATGAGAAACACATCTCATTCTTGCAAAGTGTAATCCTGTGGAGGGTAGGGTTAGTCATACATTAAGTTATTATCATAGATTCAATGTTGGAAATAAGGTTGTTCCTTATGGTAGGCACCTACCCGAATAAAACCACAAGCGCCTCATCATCTTGCTGATGCTTTGTCATTAGCTTCAGCAGGTGAGATAGTTCAGGTCAGACACTGACGGAGTTGAAATCCCACTTAGATTGATGAAGGGCAACCCATATGGAAAAGTTCACATTGACAGGGGCTATTTCTGTGGATCACTATGGATTTGAACTATGACATTTTAGGGAACAGAATATGGATTTCACAGGGTATTTTTTTGATAGATTTAAACTTGCCTACTGTTTCATACTATTGGTACAAGAAGGCTCAGGTCCTTGCCTATAGAATACGATCCCTGTGGTTAAGATCAACAGTAAATTATTAGATCAGAAAAAATAAAAATTTAAATAGACTGATCCCAAAATTTTCTCCAGAGTGAAAAAATAATGTTGTTTTGTTACAGCCTAAACCAGATTATTATTTCCTAATCCACCAAATTATAAGGTTTATAGAGCTATCATTAAGATAGAGAAGTATACATCAATATGTAAACTAGCTATTAAGCACAGAATAAACCATATTTTATCTTCTAGAAAACACTTAAGCCTCAGACCATCCAATTATTACCAACATGGAAAAATGTGAAGTTCTTGGCAAGGTAGTAAAAGCGTCTGACACAGGAGGGAGATTTCTAATTTTTAATTTAAAGACCAACTATCACTCTTACTAAAAATATCTTGAAACAATTAGGTGATCTTCAACACTCCAGATGGGTTAAATTTTTCACTGAAAGCCTTTACCAGACTGCAGTAATCTGTCATGACGCTGCTCAGTATGAATAGTGTGGATGAAAAATGCATGCTTTATTGGTTCACACATAAAAAGCATAAATAAGGGAGCAGAGAGCAATGTGTACATATGCGTTTTTATCAAACTTCCATACAGAAAGTTTGTGTTCTTGAATAGGGCATGCAGCCCTAATGAAGTAAAATAATGTCTAGGATTCATTTCCTAGGAACCTCGTGATTTACTTATTTTCTACCGTTACCTATGTACGGGACAGCTCTGCTTCTTTATCAGTTTAGGGAACACATTAAGAATGAGTTAATACGTAGTATTTCCAAAAATAACAAATGAGGAAGAATGTAATTTCTCCTCAGGCTTTAATTGTACACAAGATCTGATTTCATGTAAATAACAGCGGCAGAAACAAATCCTCAGTCATTTTTCTTTCTTACTCCCCCTTCCCTTGTGCTTTTCTTTTTCCATCCTGAAGTCAAACCTGGATATCCATGAACAATTGAGAAACATTTTTTTTATCCTATCCATCTAGTCATTGTTTTCTTTCATTGTTTCAGACAGGTTTGAAACCAGTGCTTGTCTCTGCATTACGTTTATTGACAAATCCTTAGAATGACGTACATTAAGAACAGAGAATACAAACTGTTATACTTCTAGAATGTGCCACACTCTAAGAAAGGCTTTTCCAGATCTCAAGGGGAATTTTTAAACCTAGGTTAGATGTCAATACCTATCTTTTGGCCCTGAAAGAAAACGAAGAGCACCCATGTCTTCTGTTATTTTAATTCAAGGTGGTGAGCTCTCCTGAGACTTAGGCTGATGTTATTTAGATGTCTGACTGCTGATTCGGGAAATAAGATTTCAGCATCCTGGACCCAGCTGTGTTAGTAAGACCTGTACAACAATTTAAGGAGTGCTGTGGCTTCTCTTACAGTTTTGGGGAAAAGCTGGTACATTACCCTGCAGCAGCCCATGGCGCACGGCAGACGATGGAGGGCTGCAGTGTCAGTGGTAGAGACTGAGCTTTCCAGTCTCTACTACTGGAGAAATCGTCCAGAAAAGGATGATTTCTGCCTTAATGTGAGCACTCCTTCATGCTTATCAGGAGAAGATATAAAGCCTTTGTACAAGGCTAACAGATCCAGGTGTCTTTACCTTGTGAATCAGGTTCTTAGAAGGGAGAAATCTCTTCATCTGCCTAAGTATTTAACTCAAATCGTGTTTAGGGATACTTTATTCCTGCCCACTGCCCACCTCTTTCTACTAATAATTATATGAAATAATATGAACATTATTAATAATTATATTAATATCAAATAATGTGAACATTTGATTTAAGGACAAGGTACTTACACCTCTTAGGCAGAGTAGGAGTTAGGCACCGAGACACTTGCAAGAGGCTGTCCTTCAGTATCCTGACACGTTGTGTGTCCTTGGAGTGATTGCACAGGCACCGGGCGAGCATCACAGGTGCCCTTCCCTGCCACACATGGTCCAGGGCTGGGGAAGGTGGGAGGGACATTATGAGGGTGGCCTTCTCCCATGGACTTCCCTTCACTAAAAGCCATCACACGTCATGGAATTTTAGCAATGGCCAAGCTTTCCCTCCGCATGAACTTCTGAATGTCTAGTATCCTCTTAACATTGAAGGACTAACGTGTTTGGTTATCAAAGCACGGGGAAAGGAGTATGGTTAAGAGAGAGGCATCACTATGGCTCGCTAGATTTGAGATTTGAACTCCCCTAGGTTAATTGGAAAACCTAAGCCAAAGCGCACGGCAGAGCGGGAAAACAGGCTTGTATCTGTAGCTGCTTGAAGAATGTACTAGAAAAACAGCCAAAAAAAAAAGTCTTCCATTTCTTAGCTATGCCTTTCTGTGACCCTTACTATGACCTGTTTGCAGTCCCCAGCTCAAATCCTTGACACTGACAGACAGACTTTCGTGGCGTATATCATGACCGACATCGGAGAGAGGAGGAGGAGAGAGACAGGAAAGCCTGTAGTCACTGCCTGAGGCCCCTGCTGCTGCAGGAGAAATCTCCTTATGAATTATAGTCATAACCTTTGTAAACTTTTGCTTTTGTTGTCCCAAAGGGTTTGGTATTTCGTTAAATAAATACGAATTAAGCACATGCATTTTTTAATATCCTAAGAATTCAGTGCACATGCTGCAATGACATAAAAGTGGGAATATTGGCAGTTTTTATGTTCTAGAATTCCACCTGCACACAGAACAATAGCAAACCGAGATCCTCTGACATCTGCTCAGGAGAGGGTGATGATGGTTTGAATCACGATGGGTACTTAGGCCCTGCCTGCTAACTCACACTAAAATCTACAGTCTGAAAAGGTGTCTACACAATGCATTGTGTAATTTCTACTATTTCTTGCTTTCATGTGAGCTAGTATGCCTTTGGAAATCACCTTTGTTACACAATATACCAATCACAATGTTGACTCTAATATGAAATCGGAAGACATAGTTTCCTCCCTCTGAAGTACAGTCAGCACTACAGCTCTTAGGGACAAGGTTTCTTTTTATGTTTTGCAAAGTGTCTTCTACAAAGAGATTAGAGATTGTAGCTGTAGATTGCACATACTGCCATAGTAGAAATAACTATATATCATTATTAATGAGAATTGTGCTCAAGGAAGGGCTGGAAATGAGTACTTTATGATCTAGACTGTGTTAATATTAAATAGTTACATTTTTTTAAATCTATATAATTATTTGGATAATATTTTTTGTCACCAGACAAAGCAAATACATGTTTCTTCCCCTTGACTTTTCAGTGAATTTTTATAGAAATTATCAAGTGTGAGAAACTTAGCAGATTGTTTTGTACTTATTATTAAAAAAAAAAAACAAACAAAAAACCCCCCAAAAAACCCATGAAACAAGCTGCATGGGGATGTTTCCTGTTGCTCCATCCATTCTCTTCACCTGCAGTGCTACAACAGAGAGAGTCCTTAGGAATGTGCTTTGTAAACGTGATTTTTTTCTGCATAGTTAAATTGGTGGAAGTAGTTGAAAAGCATGAAATTCTGCTGCATAAATTATTATTAACAATGTGGTTTATTTTTGTTTGGCAGTTGAAATTTTAATGGAATGTTCTGCTGAAATTCAGAGATTCACTCGAGTTTTAACAAGCTACAGCTAGAAGGAGATTGCGTTATTTTTTATGTATTTGTTATTAAAATTCTTGATAAATGTTGCAAAAATTCTACCTGTGAGCTGTTTTTCACTCTCTAGCTGATATTAAACACTTGCCACTAGAGCTGCATTTTTTTATGGTGATTTGTCACATGGTATTATTTCTGCTCCTGAAGTGGATGAATGCAACCTTCATCAAGTTTCTTGTCTGAAGCCTCACTAGAAATACATTTCAAAATGAAAGTCTTCAGTATGTATGTGCATAAAATTTTCCATAAAGATGTACTAGTACTATTTTCTTGCGTGAGTGTTTATGACAAGGGGACATGAATACTTGCAGCATGGGTGAAATGAATACATATTTTAATACTGAGCAAAATTTAATAAAGTTTGTGTTGCTCACCCAACTGTGTTTTGTTTTAGTCAGCATTTATCCAGGAAAAACTATCCAGGAGCCTTAGAAAAGCCCACGGAACAGGTTCCTGTGACCCACAGTGGCCGTTGGCCAAGCCGCCCAGCCTGGGAAGATGGGAATGCTGCGGCTGTGGGATGCTGCTCCTCAGAGCATGTGAAGGTACAGTTTTAGATCTGAAGGGGAAAAAGCTGAATTTTCCTAACATTTCTCTGGTGTGCTTTTAAAATCCTTAAGTTAACAGGATCCCAACTTGCTTGCAAACCTGGTAATGGTTGTTCTTTCAGGGTTAAATGAACGCTGGTGCCTTTCTTGAACGCAACACTGTCTGCTTTATTTAAAGCGTCAAGTATTCCTGCGCAGCCTCCACGTGTGCCAGACTGGTTGTCCCCAGGACGGACCCTGGCAGCACAGATTGGAGCTGCAGAGGTGAGTTATTTCTCCTGACTGTCATGCCGGGTGGACCCAGACTGACAGAGGAGGGTGGAAAAACCTGCAGCATCCTTTCACACGAGGATCTGCTGCTACTCTCTGCCCCTTTCCTGTAAATGGTGTTAAATATGTGAACATGATTAAACCTTCATCTATAGGTTTTGGGTATGTGGCAACCAGGGAAAGGTGGGTGTCAGGTTTGAGTGTGATTTGAGGGAGGAGTGGGATCTGAAAGCTATAGATGCTGTTTTAAAGCTTTTCTCCAGTAATGATAATAATGAATGACGTAAGCCATTCCATAAGACTGATGATTAATCCTAATGAATATGTTGCATACGTATGTTTCACAGCTGTCATTAAGCTTCCATTTTAACCACTCTTCTCCTTTCCCCACTCCCACCCATGCCTGCAATCTGCAAACTCTTATTCCCTGTAGGTATTTTGATAGAGAAACAGACAGGTAACGATCCCGATGTCAGGCTGAAAGCCATGCAACTGTCAGTTCACATTGCGTCTGGCAGTCATTGACAGCTTGCTTCTTCAATTTTACTAAGATTAATATTCTTCCCATGTTTTATTTATATTTACTGATCTTGCCGCCGTGAATTTTTAGAGACATTTTCATGTTAAAATTCCCTGTTAAATACCAAATCTGCATTTTCTTCAAAATCTAGATTTACATTTCATCAGTATTGCTTGTGGGATTTTTGCGTGCTGCTAACGGCCTGATCACATGTGTGATCCTTTATTCACACAGTGGTCAATAAGGCTGGTTCTGATCAACCCCCAGGACCATCATCCTGGGAACATCCTCAACCTTGGTTAACTCGACATAAGGCAGAAGAAGACTACTCAGATGCACACAATTATTCACGTGTGGAAAGCATTTGAAAGATTCAATTCCTGTAACAGTAACATTGTCATCAATGTAATGCTGTTGAGCTTAAAAGTATTTACATGAGTAAACGATTGCAAGGTTAGACTGAACTCTCTGGAGAATCTTGTACTGTTCTGTCCATTTGGGCTGGCTCACCATCTCTCTAGATACTTGAATTGAAATAGCACCACACCATGATGTTGAAATTGTAAATACAATGGGGGAAATTATACTTAAACCAAAAGAATTTTAAATACAAAAGATAGAAATAGTTGGAAATTTGGAAAAAATATCTAATTTTATGAACATTTTTATATAAATAGCAACAGGCTATTTAACTAATTTATATGAAAATTATGTTTGAAAAAATGTAAAAATTATATATCTTTGTCTATAAATATATATTTTTGCATTATTTAAATACAAAGACAAAGGCTGAATCTTAATTTCTATGCTATGTCTGTTTTAAAAAGCACTAGCCAAATCCCCCACTCCTCAGTCAAGGTTTTTTATTGGGTGTCATATCTGAGTGCAGGCTGACTTATTTGACCCAATTTAGGGAAATTCAGATCCTCACATTGAGCATCTCTGTATGTGTATGAATTGTAAATTTTCCCCTCCAGGACTCCTTTTAACCCCTCTGATCTTTCAAATTGCATGTCTCTTAACTTCACGGATAAATTAGCTGGTTCCGACCCCATCTAGCCTTGAGGTGACACTGGTGTTTTATCTCTTTTTTCTTTCCTTTCTCTCCAAATCTGCATCATCATGGTTTTTCCTATCGCCATGGCAATACGGCTGAGTACACAGAGTAGTGCAACAAGCCAATTGTGTGTAAAAAGTTTGCACAAAGGCAGATTTGCTAACTAAACAACAAGCATTGCTGATACACGGCTCCTGCAGGGACGTTGGGTGGGGGTGGAGGGGTCCTTTTGCATCTTCTCCCCTTACCCAGCGGTTACAGGTGAAAACGGGCAGAGGAAAGACGACACGTCGGGATTTCTAGAACAGGGACAGGAGGGGAAAACAGCTTCACTAAGAGGACAGTTGCACCAAGTGTGACATTTTGTTCGGATCATAGGGAGCTCTGGCAACCTCTGATGAAAACATGGGGGATTCAGCACTTCTTTGGTGAAAATAACCCTGCCCTGGCCCTCAGAGAGGGGGCGTGTTGTAAATGAAGAAATGGTTGCACAAACAATCAAGGACACAGGAAAAGCAATGAATCGGTGCAAAGCCCCTCCATTTAGCCTGATAATACTCGCCATCTTCTTAGATGTGAAATGAATAATAATTTGCCCTCCAGTGACACTTCAAGACAGCTTCTTTTTTTTTCTAAATAATAGTAATAAAGTAGTTAAAACAGAGATGCCTTTAATTTTTCCTAAAATAAGAGGAAACGGCTGATGAATGGGCTGTAGCTTTTTACTTTTCTAGCCTAGTTTTATTTATATTTAGTTCATTAATTATTTTTTTAGGGACAAGCGGTTAGGCTTATTTTCAGTGAAAGGAATGCTGGTGGTTCTCCCAGGGATATTATGAGAATGTCAGGGAAGGCCATAAATATTTGATAAAGACTGATAATAAGAGTTTTCCATGCTAAGAAAAAGTCAATGATTTTTTGAAAAGGGACACATAATGATTTTCTGACTAACTGCAAAAATGAGATGGCAGTAATTTTAATATTAGTTAATAAATATTGACGTTAGTATTTCAAAGAGTGTAATCAGGCCTTGGTTGGATATTGTTCAGCAGTATTGTTATCAAATCTTGACTGTTTCCACAGAAGCTATTAAACAATATTTGCAGGAAGCTCTCAGAATAAATCCAGTAAGACTATGCAAGAATTAACATGTGCTCTCTGCATCATATTTTGAGCTCATTTATTTTGCTGCCTGAGTTAAAAACAGCATTGTGCAATAGGTTACGTGTTTATGGCATCCTCATACAGCCTTTGTGCAAAATGGTTTGCTTAAAATGACAGCATCGGACACAGAGTTAATCTGATGTCTTCAGCATACTTTACCTTGTTGTATCTCACAGTTACTCAGAAACTTACTGCTTAGGGGAAAAAAAAAAGAGCTAGAAAATATCCAGGGGTCACCCAGAGTCTGAAATGTCAGCTGTTATTCATGTTGGTAGCCTGTTACTGCAGAGACTGTCAGAAAGTCATTATTCAATGATGATTTTTGAGTTTTCAAAAGCTCTTAGTCCCCGAGTTACCAGCACCCCTACCAAAGCCAAAATCCAAAATTGGTTTCAGAACTGCTACATTGCTGGTGAAGGATACCCCTGGGATACCTGGTATTTGATGAATTAAAATGACATAATTCTTGTTAGCTTTAGTGTTGATAATGACTGTCTGCTGAGAACGCGCAGCAGTGAATGGGGGGAGAGGGAACGGAGCGAGCTGACACCTCCCTCTTTGGTCACAAGTTCATTAACAGACACGTCTGCAACAAACAGGCTGGACTTAAAAATTGACCTTTGTTTTCAATACAGATCATTTTCATCAGAAAATTCCTGAGCAGCAAGACTGTTTCCTCACAAAACAGTGCCAGGCTCTAAGCAGTGTATCTTTCAGGGGGCAGTGCATCCTTGTCCCCGGATGCCCACTCTTGTTCCTGCTCCTCGAAAGCCTCTGCTGTGCTGTGACACCCTGTGAGCTGGACGGGGGAACAGATCTGGCTGAAAAATAGCACATTTTGGATAATCTTTAGCTGGATTAATTTCCTGATCCAGGTGAAATTGTTCAAAATAAACCGTGAGAGCAAGAGAAACTGAAGCTGGCTGGTGTAAGAAACCCTGCTCACTGATGGGGAGCCGTGACCCTGCCTCGGTGAGTGCGACCGCACCATCCTCACCTTGGACTTGGTGACGTATTCCCAGACCCTGCCCTTCTGCTGGCCCTGGTGCTCCCCTGACCTTTCTGTGACTCAATTTAAAGTCTCAAACCAGCTGAAAAGTAACCCAGGGGGAAAAGAAAAAAAAAAAAAAAAGCCATTTGTTTAAATTGGCTCAATACGGGTTCAGATAAGCAGCCATGCTAATGCACTTGTGTGCATCAGCAACACGTGGCATGACCCAGGGAGGAGGGAGGACCCTCACTAGCTCGATCAGTTTAAATTGTCTTGAAGCTGCTCCCTGGATGTCTTGCCAGGGTCTGCGTAACAGCAAGGGGGGCAGTTTCTGCATGGCAATGTTTAGTCCTGGCTGATTTTAAAATGTAACGTAAAAAGGCTCACCTTCTTTAAAAAATGGGATTTGTGACCCTTTCTTTTATAAATACACATGCACACACACACAGGGTATAAATTATTCTGGAAAATGTGTTGATTTATATAGAGGGGGGAGTAGAAAGGAGAGGAAAACTAAACAATTTCTTTTAGTCTTGCTAGTACCAAGAATGCCAAGCCTGGTTTTCCCCTGCTTGCAGACGAGGAGGTTGGAGGCTTTTGAGGGAGGGATTAGGATTTTATGAGGGTTTTTTTACAGTTTAGATTAACTGAAAGGGACACTAGAATTTTAAGAAAGGATTTTTTTCCTCCTATCTGATTTTGCATGCTGAAGTTTAACAGCTGTTGCAAGCAAGAAGAAAACATATTTTTCCCACTACATCTTCTGATTCCACCAGATGAACTGAGTTTCTTTGGCATTATTTCTTTAAAAAAGAAAAAAGAAAACCCTAGGCAGTTAAATTTAACACAGATATGATTCTGCTGATTTAAAATTACATTAAAACAAAGGTCAGATTTGGCTCAACCTTATGACCACATTATTTTCCATTCCCTTTCCCTGCCCCCCCTTAACTATTTGTCCCATTGTTTCGCTGGGGATTGAAGTTAGATTTACTGGCTGGCAATTACAAGGATTGCTCTTTTGCCCCTTTGCCCCTTTCCCTGTTTTAAAAAATAACAAGGGAGGAGATGCAGGGGGAGAGGGAAGCCTCAGAGGGGTTTGTTTGTTTGTTTTTTCCCAGTCTTCCTGTAGGTTGCTGGTGTTATACCGTGACTTTTTAGGAAAAGCGAGAATACAAGCCAATCGATTCCCTCCAGCTCCACAGGACTGCACTTTCCTGGGACACCGCAAACATCCAATTGCCCTGTGAACCGCCTTATCTCATTTTATTAGATACGGTTTTCCATGTGCTATTGTTTATCACCATTTTTATACGTATTTGCCCTTGTTGTATTTTCTCTGTCAGCTAGAGCAACAAGCTTTCCTTAGCTTGTGAGTCCCATGCGGGGAGCAGGAGTGAGCAGCGCCCAACATAGAATCTCCTCTCCTGCATTACCAAGCCCCCTGCACCACAGTGGGATTCACTCCCTAAAGAGATAAAGTTCTCACCAGGTTCTCCCCCGCCTTCAGCATTTCCACTGGGGTGAGTGCAGGCATTTGCTTTAGTTTATGACCGTTAACAGAGGCTGTGGGGGACATGCTGGGTCAGCACGTCCTGTAACTAACTCCTCTGGCTGGCAGAACCGATGTCGGGGGCTGCTGCCATCCTCAGGAGGTCCCCCACAGCCACAGAGGGGTTATGGCTGGGTTTGGTTGTGGGAAATTCCTCTACCCACAGATTTCCCACCCCGGGGGTACTCTTTGGGGGTTTATATCATTGTAAGATAGCACCGACTGGGACTGGATCTGACCACCTACTTATATCCAAATAGCGTATAAACCAGCAGTAAAACTGCAGACAAACAGAAATGACATGTGTTTGAACATCCTCTGCTGTGTTGTGATCCCAGGAATGCTGAAACTGGTGTCTGAGCACCTTGAACCCCAGTTGTAGAGAATTTGAAGTGCATCTATTAAATTGCAGCCTCTGCTGAACCTGTCAAGAAGGGTGTCTGCCCCAAACGGGAACTGTCCAAAAAGTCATGCATGGACATTTTAAAGTTATGCGAGGTCAGAAAATACAAGCAAAACAAAACCAAACCAAAGCTGGGCGATTGAATGGCCTCAGGCCAAACCTGTGAGCGAGGAGAGACCTTTCCCTTCAGCCAGGCCCACTTAGCCATGTGAAATCAGGGCAGCAGGGTCACATAGCGCTGAGGTGGGGGTCATCTTCCCCTCTAAACCACAGAAGTTTAGATTCCAGTTTTATGAGCATTTTCCATCCTGACTTCATTTTAGGCAAACAGCTAGGATGGGGAAAAAAAAAAAAATAGCAAGCTTCATTGAAATGCCTGGGTACCTGAAACAGTCCTTGTTTTTGCTGCTACAGCAAGGGCAAGCTCTGGGGACAAGGGGGAGACAAGCGGGGTTTAAAACCCACGACTGGCTGGGGTTCAGTTCTCACATTAGTACATGCGGCTGCCTGTGCTAACATACAGGTGTCCTGGTACCAAAGGCCCATCCTTTTTTTTTCCCCAAACTCTAGCCACAATAGCTAGGCTGAGGATGAAAGTTGGGTGCACGGATGACTTATGGGGGTGGCTGGGAGAGGGTTGTGATTCCTAGCTTTCCTGGATCTGTTTTCTGGGATACTTCGAACAGATGACCCTCCAGACCCATCAGCAGCTCCTCCTTCCCTGGAGATCCCCTTTCCCCACCCCAGACCCCAGACTGGCCCTCCGACATATGTTGCAGTTCTTGATTTTCAGTGATTTTCCCCTTCATTAGTTGAATTCTATACTCAGTTAATCTCTGCTTGCTGGATTAGTAAAAACTTTTTTTGTCTTGCTGTGAGCTGCACTTTTTGTGATCTCTATTTTTAAATTCCAAACAAGCAAGTTGGAAAGGAAATACTAAAGGTTTACTGGCTATGACTGTGAAATCAAAACAACCACAAGTGACTTAAAGTTTTATCGATGAAACTTGATAAATGCAAGCTCTAACGTTTTCTTTTTTTTATTTTCATTTAAGTGAACTCTGAAAGGGTTTTGCAGAAAGTCTAAAAACTCCATCTCTCTAAAAACATATCTCCAGAGAAAATTATCTCAAAATACAAAAAAAGAGTCAAATAATTTAGAGCCTGTGGGTTTAACTTCCACTGACAACCATTTTGCAAGCTGAAGGTGCTCTGGAGCCACTGTAAAGCAAAACCACTAGGATGTTGAAAATTAAAGCTCCAAGCCTGAGTCCAAACTGCGTCCCTGTGTATGTATTCTAGCACAAACAACACCCTGTGTTGGGAAAATGTAACTCCCACTCTGTCCAGGGAAGCCTGGAAGGTGTAGTGGCAGCAAGACATGAAAAGGCTGGAGTTTGAGTCATAGCTCTTTCATTACCTCCCCGCCTCTCATGGAGAGGAGGTCCCTGGCCAGGATTTACAACACTCCAGTTTCTCCCAGAATAATTTGATGAACAACTTTTTGGGAAGGTTGCCAGCAACCTCCTCTTGCCCTTCCCCTGCCACTGCTTCATGTTGTCCTTGGCTTTGTACTAGTTTGTTCTGCCACAAAATGAAATAGGTGATGGAGCTGAATCTCTGCAAAATTCACCATTTATTCTTATATTTCCTATTTATTTGTCTGTTTTATCTTTCCTGGGTGTTTATTTGGTTTTCATTTGGTTTCTGTTTTGTTTTGTTTGTTTTCCCAGGGGATCAGGTCTGCCACCCAGCCTGCTGCACAGCCAGCACAGCACTGCAGGAGGGACACGGGAGGAACAAGCTGCTGGTGAAGGCCAGAAGCTGCACAGGACAGCTAAAGCATCCTCCGGCCCATTGGTACCAGATCACAGCTTTAGTCCATTTGGAGACCTGCTGCCCACTATGGCTACTAAATATATATTTACCAGCATATCTGCAACCACCAGCTCTCTGCTGAACTGTCCCTAATCCACAGCAAAGCAACATGGACACAGCACGCCTGCAGAACACAGGTGCCCGGCTACTGTTTTGACTTGTTTTGCACAGCTGTGAACACAAGGTAGAAGGCAGTGGAAAATCAGGAACAGAATAGCTAAGGATGCTATAAACAATGTCTGTGAGGTCAATTTAAATTTAGCTTGTGTTTCTCAAGAGCCATTAATGCTGCACCGCTTTGCATTCTTAGAAAGGGGAAGGGAGGCGGTATCCAAGTAAACTGACACTGTTATCTAAACAACCAAAGAAATCCCTGGAGGCCATTTAGAAGGCATTGGAACCAGGTTTCCCAAATAATGTTAATTGTATTCTTGCCTATTAGTGTGTTAAAGCATGCAGGCAAAGATATAAGCAACACTAAGAGAAGACACGAAGCGGCGTGTATGTGGTGTGCTGCGTATTCCTCTCGCTCTTCTTCCTCTTCCTTCACGCTCAGGGTACTCACGTCCTCCTGCTGCTCCGAGGTTACTTCTTTCAGAGGAATAGTTGCAAACAGACTTCGCTGTGGTTAACTGGCAGCTTAAGGCACTGCAAGGATTGTCTTATACGAGGGACACCTTTTTGTGTCACGTTCTTGGGGAAGCTGGTGGTTATTAGAGATGTATGGGCAGGTGTGTGGCTTAAACAGGAAAAAAATGTTTCTGCATGACTCAGTGTTTATTTTTATATGCTTTTGCTTTCATTTAACTTACCCTCAAATCCTTTTTCTTCCAGATACTCTGAGAAAGGTGCAAGGGTCTCTAAATGTCACCTTAATCCAACATTTCCTCCCCGTGTACTGCTCCTCCGGCACAGTGCTGCCTACCACTGCAGAACATAAGGGACAAATGCTTTTTATTATAGCACAGTTTAAAATGCATTTTCCAGTTACATGAGTATATAACATTTTCTAAACAAATAGTCTAATTTAGTATACATAGGCAGCTTTTTAATAGGATGCTGCAATCAAAAATTACCATACAACTCTTAGGGCCCAGTATCACAAATGTTATTAATCTCCTAATGAAAACATGTGAACACTACGCTTCACTGTAAAAATCCTTTTCTTTTTTCTTTTTTTTTTTTACTTTTTACTAAGTGCAGGTAGCAGATTGTTTTGGTCTATTGGAAACAATTAAATCAAAGTCCGTGGGGCTTTCTACAGCTGTATTTAATAGAGAAGGGCAGACTCCTTCCTGCTGCTTAAATTGGTTGCTGCGATGCACAGCTATTTTTATTTTTGTGGGAAAATTAGGTTTTTGAAACCTTAAAAATTATTTACGGACTTGGCAGAGGAAAAAAAATACTTAGTTATAAATCATCACAAATGTAATGCCCTGTATTTACTTTGTGATGTGTATTTAAATTTCTATTTTGACTCAGGAATTTACCCTGATAGATTAATCTATGTTTAGTGAGAGAAGCAACTCATGCTACCTGTTTCCACAGTGAATTTGCATTAAATAAGATGGGTAAGAGGAAAGCTGAATACCCCATTTGCACATTAAAAGCTGATCATTAATCCTATATTTTAACTCTACAACTGTCAGGAGCTATTATTTCCCAGAGAGCCTGACAGTTCAAGGGATAAACTGGAGTGGGTCCCATTATAAAGGTCTATGAATAGACGTCAGAATAGTTTGTGCATCAAACCCCAAAGGCTATTAAATGTGATACTTTAAGAATCAATTTGTAGCTTAATTAAAGCAAAGGCATGTGAATCCTAGGACAGATTTTAATAAAGCAGAAAATGTAGCATATAGAGAAGCATTTTAAATACAATTAGGGAAATGTAAAGATTTAAAGAAATACGTACTATTAAGCATAAAAGAAAGCCTCATCGATTTTCAGCCTAGTGCTTGGAAAACTGTGCCACAGTGTGCCACAGCAAAGAGACCAAACACGGAGAGGTGAAGAAATGCTGCTTTCAAAATTGTCTTCAAGTGACTCCAGAGCAGATCAATAAGAGACCTGATAGCTTATGAGCCTCTGAGACAAGTCAACAAATGCAATGCGAGAAAAGAGGACGAAAGAGCTGTCTTTGTACAAAAAAAAAAATTAGTTTCTAACAGGACATCCTGCTGAGTTTTACCTGAGTTCATTAGGCTTGAAGACCAAGATCTGCTAATTCCACATGAAAAGTTCCAGACATTTGCAAAACCAAATCAAACGTGATGCTGTACTTAGGCTTGTTAAGAAGTTGAAGTTAACACTAAAAACTGCTTCAATGGGCTATCAGGAAACAAGCTGCCCAAGCCTACCAGGCTCCCCCTTTCAGCAAGCCAAAAGAAATCACGTAGCTCTGTGCAGTTCTTCCGAGGCTTGTAAGCACCACAGTAGACTGGCCCTCCAAAAAAACAAATGTTGGGAAAAGAACATGATTCTCCAGTATGTTACTGTGTTTTCCCCCAAGGGGTCTCAAATGAAGTCAGGGAATCAGGTCTAACAGATATAATTACAAGGGCAGGAGTGCAGAATGACGGACAGCCTCACTGTACCGGGTACAATTTCGTTATCTCTCATTTATTTCTACAGTCTCTTTTTCTTAAGTAGTTTATATCCTGGAGTCCTCGAAACAGGATGTGCCTTAAAAATTATATGTCTTCCTCTGCTCTCTCCAATTTAATTGTTGTTTATTATTCAAAGTAGGCTACTGAAATAAGATCTCATAAAAATTAAATCATGGTTCATATCCATAGCTGAAAATGCAGCTCTTCAGTTACTGCAGCTGGAAGAGTTGAAGACAAAGAGAAGTTTATTATAGATGGTTCCCCCTGGTTGTTGTGTTGAGAGCTAGCTGAGACACGAATGGAAACTCCAGAAAGCCCCTCACTTCACACTTCACCGGTTATCACAGATTTTAATATTCCAGGGGGGGACAGCTGAAAGCTCTATGATCTGGGTTGACCATAATGTCTAGTAAATAATTGTCTCTGATAACTTCAGATTAGCTATTTGTGCCTTTTTTATATCAGCAAATGCCATTAACTATTAACCACTGCACGGTCCACCAATATTTGACTATTTTGAGCTGGAGGCAAGCTGTCTATAGGCACGGGCACATGTGAAGGTATAAACACACATTAAAGGAACTAGGTTCTTCACTATATTCTTAAGTTGTCTAGACAAAATAATATAGAAAGAATCAACACTGAGGATGTCTGTTCACTCAGCCCCTTATAGGTGTGCTTTATGGTATCATCTTTAATTACACACACACACTAATTTTATTGCAAAGCATCATTTAAGTTTTAGGAATTAGTGGCAATTCCATGTTTTGCTACCTTCGAAGAAGTCTGTTATCTCATGCTTTATTTACCACATGCTATTCAAACGCTTCTCTCCAAAAGGAATAATTAAATTCCTCATGAGATTTTCTGTGGTGACCAGTTCTGCAATATTTGAACGCTTCATGAACATAAATTAATTTACCTCCCTCTTAGCAGTCGCTGTTGGAATTCATCCCAACCTTACTGCTCTGAGTTCTTAGTACAGCAAAATTTTGGCTTTGCCCCTGTAATCTATACTAGAATAATATATTCCAGCATGGAACAGTGAGGACACTAGTCTATAACTGAGGACGTGGCATATGTGGTGCAGTCGGCACTACCAGCCGGAGAAACCTGAGCATCCTGAGCTACAGCAGAATCTTCTCAGAATTTAGTGACTCCAGTTGAAGGGGTAGTGACGGAGCATGTGCAAACTGTGATTTTTCACAGACTTACAACACAGCCAAATGTGTAACAAGAATAGCAAAAGGCAAAGCCCTAACACGAGCAGCCTCTTCAGGCTTTTCAGACTCTGGCTTCAAATCGTGGAGGTGCTAGAACAATTCCTAGAAAAGATCCAGAATGTTTCAAGATGGGCAAAACAACCTGGTTTCTGTTAACCTCACTCTCAGGAACAGCTAAGAAGTTTTGGATGAGCCTGAATCAGACACTCTGCATGCAAATTACAGCAGAAATAGCTAAACTCTGATAAAATTTAGCTGTCTGCCGAGAGAGGCTTATAAAGGCAGTGTCAGGCAATTCTGCCTTTTAGCCCTCTGCGTATACACAAACGTAAAAATCCTGTTACACACAATGCCGTGCATGGGATCTAGATGTGTAAGTGCCACGTGGGTGCAAATGCACTAGTGCAAACATACGTGAAAATCAAATGGTTTTTTTATGTTCTTATCGCCTATGACTGTGTGTAATTCAGGATCAGTTATGCAAGCACACGAGCTTACTGCTTATCAGCCACTCGGCAACAACCTCTGACTTCGGGAAGAACAGGACGGTCAGGATTATAATCTTATTAAAGGAGAATATATTCAGAAATCATGTCCTACTTTTGTTAAATGCAACACTGGTAGGTTACATGGGTTGCTTATGGTTTGAAATGTTAGTTACATATCTGGCTTGCAAAAATTATTTGGGTCACTTGAGAAATGCTAAATATACCATTAACAGAACTTTCTTCCTTAGGCCCATAAATCCAGGTGTATATTAAAAAAAAAAACCAAAACCACTTGTGTTTATCACCTGTAAAGAAGTTCTTGTTGTCTTTCATTGCAGAGAGCCAAGTGTAATTGCCAGAAGAGGGAAGGATCCAGTTCAGCAGCAGGCTCAGCAGGAAAGCTGACTGCCAGGTGCCTGACGTGTAAGAATATCTGTGCTGGCTGTGTATGCACCAAGGGTTTGATTTGCATTCAAACAGTGCTGAGTCGGAGGGAGAAGAATGAAAGAGAGGATAGGGAGGCACCTACCCCACCACCCCATCTCTGCCTGATGAAAAGGTTTGGGTTTCACAGCAGAAACACAAATACAGTGTGAAGCTAAATAATTAAAGCCTGGCATTACAGGCCAAAGTCAGTTCTTTTTATCAGCAGAGTATTTTTTGTGTGTAACAAACAAAGCTTATTTTGAAAGATTTTAAATGTGTTCCTAAGAGGAAACTTAGTCTCTTCTAACATTTGCAAAACCTATATTACTCCAGGGGCAAAAAACCCGAAGAACAAAACTGCACCAAACAAAAAAACCTGACACCCCTGAGCACATGGCCTTATCTGCAACGTAATACTGTTATTGGAGGGGTTTGTACAGCTCACTTCCTGCCTTTAGGCTTGCACAACAGGATATTTAAATTACAAAGACAGCGAGGAAATGAGGCAAAATGCTCTCGATATTAAAAATATTCCAGTTGCGTTACTGCTCCAGTTCCCCGTGAAGTGACTCGCAGAATGAAGAAGAAAACACAAGGTCACTTCTAAAGTCACGCTGCCTAAACAAACTGCAGGCAAACTAAAGGCAGCCAGCAGGCAGGCTCAGGGTTTGTCCGCTGTGAACAGTGTGTAACTCACCGTTATAACGGCAGTCACTACGCCCTACCGCTGCCAACAGTCTGTCACTGTTCCCATTGTTAACTCGGTCTTCGGGGTTTAATATCTCACCTGTATCAAACCGTATCAGGTTGAAACTTGGCACACAGGTGTGTCTGGATGTTTTGCTTTGTTGGTTTGGGGTTGGTTTTTTTTTTTTTGAAACAACAAAATTAATCGTATCAATCAGGGCTGAGGAATATTTATTTTCCTTTACTTGCAGGCACTGTTTATTCACTTCACAAATCTGAACACAAACAAAAGTTTAACTTTTCACTGGAAAAGCCCCCAAGTATAATTCAATCAGTCCATTGAATCTTTTGGTTCCTATCCGGTTTGCATTGACAGGGCTATTTTTGTCCTAGAGGGCTTTATCTGAGTGGGCGCTTCTCGGCTTACGCTTTCCTGGTTTACTACTCTGGAGTACCAACAGAAACTGAACGAACCCACTCTGGATTGCCATTAGACCCTGGGTTTTCCCCGGCTTGTCTTTGGGACAGACTTTGTGTCCTATTCAAACTACATTTATTCTCTTTTAGCTGCGTGACCGCCTCTCTCCGAGTGCACAGCCAGCTCAAGGAAGGTGCAAAAACACTTGGTCAGAGATTGCCGAAAGGATATTATCCTCACTATGCACTGTGTTAGGTAAAAATGCCAAAACACAATTCCAAGCACAGGCACTGGGCATGACTTGTGTCATGGCTCGCTCTGCCTGGGTCGGAAAAGGTCTCAGAGCATTTCATTACGGCAGTCGTGAGCACAGCTCTCTAAAAGCACTGACCCATTTTGCAGCTGCACAAAATGATACCCAGAGACAAAAAATTACTTATTCACCAAGTGAGTGGAGTGTCTCCACCAAACCCAGTACAGCCAGCTGCAATGGGGTCAGACCCAGCACAGTGCCTTGCAAGCAGAGGAGAGATGTGCTGCTCCTGCATCCCGTGCTGCGCAGGCTGCGGGCAGTGCCCGGGGAGAGGGGAACGTGCAGCATGCTGCTCTGCAGGCAGGTGTGTGCAGATACAGCCGCAGCCAGCCAGTGATGGCCTGAGATCCACATCAGCTACGTCTGCTCTGCCGGGTGGTGTGCTCCTTCCTCTCTCCTCATGCATCTGCGCAGCAGCAGGCTTTGCGACCTGGCCTGCCCCTGTGCTGGAGCCCAAGCTGCACGGGGTGAAAAGAGGACAGGTCTTACAAACCCTTGTTCTATCTACTTCTGCACAGCTCACGTGAAATTCAACTTAGATTAATAGTTGGGGTTCCAAACCCATTTTGCATTAGTGATGAAAAAATGTGCTGGCATGGGGATGAATGTAACTGATTCACGGGTTAACGGGCCCAAAGTTCAGGGAGCGGAGACTCTGCAATAGCTTTGATGGTTACATTCTTCCATCCATATCTCTGATTAAGTGTAAAACTCACAGAATTTCCCACTAACTCTACATCTGAGGAAGCTGCTGAATGCACTTATGAGAGTCCAGATAAGCAGAAACTTTATGTTATACAAACTAGTCACCCATCCTTTTGCTTTTTTGATAAAGCAGAAGAAGGACAGTAGGACTGTGTGTCTGCTAAACAAACAGCATCAGAGGAAGCAATGCCTTTTCTGGACATTTTCCACTTTGCATTTGGAAGTTAGGAGGATCTGGAAAACCACTTTTATTTTTAAATATGGGGGGGAATTATTAAATAAGAATGTCGCTGTCAGTCTCTTATGTGCAAATCTTACAGTGTCTGGAAATCACCAGTGAACTTTGGAGAGAATTTTACCCTTAGTATGGACTTAACACATTTGGCAGTCAAGGAGGAAACACTTGGCTACCAACCAAGCAAATATTTCCTTTTAAAAATGTTCTAGTGAGCAAGTGAAAAATGAGGTCATTCATGCAAATATCCTATTCACTGACACTTTTTTATAACTAGATTATGACTACTCTGCCTGCCCTACAGCAGAGTGGTGTGCACTCTGAGTAGAAAACTCCTGAGAGTAAAACTAAGGTGGTTACGTACTCCTTGCAGAAGCACTTGTGCTCGCTTTCATCCAGCTGGAAGGGCCCCCACTGAAACCAGGAGTGTGTTAGGGTAACGTTAATGCTCTGTCACCTTGTCTCCTCCAAGAGGTGGGAACAGAGCAGGTTTCAGGATCAGATGTCAAGCCAGGCGGCAGGCAGGGGTCTGCAAAAACAGTCAGTTTTGTCCTGGGTCCCGCGGCAGAAAAACTCTCCAGCCCTTGGCTGAGGTCTTGCACATCTCCAGTTCCTACAGCCAAGGGCAGCGGGGGGAGCACGGGTTCATGTTCAGCTGTTCAAACCAGCTTCCAGCCATGGACCTCGCGTGGACCTGGCTGGGACCACCATAACCACTGCGGCTGGGGTAACACGGCAAGAGAGCATTGCCAGAGGGTTCTCTTCACAGTCCCTTCAGCTCTTCTTCCCATTTATACCTTACACAGTCCCTCCTGTGGACTACAGAAGTACAGATGCATCCGTCAGGTCAGTTCTATCTCGCACAGCCTTCAGGGGGTTAAGATCCAAATGGAGAACACTGCTTCCTTTAATTCTGTAAAACAAGCAAGCAAGGAAACAGAAACTTTTCCTTTAGTGACTATGGAGGCACACCAAACGGAGTTGCCAGTACACACTCATACGCATCCTTCTTCTCTGGAGAGACAAAACATTGGCTTGGAGAGTACCGACAGCATCATTCTGCAGGCATTTTTGGCAGCATTGTTACCACAGTTATTTTGCAATCTATTATTTTTATTACACCAAGTCCCATCAAAGTAGATAGGATCCTGGACTCCGGAGATGATAGAGGGATTTGGCATGAGATGTTCTAATGTCTTAGGGCAAAGCATGTGGGATATTGCACAGCAACATACTTCATGGCAATAAAAATATGACTAGTGGTCCATCTTGTATTACGAGAACATTGTTGCGCTCATGATGTGAAGAGCAGATCTACTGCATTTGACTTTATCAAGCATAACCTTTTTATTATATGAAGCCCCTAGGAGTGAACAGGATGCTTGCACAACTGACATTAATAGGATCTTTGCGATGAGAACAGTACTCGCAAATCTTTGTCCAGCAGAAGGAATCTAAGAGTTGCTGGCGTGTGTGGTAACTGCTTTACTGAGCGAGTATATCTCCACTTTCGTCAGAGAAGCAAAATAAAATGCAAACAGAAAGAAAAAAAAAAAGATGAGGTATCGCTCCACAAAAACTACATTCAAAATGAAGCAGCATCTTCCAAATAGTTTGTTCATCCCATTAGGAAGTGAGATAAGTATTTTAGAATAAAGTGTTGCTTATTCCCAAACAGAATACCCACGTAGGGAACTGCTTTAGTTCAGTTATTCTGCAAACAGCTCCGGTAGCAGAAGCTATGCCAGCCGGCTCCCTCGGAGAGGAGGGGGAGGAGGTCTTCACTACATCAGGAGCCTTTTGTGGGGCTGGTATGGATATATTCCCCGCCACACTGCTGTTCAGCAGGGTTTCTGGGATAAAACAGAAACCCAAATACCTCTTTCTGTCTGTTTGAACGTTTGTTCCGATTTGAAGAGAATTTGTGTACTTTCCAGAGAATGGAACAGTGTAGTTTCACCCTCAGCCTTTTCTGTGCTCCTTTTAAACGGGGAGGGGGGGGAAATGCAAAGGGGATTATACTGTAGGAAACAGAGGAGCAAAAGTGCACCTTCAAAGTATGCTGCATACGACTAAAATATCTTCAAATCCTCGCCACAGAAGTTTCTCAAAACCTCGCTGTCTCTAAGTAAGGCCTTTGTTGCCATGAGTGCCTCGCTTGTCACCGAATGCTCCCGCTTTATTAGCTTTGGAGTCCAGCAGAGGAAAAAGGCAAACGCCTCCTGAAGTCTGTAGCGGCCCGACTTCCCTAACTCACTTCTGTCTTTCAAACCCAATGGAAGCAACAAACTAGAAGTCTTCTGCAATTTTTGTTAAAAGTGAGGATAATTTTATGCTGATATTTTAATGCTAATGATCCCAGGTGCTTGTTTCAGCCTCAGCAGAATGAATTCACTCGGTTGGTTAGTGGATCGAAACGTGGAAAAAGGAGTTGTGAATTTTGTGTGATTTATGGGGAAATTAGAAAAGTAGCCAATTTGGCATAAGATTGTACAGGCAAGAAAAATGGTCTATCAGCAATGAAAGAAAGAATGGGAAGATTTTGGAAGAGTTCCCATTGTCAGAATAATTTCCCCCAGAATTGTGCATCTTCATTATGACTTACACTGTTGCAAAGTATTGCATCTTCAGATGTAACCATTGCACTTGTACTCATTTTTAATTTATGCCAGTTCAGAAATACAGACTGGATACAGTAGGCTTAGCTGCCCAACCTAATCCAGCATTGTATGATTTGACTTTAAGAGGTGTGCAGCAGTGCCTAATGCCACACATTTCTGATTCAAATGAGATCCAGAAGGCAGAAAAAAAGGTTTGGGAGCTTCTAAATCCTGAGTTTTTGCCTGGCTCCCTGAAAGGTTAGAAGGCAGTGAATGGATGGACCTCAGTATAGGTTGCAGCATCTGTACAGTGAGGTAATAAAATCTGTGATTTAGACTTGAAAGCATCTCTATTTATTATTTGCAAGTTAGGTGTGCTTTCAGCAAAATAAATATCTGGTGCTGGTTCAGTTTTTCTGTTCCTTGTGGTGCTCGTCATTGCAGATCCACATTCTAGTTCTTATGGCATATTATGTTACAGCCAACCAACTAACTTCCTCTTAAACATGTTACTTCTACTCTGTTGCTCGTGATATTGATGGCTGTCTTGACCTTTGCAGTTCTCTAATTATTGAAGCCTTAAAATAGTACACGTCAGGTAAAATATTCCCTTTTTGAAGTTCCTTTTTCCTCGCATGCCTGAGCTGAAAGACCATATAAACCAAGATTATTCAGACACTTAGACCACTGCACAGAATGTCAAGGGAAATTTTGTTAGCAAGAACAAGTGACTGTTTTGTTCCACTTTTGAGGTATTTTTTACTCAGCAGAAGACGATAGCACATCGATGCATTTGCCCTGCTGTTACAGAAACGGTTCAAAGCCTTCCCCTTACTAACCTCCAGAAAGAAAACATTTGTGAAACTATTTTTTTATGCATTCACCTATTTCGAGGGTGTGAAACGCCACCAAATAACGTGTTGTTTCAGAGCTAGCAACCAGTCTTCCCAGTCGCATGGAGCAGCACATTCGCTGTCTCATCAGATGTCATTTTTAGCTACTGCACCTCTTTGTCTGGTGCAGTTAGGAAACCGTACAGGCACTCCAGCACTATCAGTTATGCTTGGAGGAACATAAGAAGGGCGAGGGGGAGGGGAGGCAACACAAACTCAGAAATAGTCCCTTTCTTTGCTTCGCCCGCTAACAGCCCCGTCCAGCCTGCCAGAAAATTGGTGTAGTGCACTATTATGATCGGTCGACAGCATGAAAAAACCCAGGCCACGGAAATATGCCCTCCCAAAGATCTTTTAAAATAAATTAAAAAAAAAATATAAGTGGCATCCTTACTGAATTTGTCTTCCTTGAAATTAATCCTACGTTGTGGCCTACTTCTTTTTTATTTCTGAACCTATTATGGGCCACATCTGTGGAAGTCTGTATCAGCTATTCTGAAACCAGCTGCTGCTGAGATTCTTTCAGTTAAGCTGAAATTAAGAACAGGTTTGTGGGCTCCCTACCTGCTGTGAAGCTGTGATGTAGTTTATAAAATTACATATGGGTGAGAAAATCTGACTGCCAGGGCTGGAAAAGTTGATACTATATACAACATTTAGCATGAACCAAAAATAACCATCTACACTGAAGCTGTACTCTGCAATATTAACTTTTTCTGCTCTTTTCCTCAGTGTCTTTGTAAAAGTGATGTTGAATAACGCAATGTAAAAAAATGTGGGTTTGAGAGGATCAAAGCACGAAAATCAAAATCAGGCTATATCCTAGCAACTGTTGACGGTAGGGGCAAATATGAAAGGCATTAGAGTTAAAAATATTGATCCTTCAAGAAAAGTCTCTGGATTTATTCTGCCATAAGGAAAAGCTCATTACATGTCATAAATAAGACAATAGAGACAAACACCAATCGTCTTTTATCGTTAAAGCAATTTCATTAATAGCAAGGGGACAACTTGTATGAGCAGAAGATAAAGGTGGTATGACCGCATCCCGACACCCAGTACAATTCATCGTGAGCTATGCCCAAGCCACTTGTATTGGTTATATGTTAATAAATTCTTCAGATCCTGAAATATATGAAGCTCTTCAAATGGAAAATTGTTTTCCAATCTGTTCGCTAGATTTGTGCCCGAGTAAATTAATGGGACACAAGAGCTTGCCTCTGTGCAGACCCAGAGTACACGGGTGTGAAAACCGTTGTTGAACTGTGGTCGGTTTTCCCAGCACGAACGGTGCAAGCAGCCTGGCACCGCAGAGCTACTGGGGCACGATTAAAGCAGAGAGAAGGGTTTTGTTGTGCCCGTGAGAAGCCGATGTATTTTATCAAAGAGTACATGCTTGTTATTGATCAAAACCATTTTGTTGCAGTGAAATTTGTGCCACCCACATAAACTCTGAAAGCACACCAGTGTTAGAATGGCCCGTCTTAACTGGAGTCAGAAATTTCTTGTTGTTAAAAAGCATCACTGGGAATGTTTCTGTACAGCGATCTGCAGATGTACACGGGCATGACAGCTGCCTACGCCTTCCAGTTTGTAACTTCTGCGCAGGCTCTTTGTGTTTCCAAACATACCAAGAAAAAGTCTGGTTTAGAATTTAGAAGACTAATACAAGATTATTTGTCGTCAGACTTTGCGTGCTTTTTTTTTTTTTTTCTTGATCCAAGCACACTTTGAAAGCAAAATCTCTGGTTTAGATTAAAATAGATATATATTGTTTTATTGGCAGAACCAGGGAACTAACCAGAGCTAAAAGCTTTTGTGTTTAGAAAGAGTTATTGAGAGACAAACATGACGGGAGACACCAAGGGCTGAGATGGAGAGAAAGATTCCTTGAAAAAAATCAAGAGCCTCAAATCCTCCCAGATTATTTCGATACCTTCTCTAAATTTCAGATAAATTTGTAACAAGACAAAATATTCACCAGCACAGAACCGGAGGAACTCTGAGCAAGCACACAGCGAAAGCTAAAGCAACCGACTCCTCTAGATTGCATTTCCCTGAGTATATCTGCGTCACACACACACACACATAATGTAATCCAAACTTGGCTTGTTTGCCTGTCTTGAAGTATTTATACATGCTTTCAGCTTTGCTTTTAGAGAAACGGCCTTTTTTCCTTGCTATTCTGCGATGGTGTTTCTCAGGAACCTTTTCTTATCTAAACTTCCACCAATCATTCCTAAGGGTAAGTTATGCAGACAAGTCATTGCACAGATTTTCACCAAAATGCCATTTTCCTTCACTTGAGAAAGCCTGGTCCCAAACGCTGAACAAATAATTTATTAGACCATAGCAAAAGTAAATAAATGTTTTCCTGCTCCAAGTATTTCATTAGCCAGAATTATTATACATGCGAGTCTATAAATAGAAAAACACGTATGGAGCCATTAATATCGCTGACATTCTCATACGAAACACTGTAATTTAAAGAATTTGAAATGGGAGGACATCGCCTGGAAGATTCCTGGCGAAGACAAAACTGGTAAACAGTGTCTGCAAACAGATTAATCACCCATGGTGACTACTAATGATTTTAAAACTAAGAATATCTTCTCTACCTGAAATTTCTAATGACATCGATGATATTATGCAAATACATTTTGCATATCTCTTAGGTCTGTAAATTCTTACAGTGTTCCAGTTTTGCTTTCAAAACCCAGAAGTGTTGAACTCGGCAGAAGAAATGTGAGAAAATCTCCTGTTTAAAATTACATGGAGAGAGGAACTCTGCTAGTGACTTTCCACGAAATTAATATACCGCTTGTTTTTAAAGTCTCTGCATCTTCTGAATTTTTAATTGCCTCTCCATTAAAGTGGAATACCCCTCACTTACTAAGCTTGAGATGAGTTCTCCAGTCCTTTCACCCCCCAGCCCCAGTATCCCATTTTTTAATGTGAACAAGGAGTGCAAGCCTGGGCCCTATGGAAGCAATATGGAAAATATTAAGCATTTTAAGCACTACTCTATCAAGTCATAGAGCAAGCACTGTGTGTGTATTCTCATGTTTTACTGTCTAAGGAAGAGAGTCTATACAGACTATGAGAGAAAAGGAGTAGGTTGTAAAAATCACATTTTTATGTAGAGGAGTTGGGGAGTCTCATGCACCTTTCATTGCTGTGACTTGTCAATTTTCGCCATATGGAAATTATTAGCTTAATACTGTAGCTCTAAATACTGCCCAGGAATGCTGATTTATAATGGATTTCTTTCTCTTTGTGTAAAGAAATGCTAAACTGCTCTATAAACCGTGATTAGAGAATCTACACTCTTGTGTTACCGGCATGTTCCTGGGGTGAATTCTTCAAGCTCAGAGAGGTGACATCTGCACTGGTCCACTTGCAGGTAAATCCCGCATCAGTGAATGCGGAATTCCCACAAAATGCTGCAAGTCTGGAGTAACTGGGAATGCAATTCGGCCTTTGATTGAAAAAGTGTGCAGGAAAGATGCTAACGCACAAGGAACAAAATCCAGACATTCCAGATACACTATTTACTATTGAGGCATTTTAAAACACTCCCTTAACATAATGAAGCTGCCTTTGAAGGACAGGCAAAGTGCATTTTTTAAAGCCCATTCTCTCTATATTTTTACCAGCTGCTATGCACGCCTGATAATTTTTTTTTTCTGTGAATTAGAATGAAATTTGATTGTCCCAAATACATCCCACTCAGGCATTCATGCTGAAAGCAGCAACAATTGTCAATGACCTTTAACACGCCTGCTATTCAAATTAGTGCAGATCATTAATCACACATNGGGGGGGCGGGGGGGGGGGGGCCCGGGGGGGGGGGGGGGGGTGGTGCTCCATCGGCCCGGGGAGGTGTCCCAAGAGCGCTCCGGGGGGGTCGACATCACACCGACCCTCCGTCAAAAGTCCTCCGTGGCAGTTCTACGTCATCGCACATTACGAGACNGAAAAAGTGTGCAGGAAAGATGCTAACGCACAAGGAACAAAATCCAGACATTCCAGATACACTATTTACTATTGAGGCATTTTAAAACACTCCCTTAACATAATGAAGCTGCCTTTGAAGGACAGGCAAAGTGCATTTTTTAAAGCCCATTCTCTCTATATTTTTACCAGCTGCTATGCACGCCTGATAATTTTTTTTTTCTGTGAATTAGAATGAAATTTGATTGTCCCAAATACATCCCACTCAGGCATTCATGCTGAAAGCAGCAACAATTGTCAATGACCTTTAACACGCCTGCTATTCAAATTAGTGCAGATCATTAATCACACATAGCTTACATTTTATGATTCGTGTATCCTTCATTACCAACTTTCCCTCTCGCTCGCTGCCCCCCACCCCCGCCCCTTTCCTTTATTCCGGGGGTTCTGGTAATAAGCGCCGGGAAGGGCAGGAATTAAAGCCTCCCCCCCGCCCCGGGTTTGTTTTCTTCTTTTTGCCAGCGGTGAGGGAGCGGGTTGAGTCCCAAGTGCAAGACGGGGCTGGAGGGCGGCAGAAGCGGAGCCGGGCCGGGGGCAGCCCCGACGGGGGGCTCGGGGCCGGGGTGCCCCTGG